>JALGBA010004163.1:620000-1090000 GCA_023970755.1 Azemiops feae
TATTTAAAGATGGCTTTGAATCAAGAAATGATGAAGGACGCAGAATGGAAGGGTGTGTGAGCAGAAACCTGATCTGTTGAGCAAGAGAACAAAGAGATAATAGGATAGGGGCGACATGATAGCAGTGTTCCAATATCTCAGGGGTTGCCACAAAGAAGAGGGGGGGGGGTTCAACCTATTTTCAAAGCACCTGAAGGCAGGACAAGAAGCAACGGATGGAAACTAACCAAAGAGAGAAGCAACCTAGAACTAAGAAATAAATTTCCTGACAGTTAGAACAATTAATCAGTGGAACAACCTGCCTCCAGAAGCTGTGAATGCTCCAACACTGGAAGTTTTTAAGAAGAGACTGGACAGCCATTTGTCTGAAATGGTATAGGGTTTCCTGCCTGAGCAGGGGGTTGGACTAGATGACCCCTAAGGTCCCTTCCAACTTCATTATTATTATTATAGTCCGCTTGTGTTCTTCAGAATTGTTGTTAAGGTGTCCTGAGTCCACCTTATGGGTCATCGTTTTATAGAGAAAAGTTTATTTGGTCTCAGATGGATAATTTGGTCTCAGATGGATTGGACAGTCACCTATGTAAAATAGGTATAGGCTCTCTTGCTTGAGCAGGGAGGCTGGACTAGAAACCCCCCCCCCCAAGGTCCCTTCCATTTCTGTTATTCTGTTATTCCTTGCAGTTACAGTCTTGAATTTCCTAGATTGGGGGGTTAGAGAGCAAGTAAATTAGAGAGCAATATCTTGATATTATGGAGCACCTCAGCCATTCCTTCACAGCTGCAGCACTTTTGGACCCATGAAACAACCCAGCATTGTCTTTCATGGCCATCCAACTGCTGATAACGCCTTTCACTTCTGATGAACTATACATAATCTGTTTCCATAATAATAATAATAAGAGTTAATAATCCTGCCAGTGAGACACGGGCATTAAAAGCAGTGTTTACATCTGGGAGTTCCTAGCCTACTCCCAACACCTATTTCAAAATGGATTTTGCTGACAGTAGTCAGGATAATTTAAATCTCTTTAGTCTTGCTGCTTATTAGCGAGGGAGGTTTGCAGGCCAGCAGATTTGCTGATCTTGAAAAGTCTCCGTTGCTGCTTCTTAACTTAACTTTCTTCTAATCTTCTTTGTATGATATCCCAGTTGGTGGTTCTGCAACTGGATGTGTCATCTTCAGCCGATCACTGTCTGGAACTCTCTCAAGATGATGGTTTTGTTTGGAACAAAACAATTATATTGAGAGTTGGAATGAGCAGAACAGATCACCGACACCCAGAAAACCCAAAAATAAATAAATAAATAAATAAATAAATAAATAAATAAATAAAAACAACAACAACAACAACAACAACAACAACAACAACAACAACAACAATAATAATAATAATAATAATAATAATAATAATAATAATAATAATAATAATAATAATAATAATAATAATAATAATAATAATAATAATAAATATAACAGACCTGCAGATCAATGTGTTTACAATTTGTTTTTGTAGCCCCTTCCTTGGGAATCTTAGAAATTTTCCAAAATGGTCTTAGTTGGTTATTCTTTTAAGTTTTCTCTCTTTCGTACCTTAATTGGCCTGCTAGGATGTTTTTAGCATCATACAACAATTGTGAGTCAGGATCTGTAGAACTAGAAATTCCCCTTCTCCTTTTGATTCTGTCTTCACCCACTCCTTGTTTCAGCAGCCCTCCTTTTAAGTACAAAACTTCCAACAGATTGTGCAACCTTCAACAGATCAAGATAGCCTCCTTTGTCATTAGAATGATCTGCATGTGGTTTAGGCTGTGTCCCAGGTTCTTGATTTATCTTCTGGTCAAGATTACAACCTGCTCCTAATATTATCTGGAAAGCAATGTCTGAAGCTCTTTATCCATTGCAGAGGAACATATGTGTTTGCCCAGCTGACAATGGAAGGAAGCCACTAAGATAACCAAATGGCTCCAGGGATTTGGCCTATTTAACAGTGCTTCTCCAAGGACAATATTTATGACTTGTTCTTTACTGCCCCTGAAATTGGCAGCTTGCTAGGAAGACCTAGCCATGCCATCTTAGCAAATATGCTTAATGTTTGCCCCTGTTTTTTGCTGATAGTCCTTAGTTTGATCTGTATCTTAAGAAAGGTGGCGTGTGCATGTATTGATTGATATCTGAGTCTTCCAAAAGCGTTGTTTGCTCAGAAATGACATCCTGCATTGGTTCTTACACTACAATGTCCTTGGCGGGACGTTGGGTATGTGTTTTGCATCCTAAAGGCTTTTGAAATGTCACCATGCCTTTCAAAAAAAAAAAAAAAACGAAAGGAGGAAGAACACCGGTGATGAAAACAAATGAATCAAAAGTTCTTCAAAGTTTTATCTGTTTGTTTAAATGCAACTTAAGCCACCCTTCGGTTGTGTTTTTTCCAGAGGGGTTTGACATTCAGGAGACCACAAATTAAGGCCATGTACAATGAGCTAAATTAATTATCAAAAAAAGCAGAAACCTTTTTTTCCCGATCAAGATTCATCTCATCTGATTGGAAAATTAGGCTAATAAAAAGAGTCAGCATTTATGAGGGGGTGACGAAATAGCAATCAGCAAAGGAAATAAATGAAAATAAAAGTCTAGGGATTCTTCAGCATCTTGTAAAATGTTTCCAATTTTGGATAATTTTCCTTCCTTCCTTCCTTCCTTCCTTCCTTCCTTCCTTCCTTCCTTCCTTCCTTCCTTCCTTCCTTCCTTCCTTCCTTCCTTCCTTCCTTCCTTCCTTCCCTCCCTCCCTCCCTCCCTCCCGCCCTCCCTCCCTCCTGGTGGAAGTGAGTCTGGGCACAGCATAACCAAGTTAAAAACTTTGGGAGATATTCTTGAATGAAAGGTAAGATAGCTTTTGTAGAAGAAGAGGCTGAGCATTTTATAACCACTTCAAAACATGGCAGTGGTGCTCTTTCACCTACTGATGATGCATCCTTTTTATAAACAGGAGAGCTTTTTTCGGCAGTCAGAAGATGAAACATTTTCCTGTTGAGAACTTGGGTAAATATTTTATATTAATGTCCCACCTTTCCTAGTGAAGGGTGGCAGAGCTCATTGCAAAGGACAGAGAAATGACATTGAGATCCAGCTAGGCAAAAAAAATAAAAAATCTTGAGAAATGGAAAATTCATTCAGCGGTGGAATATTGCTCTTAAGGGTAACATTGGGAGTTAGAAGTGAATTCAGGCTGGGATGGAAAGCTTTCTTGACTATCCTTTTTTAAACTTGATATAAATATGTGGACTTTCAAGAGTTCTGCCTAGCTTGATGGTATAGGTCCTCCTGCTTGAGCAGGGGACTGGACTAGAAGCCCTCCAAGGTCCCTTCCAGTTCTATTCTATTCTATTCTATTCATTCTATTCTATTCTATTCTATTCTATTCTATTCTATTCTATTCTATTCTATTCTATTCTATTCTATTCTATTCTATTCTATTCTATTCTATTCTTTGAAAACCCCTTAACTTAAAAGCTGATCCAGCATAATGGTTAAAGATGTCCAAGAAGAGAGGGAAGTCTTGAGTTCTAGTCTTCCCTTAGGTATAAAAACTATCTGAATGACTTTGGGGCAGTGCTAGGAAGCCCGAGAAAGGAGGTCCCAGCCAATTCCTTCCAAAATGTTGCCAAGAAACATTTCCATGTAGTCACCAGCAGTCAAGAATGACTTGAAAGGCTGTAACGATTGCAACATTTGCAACTGTTTTAAGTGAACAAAATAATTTGGCCAAATTTATGTTGCTATATATATTGTCCTTCAAGGCCACACTGTAAAACCAATGGCTCTTGCTATAATTAAAAAGCATAAAAACCACCCCACCGTGCCTGTAAAGAATTGTAATGTCAGATTATTATGAAGATCCGATTGTGATGCCTTTATTGACCAAAGTAGTTTACCTGTTGTCCCGAAGGTGCTTTTTTCAAGAGGCAACTGGACTTTGTTTATCCTTGAAGACGTTTCGCTTCTCCTCCAAGAAGCTTCTTCAGTTCTGACTGGATGGTGGGGAATGAAAGGATTTATATTCCTTGCAGACATCACAAAAAAACCTCCAAGTGGCCTCAGCGACTCTCAGAAAAAGTGCTAGATGTCTGAAAAGAATATAAATCATTCTATTCCCAACCCTTCAGTCAAAACTGAAGAAGCTTCTTGGATGAGAAGCAAAACGTTTATTCAAGAATAAACAGTCCAGTTGCCTCTTGAAAAAGCACCTTCGGGACAACCATGACTGAGAATCTCCACAAACATTTAGTTTACCCGTCCTCTCTCACTTCTCCAATCTTTTAAGCTTCTTCATAACAATTTCCTTGCAAACTTCCCCTCTGGTATTTTATATTTAATTAAGTAGGGAATTTATTTCATTTGCTGCACTCGTAGGATGAAACATAGACAGTACAATGCGTCTTTGTTAGACGGACTTCAAAGTGCAGCTGGACTTCAGAGGATTCAGGCCCCCCCAATTATCAAACAGTATTCTGCCTTTCTTTCAACACTGTATCCTCACGGGATACCTGGTTGGTTAAGTACATGATTTTCGATCCTTGTATCATAATTCTTACTTTAAAATATGTTCTCCTTTTTGAAATAAAACGGTCATTATTCCTAAATAAAACAAATGTTTGTCCCCTTCTCCCTGGTATCACTAT
This sequence comes from Azemiops feae, assembly GCA_023970755.1. Lineage (NCBI taxonomy): Eukaryota > Metazoa > Chordata > Lepidosauria > Squamata > Viperidae > Azemiops > Azemiops feae. The sequence goes on from JALGBA010004163.1 coordinate 624,681, forward strand.
TAAATGTAAGAAAGAAAAGTGCCTACATATTATCCTCAGTTCTTATTATTGCAATACGTTTGATGCCTGATGCTCAGAAGGGCCCGTCCATTCTCAAAGAACAGAGCGATCTAAGGTTGTTTTCTTTCTGCCAATCTCTTGATCTCTGTTGTAAGCCATGTATTTATGGAATTTGCTGTCCTCAAATGTAATGACATCTCTGAACTGATTGTTAAAAGGGGTCTAGATAAATTAAATAGCGATAGAACTGCTCTCCGGATGGTTCAACGCTACTTTCTGAACATGTCATAAATATCAACTGTGTACACAATCAGAGAGGTATAAGGGTTTTGTCTTGTCCATGATAGTAAGCTTCTGCAACACATGTGGTTTTCTAGCATGACAAAATGAGAGGAACCTTTGGCTATATTCAGGGTTCTTGGGTTGTTGTTTTCTTTGAGCATTTGTCTCTGTCCAAAGGGATTTAGAAATCAGAAGTTCAACAAGGAGACGGGGAACAGAGAGAGGGCCTGAAAGCAACACGCCTTTTTTCTGCATCATGCATGCAATCTTACAGAACTATCAATCTAAATTGGATGGCAGGAGGAACATTTCCTGAGACACAAGATAATTATTCAGTGAATATTCTACAGCGGTAGTGAGCGGCGCTGTGTCCTAGAGGTGTAGATGCTCGCCTCACACACAGGAGGTTGAGAGTTCAATCCTAGGAAGCGACAGATATTTCTCTATCAAAGAGAAAATACCTGCTGTGAACTCCGCGTAGGCATCAGGAAGGGCATCAGACCAGTGAATGCTCAACTCCATTCAGGTGGCCCTACTCCTGATAAAAAATAAAATAAAATAAAATAAAATAAAATAAAATAAATTAAAATAAATAAAATAAATAAAATAAATAAAATAAATAAAATAAATAAAATAAATAAAATAAAATAAAATAAAATAAAATAAAATAAAATAAAATAAAATAAAATAAAATAAATAAAATAAAATAAAATAAAATAAAATAAAATAAAATAATAAAATAAAATAATAAAAATCCCTGATAAAAAGGGATTACAGGATCATAAAAAGAACAAAAAATCTATAGTGGTAGTAATTTTGGGACCTCTGTTGATTGCTTGATTATGTGCCATGGAGTCATTTTTGACTCCTAGAGACCATGTACACAGGTAGATCTTCTCCATGAAAAGGGACCTCTGCATGAAAGTATATAGAATAGTCCTGTGTTCACCTTGAGAAGGATTCAAATAGTTTTATCCAGGTAAAATTACCTTGGGTGCATCTCCTAAATTGTAGCCCTTGTGGTAGGAGTCTGCTCCTTTGAACTCTTGGCTCCAGCCTTATGGTCGTGATACCACATCAACTTTCCAAACAGGAAGCTCTGGTGTAGACAAACACATCTTAAAAATTAATTGCAGTGCATCACAAAGCTCTTTAATTTATTTAGGATTTAGTCCTGAGGAGCTTCTCCTTGCAGCCTGGTAATAGCTGGATTGCTTGTCATAAATCATTGTGACTGCACTGAAAATCCAGGGACCCGGATGGATTTGCCCTAGAATTCAGAGTAGCACTTGGAAGTGTTATTTAAAGCTTTGCAACAGCTGTAGCTTGTTAGCTATCAGAAAATCTTCTAGTGAGAAAGGTAATACACCGTGCAGGGCTGTGTGCTTGAAATAACAATTGGTGCAATTCCAAGGAGCCCTTTAGGAGCCTTCTCCAGGTACAATTTAAGTTGACACTTTCCAAATCTGCAACTTGTTCAAAATGCATTAGAATTCTAGGGAGGGGAGATGAAAGTCGGGCCAGGCGGTTCAGATCCAGTCATTCTCATCTCTGTGGCTTTGATGGATTTAACTAAAGCACCTTTTAGCGCACCATTCTACTTTTTCATATTGGTCAATCTAATCTTGGGAAGCTCACAAGAAAAATCTGAAGAGACGGTTTTCATCTAATACGTGTTTCATGTGCTCGAGGTAGACCGATTCTTAAATGGGCCCTTCGGTCATGGCCTGCACATACCTGCCTTAACACTTTTCCAACAATTATGTATGTGACTTATGTCCCTACTGAAGCCTGTCAATCAACCTAAACCTCTACAGTTTCAGTCCTTAGACTTGGGACTTGCTTTTCTAGCAAATTAAGATGTTGAAGATAAATTGAGAATTGTAAAGGTGTAAGTGAATTTCTGGGATTGCTTCTAAATATGTTAACAGCAGGAGGGAAGGAGGAGGAGGAGAAGAAAGAAAAGAAGGAGGAGGAGGAAGCTGAAGAAGAAGAGGAAGAGGAGGAGGAAGAAGAAGATGAAGAAGAAGGAGGAGGAGGAGGAGGTCTTGCACAGCTTCTATGTGGAGTTACAGTGAGTGGGTTCTATTTTAACTTATAGAATCTCAGTGTTATAGGAGAAGATATCTTCACAAAATTTCATTTCCCCCCCTCTTTAATGGCAGAATAATCTACTGCATATAAACAGTGAGCAAATGCCACACTCACTAGCACTGAAGATGCTACCTAGTTGGGTAATGAAACACCTGCAAGCAAACACATCCAAGCTCAGAGACCACCAAGAATTCCACACTTTTATAATGTTTGGACATCTCAAACAAGGGAGTAAAAGGTCCAAAATCCTCCAATATTTTAATTAAAAGATCTGCTGTTTGGAAAAAAAAACCACAACGAAACAGAATCTACTGTTCCTTTTGTGTACTTTTAAAGAACATGTAGCTTCAAGGAGCCCAGAAAGAAAAGAATGATTAATGAAATTCATTTCTTTTTTTGCAACAGAGCTCCATTAAATTTAAAAAAAGGGGGGAAAGGGGGAATCTATTCTCAGCGAATAACCAACATTCAGAATAAATCTTTCATAAATATGTTTCAGAGAAGAGAATTTGTGGGGATTTGAAACAAAAGAAGGGTGGAAAGAGGGGTTAAAGAAAAGCTTTCTTTCTTTTTCTTATTATTTCTTTGATTTTATTTTTGGTTCTTCTCCCTCTTTCTCTCTCTCCCTCCCCCCCATCTCCGATTCTTAGCATATGGGGTGTTAATTAAACAGTTGTGATTTCCTTTCATTTCTGCTGCAAATTGCACCCATAATTATGCCTCTATTCAGGGAATAGGTGAATTTGCTCTCGTTTGATAGTGACCTTGAGCTCTCACAGAATGTAAAATAAGAGACGAGGCGGTATTAAAAGTTCAAGGTGACACTTTTGAGAGATCCAAGGTGTTTGGGATGTCTCCATTCAGGGGTTTCCCCTTCCTGTGGAGAAGTATTAGCCACGATAACAGAATAAAGGCCCAGGGTTTTGGCTCAGAATATTAACTTTGATGAAAAGTCGCCCCCTTTACACAATTGTCTTCTGTAGATGAACAGACTCTTATCAGCTGTCAATTGGTTGTGAGATGAAAGAATTGCAATCGTTAGCCCAGCTCTGATCATCTGGAAGAACAATTATGGAGGTAGGTCAGTTTATAGTTGCTTTTGAAAGATCCCCTCCCTTTTTTCGGTCTAGGATTTCACAGACGATTAATCTCAATGAAGAACTTAGCACATTTGGTAACTGATCACGTGCCAATTAGAAGTTATCTTCAGATTGGGCAGGTCTCCCCCAAAGACGCTTTCATGAGTGAACGCTAACGGCAAACAAAATGTTAAATCAGTTGGCTCAGGAACAGATCTCATCTGAGGGAGACCTGTTTTTCTTCTTTTCTCCAAACTCTTACGTTTAATTTGGGGTTCAGGAGATAAAGTAAGCAAGTAGGATTAATGGCTTTGGGGTGTTTTTTTTTTGGCTTCTTCTTGTCCCAACAGACGCTGTGTTTGATACTAAAGTAGATGTGATTTTGAGGGGGGGGAAAAGATTCTTCTCTCTACTGTGTACAATTTTAAATTGAGTGAAGGTGGGTGACAGAGAGGGGTCCTTCCTGGACTTTGCCTAAAAAGGGACAAGGGTAGGATGGATTACTTTCTTTTCTTTTTAGAGTTAGGACCACTGGATCTTCAACCTTCTTCACAGGAAAATGAGAAGGCTAGATGAGATCCTGAGTTTTATTCTCTTTGGCTTTAATGATGAAAGAGCATTAAATTTCCTTGTAGCTCAATATTCCACATTCAGATGTCCAGATACTTCCCTCGGATCCAAAATTCTAAGGAAACAGAAATTTGGTCCTGGAGGGAACCCCCCCCCATGAAGTCATCCAATCTATGATGAGATTAGGGACCACTCCCTTTATAGCAAAACATGTTCATTTTTCACCAATGTTTCACATGGATGGCCTGCATATACGTTGATGCATCTTGACTCTTTATTTGGAAAACTACATTTTGTCTCTTCAAAATACAGGATTTGGAATAAGTGCTAATAAAGTTTCTAACCTAATTATCTCCAACCTTCCCAGCAGCTTCCAATGTTTTGGGCCTGGAGCAGGTATATCTAGACTCCCAACAAGTATGGAAGAATGCTGGATTAGGTCTCAGGCTAAGCCAGAATTTCTAAGGATACTTCTTTTTGAAGTTTCCAAGCTTTCTCTCCTGTTGTGGGACTTTGTTGACTAGTCGTGCACAAGTCTTAATCATGTTTAGCTGATAGAATGACCTCATCTCTGCCAGACACCAATCCCAATGTCGATATCTTTTCAGGCAAGTTGCAATGGCCCCCTTTTAGCCTGATTTTTCTCAGCAACTATCTCCAATATTTCTACCCGAATGGATGGCTTCTCCCCTATCTTGCTTTCACTTCTCTATCTTTCCTGTGTTTAATTTGAAAATCATTTTATGGTGACTGTAAACTGCTTCAGGGTTTTCTAGACTGACAGAAGCTGTACAGAAAACTTTAATTACACGGATGAGATTTGTTAGTTGAAAATGCAAATCGTGCATGATTGGAATAGTAGAAAATATAACTGGGGTGGTGGTGCCTTCTCAGTATATCTTCTGATAATGGCTGGGTTTTTTCTGATTGGTCCTATCAACAGATATTTTGTGAGTGTCAGGCATGAAAGATCAGCACAACTTGTGGGACCATGCATGAGGTCCCAATTAAACTGATTTATTGCTCATGCCTATCCACAGGAATCTATTCAACTAAGGGTTAGCACTGTTTTGGAGTTAAGTAAGTGTTGATGGAATACAAGGAGGGGTTTGTGGCTACATAGAGATTCTAGGCTGATTCCTCTTTTGATTCTACCCTCCAGTTCTTTTACTCCTTCTCCTACAGTGAGAACACTTACTGTGTTCTCAAATTTCAGATGTAGCCTACTGGTCGCCAAAGTCACCCAGTTTTGATCTAAATTACCCTGTCTATAGATTTGCTTGACCTAAATCTTTTGATATCTGACTTTACTCAAATGCTTGTTCTGCTTCAAAAACATTAATTTCCCCCCTTGAAAATATTTTCCCCCCTACTCTCTTCTATCTAAAACTCAGTTTAACCAATCCCCATTAATCATCAGACAGCGGGATTTTTTTCTCTTTCAAGAGCAAATCTTACTTGGAAGTTAGTCATCAATAATTTAAGCCTGAATGCATAGTTCCCAGCTGCTATCCTGTAGAACACAACGAGAGCAGAGAAATGCGTCTCCTGGGAATAATGTGTTAAATGTAAAAATGTGACACAACCAGCCTTGATTTATCCCAGAATTCTAGAGATGGAAGGAACCACTGAAGCAGTTGAATCTGTGTGCCGTCCATCTTATCTGGAGGCAACTCAAACCAGAAACATTACAAATATAAGACTAATCACAATAATCATAGTTATGCTAAAAATTATCATTAAAAGATTAAAAGAGGGAGGAGGAAGGAACACAAAGGCCACAGTGGGAGGCAAGGTCTTCTTTCAATCTTCGACATGATTGTTTAGTCTCTCTTTGAATGTATCCAATGAAGAGAAGCTCACCACCTTTCTAGAAAATTGGTTTCACTGCTGTAATGCTCTTGGTACACATAATTTGGTACCAAGACTAGCTTTTGTGCTTTTCAAATCAGCAGTCCATCCATCTTGTTTTTTTCTTTCTTTTAATGATCCTGTAATCTCTTGCATTGTGGTGGAGTCGGGGTGACTGAATGGAGCTGAGCGTTTACTAGCTGGATGCCCTTCTTGACGTCTATGTGGAGCTCACAGCAGATATTTTCTCTTTGTGCCCAGAGAGAGAAATATCTGCTACTACCTAGGATTGAATTTACAACCTCCTGAGTGTGAGGTGAGCGTCTTCACCTCTAGGCCGCCACGCCACTCTTCAGCAGTCCATGCCCTTAAAGGGGGAATTATTAATGTAAATTCCAAGTTCAATACATATTATATGTATTTCAAATACATCCCCTACTGTCTTTAGAATGAGCGGTGATTGTGGAATAATCTCTGGATGATGGTCAGGATGGAGAAGATGCCAACTTTGGTGGGTACAGGTGTGAGTTTGGTATGAAAAATCGCACAACTATGGTTTGAGTTAGAAAGTTGGTGCTCCATAGAAGATATATGAAGGGAACCGATGAAGTTGGAGGAAAGAAAAACGAAGTTGACAGAATACTTACCAAGAATGATAATGAATGAACAAGTGTCCCCTTAGGTTTTAAGGAAGTTATTATTTCAAATCCTCTTTGAAGAAGCTCAGGAAACATGAATGTTTAACGTTTGATTTCAACTTCACGTCCTTTCCAATTTCCAAGGCTGGGCTGGTATATTCTGTGGGCAACTTGCATTTCAGATTGACCCCAAGGAATGCGATGAACGAAGATCAAAGTGTCGGGTGGAGAACAACACATTTATTCACAGGATTTCCATTAATAGATGGAGCAACATACATTGGAGGAAAACGAGGAGGAAGAAGGAAGAAAAAACTCAGAAGCTTTGAAATTGGAGCTTATTTCTATGAGTAACGCAGTCATCACAATTCTAAGCTTTGCCTTGTTGAATAGACCAAGATGGGGGTGGGGGTGGAGAGTGTACTACAGTGGTGTATCTCCTCCAGATTTTTGCTTGGCTCAGCCAAACAAGAAAATAAATAAGCAACTTCAAATGAGGACTCTTTATTAATGAGCCCTTTTATTCCTGTTTTTTAGAATTTTTTTTTCTGTAAAAAAAAAAGGGGGGGGGGAAGAGAAGCATGAAATATAATTCTTGCTGGATTCAGCTAGGTTTGTGGGTTTTTTTTATCTCTCCGTGTGAACGCAAGCTTTTAGTTATTCGCAAAAGGGAGTGGTCTCTCCTGCAATTAATGGATAAACCTGGTATTCTTGTGACCATCTGCGTCAAGTTTTCCTTCCGTCTGCTCTCAGCTTACTTCAGCCTCACATTTAATCTTCAGAGAGATATTTTAATCTTTTGCCCTCCTTCTCTTTTACATTTCTTTGTACGTTTAGGCGTAAGTCAAGTTATGCCCTTTGGAGTGATGGCCTCAGTTCATGGCTTTCTCTTTCCCCCCCTTGGATCCCATTTCCATACTTAAAACATTTACGAGCGTTCAGGAAGACGGTTTGTTTTTACACACGTTTCTCTGATTAAATTTTGGCACGGAACCAAATCTCAGTTGTCTCTGAAAGAGAGAAACCCTGGTTGGATTCTTCTTTGCAACGTGACAAAGCTCAACCATACAGGAGTCCTCCACTTAACAACCGTTTGTTTAGTGACTGTTTGAAGGGACAAGGGCGCTGGAAAAAGTGACTGTCTGTTTTTCACACTTACGACCCTTGCAGCGTCCCCATGATCACGTGATCGAAATTTGGAAGCTGGTCAACTGGTTCCTCTTTATGATGGTTGCAGTTTCCTGAGGTCATGTAATCAACTTTTGTGACCTTCTGACAAGCACATTCAATGGGGAAGCCAGATTGATTTAGCAACCGTGTCATTAACTGAAGAACTGCAGTGATTCTCTTAACAGCTGTGGCAAAAAAAAAGGTGGTAAAATGGGGCAAAGCTCACTTAACATCTGTCTCACTTAGCACAGAAACTTTGGCTCAGTTATGGTTGAAAAATGATCAGCTGGAGAGGGAACAAACTCTGGAAGTGCCATCCCATTTGTAATGTGAGATATTTTAAATACGTTTTACCAAACCATACATCCTGCCAGGATATACTAAGTTGGGACTGTATATGCTAATGGCTGTAATGCTTTTTATAAGCCTTTCATTGGAATAGATCTTTGATTTCTTTTTTTGGAAGAAAGCCAACTTCCTTGTGAAAATAGGCCTTAATCTCTCAAATAGCTTTGTTTTTAAAAAGTAAATCTGATGCAGAATTTAATTCTAATGGGAAATAATTCATGAATAATCATTTTATACATGGAATTCTGACGCAGCCAAACTTGGCTTTTTAGAGTTCTTAGTTTGTTGTGTCATTTGTTACATTAATGGGATGTGCTATTTTAGTAGTATAGTTTCTTTTAATGAGTTGAACAAGGTTAAGCAAGTATTTTTCAAAATTCAACAGTCAACAGCAATGTTCATTAAAAAAATGGATGCAAAATGTCTCATAACTTTCTCATAATCTATTGGAGTAATTAGCTGTATGATAGCTCCAACTTGTTGTTTATCCATCCCTATTTTGGTAATTGTGATCCCCCCCCCCTTGTGTTATTTTTCACATTATTTCAAAATACATAATAAAGACATTTTAAAAAGAGGACATCCCAGTGCCTTGCTTTGGGTTAAACCCCATAGAAATTGTTCTCATAGCTCCTCCAGAAATCATGTAATGTTTTGTTTAATGTGATAGAAGAGTAAATTATTAGATTCATATGACTGGGGTTCATTTGTATTAACTGAGTTTAATTTACTTGATTTACAGCTTTTAAAAAAAAGCTTCTTTTTAAAAAAAAAAAGTATGACAAGTGTGGATGACATTCTTTTTCCTTCTTTTTGCCTAATAATTCCAGTCTCATGTCCATAACAGTAGCCTGGCACGTTCTCCGGATTACACCCCACTTCTATGTCAGCAGAAATGTTACCTTCTTAATTTTTATCTGTCAGAAGGATGCTATTAAATCCATTGCATGAGATGCAGTAAAAAAAAAAGAGTTGGCAAACTCTGGAAAAATCCCAAGGGGAAGAGAAGTATGGCCCTCCAGATGTTTTTGAGAGTTACCACTATAATCATTTCTCACTGAAGGCCATGTTGTCTGGACTGATGGGAGTTGAAATTAAGCAACATCTGGACAAACACATGTTTCCCTGTTTTATAGGAAAACAGTGCTTTTATCAAGAAATTGTAATAAAAGAATAGCTTCGAGGATGTGTATTAGAGATGGTGAAATGGGTAGCGGTTGTGACTGTTGATATGACATGATTCCTTTCTTCCAGCATAGTCTTATGTCTCCAAAGACTGATAAATCCTGACATCTGAAAAACTAGGTTGATTTGAATAACTGAATAAGAGAATAATAGAGTTGGGAGGGACCTTGGAGTTCTTCTAGTCCAACCCCTGCTCAAGCAGGACACCTATACCATTTCAGACAAATGGATGTCCAATCTCTTCTTAAAAACCTTCACTGTTGGAGCACCCACAACCTCTGGAGGCAACTTGTTCATTGTTCTCGCTGTTGGGGAAGTTTCTCCTTAGTTCTAGGTTGCTTCTCTCCTCAATCAGTTTCCATCCATTGCTTCTTGTCCTGCCTTCAGGTGCTTTGGAGAATTTGGCTTCGTCTAGTCTCCTGCTTTGGAACTTGGCTGCAGAAACATCTTGCAGTAATATTTGATTTTGATATAATTATTAATATTTCATTGTTTGAACTAGCTGCCCCCAAAGGTTGTTTGTGGAGACACCTCATCCCTGAAAATTAGATGTATCAAAGTTATTTTCAGATATGAAACATGACTTTAATGAGTTAATTTCTCTCTGACCTCCATAACCACTCCGGCATAGAGTTGCATTATGGAGCTTATAAAAAACAGGATCTTGGGCTTAGGTAGACCTTTCAAGTCTAGAATCTAGAATCTCCCTCTTGTGTGCTTTTTGTTGCATTTTCCTGCAGTGCTCAACAATTGTTCTTTATGGCAGCTTCATGCCAGCTCTTAAGTTCTTTGGCAGCTGCTGAAACTGCAAGTAATTCTTCTAGAGTTCAGGATAGCAAGATTTACTGAGATGAAGGCTACAGGAATTTCAGCAAGTGAAGTATTTTCCATTAAAAATCAATTTATCCCCTAATTTATTAAGACACGGTCTTTCTTTTTGTGTGTGTGTGATCCAGTGAGGAGATAGGCTTTTTCACTGATAATGGAGAAGCTTGTGGCTGGCTGTTTACAAAATGATTCCTAAATCGCCTGGGAACCAGCATTATTGAATTCAAGCAGAAATAAGCAAAAATGTTGCAGTACTTGGATCTGGTTAACATGCTGAATGCTTTTGGACAAAGATTTATTGCTATATTATTGTTTGTTTTTGAAGCAGGGCTGGGCAAACTAGGATGGCTTAGTATTTTAATCGTTGTTAAAATCTTGGCTAATACAGCCTACTTAGTAGAAAGCCCAAAAGCAAATAGACATTCTGTTATTTTGATTCCTTGGCTCTCCACCTACCCAGTATGATAAAAAAGAAAAAGAAAAGAGGAACACGTGCAGCTGTGAAAGAAAAAACGAAAAAGATTTGGATGCAATTTTCATCTGCAAATTGATACGCAGAGGCAGGAATTCGGGAATGGTTACTGTAATTGAAAAAGAGTGCATCATGTCAGAAGGGAAAGATTGCTCTGCCTGTTGTTCAGCAGGCTGTTTCATGGCTAAGTCAGGGGTGAACATCCTTTTGATGGCCTGAAGCTGTCCTTAACCTTTGCGGAAAGGCAAGCAGCTGCCGGTGATGGAGTGTGTGCTTCCTTGTGGATCAAGCTAGCATCTTCCATCCTTCCCTGGGATCGGTGGAAGGAATTTAGGAAACCACGTTTTTAAACTACCTTAAGCTTATGCAGAGTGCAAACTACAATTTTTGCGTGTTTTATATCTCCGGGTGATAAAGCCACTAGTTCAAAAACACCGTGAAGTATTAGTACTGCTTTGTAAAACCTTAGTAAGACAACCCCTGGAATTTTACATCCAGTTTTGGTCACCACATTATGAAAAAGATGTTGAAACTTTGGAAAAAGTGCAGAGAAGAGCCACTAAGATGATTAAGGGCCTGGTGACTAAAACACATGAAGAGCGGTTGCAAGGATTGGGTATGGCTAGTCTAGAGAAAAGGAGGACTACGGGTGACATGATAGCAGTATTCCAGTATTTGAGGGGCTGCCACAAAGAGGACTGGGGTCAACTTATTTTCCAAAGCACCAGAAGACAAGATGAGAAACAATGGATGGAAACTGATCAAGGAGAGAAGCAACCTGGAATTAAGGAGAAACTTCCTAACAGTGAGGAAGATTAACCAGTGGAACAGCTTGCCTCCAGAAGTTGTGGGTGCTTCATCACTGGAGGTTTTTTAAGAAAAGACTGGACAGCCGCTTGTCTGAAATGATATAGGGTTTCCTGCTTGAGCAGGGGGTTGGACTAGAAGACCTCCAAGGTTCCTTCCAGCTCTGTTCTGATTGATTGTTCTTGGCTAAAGCTGTATGAACAATTTGGGGGCTAAATGTATGTGGAGATTCTCAGCCATCCAGGTCATAACTGTCTCAAAGATGATTTTTTCTAAAGGCAACTGGACTGTTTTTTTTCCCTGAGGAAGAAGACTAAAACATTTTGCTTCTCATCCAAGAAGCTCCATCCGTTGTGAAGTGATGAAGCTTCGTGGATGAGCAACGAAACGTTTTGTTCTTCTTCCTCAGAGAAAAAAACAGCCCAGTTGCCCTTTGATAAAGCACCTTTGAGACAATCTGGGGGTTAGCTAAAAGTTTCCCTTAAATTATTCCGTGGAGTTTTGTAACCATAAATAATATGTTTTAGACTGTTCCTACCACTCTCACGTTGCAGTTTCCTTGATCTAAATTGCTTCCCCAACCACAAGCAAAAAAAGAAAGGCAGGTCCCAAAACAGAAGCTTAAATCTCATTGGAAATTCTTGCAAACCACGGTCTCAAGAGAGGTTTATACAGTTGCTGATAGGTGGTGTGTTTTTTTTAAACATTTTTTTCCTGTGAATGAGGGCTTGATGCATGCATAACGTGTGTGTGTTTTGTCTAGCCTTGAATCTTCAGACACATACAAACTCCCCATTGTCATGTCTGACATGTCCTTATAAGAGTCTGAACAATTATATGTCACCCAACGTGTTTGAGTATTATGTTTAGCACTGAACCATCACAAAGAGCTTCAGGGTTTAACAACCATCAAAACGGATGGGCGCTGTTCATACTTCAGTGTTAGACTCAGCCAAGATAGTTTTGCGCTTATTTATTTTTCTTTTAAACAACACAGAAGTGATAGAAAATAATTGTAGCCCGGGTTTTAGATTTTTGGCAGTGGTTTGCATTCCAAGCTCCTTTCAATTTAGTTTCTGAACGTTTCGTTACCAGACTAGGTAACATCATCAGCATGATTTTCTTGTGAATTCATTGTTGACTGGTATTCTACCGAAAGAGCAATTAACAAGCATATTGATCTAAAAAAACCAGGCACTTATTACCATCTTTGGTGGACATGCCCCAAAGCCAAAAGATTCTGGTCAAGAATACATATATGGTTAGAGAAAATGACTAAAAAACATATAGATTTTAAGCCAGAATTATTTTTGTTAGGCATAATTGTAGGAAGCTATGAGAAAGAGTGTATATGTTTAATTTTACATGTATTAACTGCAGCGAGAATTGTATTTGCTCAACATTGGAAAAATGAAGATTTACCAACGGAGGAAGAGTTAATTAATTATTATTTTTTAGATTGTACAGAAATGGATAGATTTGACATTGAAAATGAAAGAGAAAGAAGATTCAGAATACTTTAGAACATGGGATACCTTTTATCAATGGCTAGAAAAACGAGGTAGAGAGAAAGGAATTTAACATGTATTAGTAAGTTAAATGTTGGAACCCAGACAATATGTTGCTGATAAAATATTAAGCATTTGTGACTATAAAAAAATTAATAAAAATATATATGAAAAAAGCATATTGATCTAGATCTAGCATGTGAATATGTAAGAAACCAGACCGTTCGAATGACCAATCAACAAGAGAACCAATCAGCTGCTCAGAATTTAAATATAGCTCCAAAGGAACAACCAATCACACGACCAGCTGACCACATTGGTGCACAAGACATTGATAAGTTAAGGAAAACAGGACAAGAAAATCTTGCTGATGATGTTATGTAGTCTGGTAACAAAACGTTCAAAAACTAAATTGAAACAAGCTTGGAGAGCAAACCACTGCCAAAACACAGAAGTGATATTTTGGGGAAACTGGAGGATTTATAGTCTTTTCCTTCCAGGATAGGGAAAAAAAACCATGTTACATATTCAGAGAACAGAGCAAAGTTTAAACAAAAGCCCCAGATCAGATGCACTGGTGGATTTGGAAAGCTGCAAGCAATCCCTTTCAAACAGGGGGAGATCAAATGACACTCTTCCCCACCTGGGTTGAGATCCAGACTTGGGTCAAATCCGCAGGTGTTTAGTTTGCTGCAGTTCTTCTCTGCTCTTAGTTGTAATTCATCCTCTCACGTTGCTCGAAGGGAAGGAACAAAGAGAAAATTGGACACCCTACTCAACCTAACTGTGGTGATGAGTTTTTAATCTTGAGATTTCTCCTCCTTTTACCCCCTTTGCTCTTTTTAAAGTGGTGTTGCTTTTAAAGGCTTCCAACTCCATTTCTTCTTCCAATGCAGTTTTTTTTTTTTGAAGCTCTGCTTTCCTCTCAAATTTGACATGTATTTTTTATTAATTGCATCCAACTTCTTTTGTACCAGATAGTCCTGTACTATGTTACAGTTCGGTAAGTGGCCGTTACTAGTTCGGTAAGTGGCCGTTTGAAGTTGTAATGGCATTGAAAAAAGTAACTTATAACCATTTTTTCACACTTACCACCGTTGCTGCATCCTCATCGTCACGGGATCAAAATTCAGATGCTTGGCAATTGACTGATATTTATGATGGTTGCAACATCCCGGGGTCATGTGATCCCCTTTTGTGACCTTCTGACAAGCAAAGTCAATAGGGAAGCCAGATTCATTTAACAATGGTGTTACTAACTTAACAACTGCAGTGATTCATTTAATAACTGTGGCAAGAAAGGTCGTAAAGTGGGGCAAAATTCACTTAACAAATCTCTCACTTAGCAACAGAAACAGTGGTGGGATTCAGCCGGTTCGCACTGGTTCGGTAGAACCGGTAGCTAAATTTTGCTGCATTCGGAGAACCGGCTGGCTTCCAGAAGTCCAGTCTAGCCCTCCCAGGCCTAGAATGGCCCACCAGAAGTGCATGGATGCCACTTCTGGAAGTCCATTCTAAGCCTCAGAGGCCTCCCAGGCCTAGAACGGCCCGTCGGAAGTGCATGGATGCCACTTCGGGAAGTCCGTTCTAGGCCTCAGAGGCCCAGGCCTGCATCGTTGTTCAGGTATTTGAATTCCACCACTGAACAGAAATGTTGGGCTCAGTTGTGGTTGTAAGTCAAGGACTTCCTATAGTTTTCTTAAGTAATCTAGTTTTCCCCCTGGAATCAAGTGGTCTTTTGCTTTTAATTGGCCTCTGGATGCCACGTTATTTTCTGGTATGAACCTGGTCAGGCTCCCTTCTGAATTTTCAGGGAGTTGTAAATTAAGGAGTTAATGCCGTGATTGTGCTGAGCTGAGTTGTTTGGTGTGAAGCAAACGTATCTAATTTGAACTTCCCAAACCAATGGGCAAACTAAATGCACAAATATTTTGATTTCACGCTGCATTTGATTCTGGGAATGCAGATCATCTGTCCAGAATTGGAGAGGCAAATATAAGAAGTAGTTCACCAGTTTGTTTGTGAAAATAGCATACAATATATATCACATTAGGGGAAACCCTTTTGGGTGTACGAGTATTAGCTATTGTATTAGCTATTGATAGAAAACTATGCGTATGGGAAAATACATTTTATGTAACGTGTATAAATACATGTTAATACCACTTTATAATGCCTTGGTAAGGCCCCACTTGGAATACTGCATCCAGTTCTGGTTACCATGATGTAAAAAAAGATGTTGAGAGAGTGCAGAGAAGAGCAACAAAGATGATTAGGGGACTGGAGGCTAAAACATATAAAGAACAGTTGCTGGAATTGGGTATGTCTAGTTTAATGAAGAGAAGGATGGGGAGTGACATGATAGCAGTCTTCCAGTATCTCCAGGGGCTGCCACAAAGAAGAGGGAGTCAAGCTATTCTTCAAAGCACCCGAAGGCAAGACAAGAAGCAACGGATGGAAACTAACCAAAGAGAGAAGCAACCTAGAACTAAGGAGAAATTTCCTGACAGTGAGAACAATTAATAAGTGGAACGACTTGCCTCCAGAAGCTGCGAATGCTCCAACACTGCAAGTTTTTAAGAAGAGACTGGACAGCCATTTGTCTGAAATGGTATAGGTTCTCCTGCTTGAGCAGGGGGTTGGACTAGAAGACCTCCAAGGTCCCTTCTAACTCCTATTCTACTCTACTCTACTCTACTCTACTCTACTCTACTCTACTCTACTCTACTCTACTCCACTCCACTCCACTCCACTCCACTCCACTCCACTCCACTCCACTCCACTCCATTCCATTCCATTCCATATATGGATTTTCAAGCTAACTTAAATATGAGCATTACTTGATAATAGTAGTAATGTGATCACAGTTGGCACCAGAATTTCTGTGGCTAAGCAAAGAGGTTGTTAAGTGAATCACGTCGAACTTTACAACCTTTTCTGCCACGTTTGCTAAGTGAACTACTGTAGTTGTACAGTAATTCACATGGTCATTAAGCAAAGCTGGCTTCTTCCATAGATTTTGCTTGTGGAAGCCAGCTGGGAAGGTCATAAAAAATATGATCACATGACCCAGGAAGCTTCAACTATGGTAAATATATGCCCGTTGCCAAGCTCCTGAATTTTGGTTACATGACCATGGGGATGTTTCAACAATTGTTAAGTGCAAGGACTGGTCATAAGTCAGTGCTGTTGTAACTTTGAACTATCACTAAACCAATGGTTGTAAGTTGAAAACTACCTATATTGGTGGAAAACAAATTTAGGATTGGAAAAATGAGACACCGAAGGAGCTAATGCTGAGAAATTCATAAGCTACAGACCTTCCCCACTGATTCAATAAGCCTTAACTTGCCCGTTTATGCAACTGTCGTTTGTCTTTTGTTCATCAACGATGTCCTAAAACAAAGAGTTTCTTTCAATGTTCCCAATTCCCCCCCCCCTGTTCTTAAATCTCCTCTTAGTAAGAAGGGATGTAGCAACCAACGGTGTGTCTTTAGCAATAGTGAACTGTCACACTTCTTTGAACTGTGTTCGCTCTAGACACAAAACCCAACATTTGTGATTCGCCTCCAGATGGAGTCTCAGCTTTATCACAGGTTTTTTTTTCTTTTCAGTTTCTACACCTTCCCCCCCCCACCCCCAGTTCCTACTCCCGAGTCTCATCAAGCTGCAGTCATTTTGGGAAGCGCTGACACAATTTCTATCAATTTATCCCTGACAAGGAAGCCTTTTAAAAACGGAGTTTGCCTTCCTTTTTTTTTTTTTTGCTCAGAGTCATGGTAAACACAATTACCCTCATTAACCTCGGTTTCTGTTTTACAACAGAAAAATTAGATGACAATCACCAAGTGGTTGGAAAGTACTTGTGTAATTAGATCTCGGCAATCTGCAGTGTGAATGCCACTGAACAGTGCATTCTGGGATAATTTAGCAAGCAATCCAATCTCATCTCATCCAATCCTAGCACCAGAGTTGGGGAGATGGAAAAATTGGGGAACTCTTAATTAAAAGATATTAGGCTTGATTTAGGCTATGGTTGCTCAGTACTTGGGATATAAATTCTTTTTTCGGCCACATGACAGTTGATCATCAGAGCTCTCTCTTTTGGGAGGGAATTTCATGGTGTAATTTTTAATTCAGGCTGATGTAAATGATGTTTGTATCTTCAAAAAAGGGAAAAAAATGGACCCAGGAAATTACAGACCTATCAGCCTGACCTCAATACCTGGGAAGATTCTGGAAAAGATAATCAAACAACGAATCAGCGAACACCTAGAGGCAAACAAAATCACTACTAAAAGCCAACATGGGTTTGTCAAAAACAGATCATGCCAGACAAACCTTATTGCATTCTTTGACCAAGTGACAAATTAGTGGATCAGAGGAATGCTGTGGATATAATTTACTTGGACTTCAGTAAGGCATTTGATAAAGTAGATCACAACCTACTACTTGATAAGATAGAAAAATGTGGGTTAGACAGCATCACCACCAGATGGATTCGTAGCTGGCTGACCGGCCGTACTCAGCGTGTGGTCCTCAATGGAACCGCATCTACATGGAGGGAAGTGTGCAGTGGGGTGCCCCAGGGCTCTGTTCTGGGGCCAGTGCTCTTCAACATCTTCATCAACGATTTGGACGAGGGGATAGATGGGGAACTCATCAAATTTGCGGATGACACCAAGCTGGCAGGAATAGCCAACACTCCAGAAGACAGGCTTAAGATACAGGAAGACCTGGACAGACTTGAACATTGGGCGCTATCTAACAAAATGAAATTCAATGGTGAAAAAAGTAAGGTTCTACATTTAGGCAAGAAAAACCAAATGTACAGGTATAGTATAGGGGGTACCTTGCTCAATAGTAGTAACTGTGAGAGGGATCTCGGAGTCCTAGTGGACAATCACTTAAATATGAGCCAGCAGTGTGCTGCAGCTGCCAAAAAAGCCAACACAGTGCTGGGCTGCATTAACAGAGGGATAGAATCAAGATCACGTGAAGTATTAATACCACTTTACAATGCCTTGGTAAGGCCACACTTGGAATACTGCATCCAGTTTTGGTCACCACGATGTAAAAAAGATGTTGAGACTCTAGAAAGAGTGCAGAGAAGGGCAACAAAGATGATTAGGGGACTGGAGGCTAAAGCATATCAAGAACGTTTGCTGAAATTGGGTATGTCTAGTTTAATGAAGAGAAGGATGGGGAGTGACATGATAGCAGTCTTCCAGTATCTCCAGGGGCTGACATGATAGCAGTATTCCAATATCTCAGGGGTTGCCACAAAGAAGAGGGAGTCAAGCTATTCTCCAAGGCGCCTGAGGGCAGGACAAGAAGTAATGGATGGAAACTAGTCAAGGAGAGAAGCAACCTGGAACTGAGGAGAAACTTCCTGACAGTTAGAACAATTAACCAGTGGAACAACCTGCCTCCAGAAGCGGTGAATGCTCCAACACTGGAAGTTTTTAAGAAGAGACTGGACAGCCATTTGTCTGAAATGGTATAGGGTTTCCTGCCTGAGCAGGGGGTTGGACTCGATGACCTCCAAGGTCCCTTCCAACTTTATTATTATTATTATTATCTAATGGCCCAGAAATGGATGGGGAGATGCAGAGGCAGAACTGAGGAGGTATCTCAGAGGTATTTATTTAAAACATGTCGACGATATCAATTTGGGAGAATCACATCTGGAATATCACCTGGATTTCAAAAGAAGCAGCAAGAATGCTTTGAATTTTTTCTCCAAGGAGAAGTTGAATCTAGAAACGAGGATCCATCTTCCTTGAAGCTTCTTCAGAGAAAGCATAACCAAACCGTCTCCCATCTCCCAGACCCTATCATAAGTGGGCGATAGCAGTTAGCTAGCTCATCTTGATTGAGTTTACTTACAAACTTGATTAGTTCTTGGACTGAGGATCACCAAGTAATCCTCAGAGCCGTAGGCTAGACTGAGAAGATGGAGAAACCATCTCAGAAAGTAGCAAGGGCAATGAACTTAAACACTGTGGCTGAGAAAACTACATGGTCACGTCCACCTAATCTCCAGGAATCACCAAGGTGTCTTTACTTTTTCAACGGTGGCAGAGACTTCCCATAAGCATCTGGTTGGCCACAGTGGCAGCACAGAGCTGGACAAAAGGAGCAAGGAGAGAACAACCTTGTGGTGGACAAAATGTCAGGTGCAATGAATCTGCTCCATTTGTAAAGTTGCAGCATAGAAGATTTAATTCAAGCCTTATATACAAGAAGCTGGTCAAGCTGGTCAACATTAATCAGTGGAACAACCTGCCTCCAGAAGCTGTGAATGCTCCAACACTGGAAGTTTTTAAGAAGAGACTGGACAGCCATTTGTCTGAAATGGTATAGGGTTTCCTGCCTGAGCAGGGGGTTGGACTAGATGACCTCCAAGGTCCCTTCCAACATTATTATTGTTGTTATTATTGTTGTTGTTATTATTATTATTATATTATTATTATTATTAAAGTTTAACACTAGATTGGTGCCAGATAACAGAATTCAGGGGCTTGAAGCAGTTGTGGGAATGCAAGTGGATGATATTCTTAGCGCCAACCCCCAGCTCTGCCTGTTCTCGTACACAACACAAAACGAATGGAGCAACGGCTTCCCCCCCCCCTTGGCTTGCGGGAGAATTTGAGGAGTGGTTTATTTTGGGAACTGTGTGCAATCTAATTTAGGCTTAAGGTGTGTGTGAATGGATGGGTGGATGGACGGACGGATGCATGCATGCACGCTTTGGTTGACTGTTTTGTAATCTTCCATAAGTCTGTATTGATTTAGTGGTGTACAGGTAGTGTATGTACGCACACATTGATTTGTCTTTGAGCTCAGAACGGCAGGAAATCGTTCTGCCATTTTTGATTTTGAATTAATGTTTGACAAATGTGTTGGAAGCAAAATGAATTCCTTCCCCCACGAGAAGCCCTCAAGTGAATCCAGTAAGCCTCCTCTTGAGATTAAAAACAAGAGTATCAGCAGTTCTTACGCTTGCCTTCTTTGTTGGTGTTTTACATCTAATCAACCAGGCCCCAGACGCCATTGCACTGGATTTGAGATGCTAATTCTTAGCTAGGGAAGCCCAGCCCAGTTGAATGCAGAAAGGAAGCATTTTACAGCATTTACAAATTTCCACGTGGGGGGGCCCAACTAATTAAGAACCGGAAGGTCACCTTGGCTGTGCAGTTGGACATATGGAAAGGAACTCAGCAATCATAGCAGTAAACATCTCTATTTTGACTTCCCTATCGTTGGGTTCTCCCCAGATGCTAAAATATATCGATTGCATTATTATTCTTGCTTATTTTGTTTTACTTGCTCGGAATGAACACCGAATAGCGCCGTCGGGAGCTGTGTGGAAATCAACGTGAGATATTTTTTAAGAGTACAACTCTGTTGTGTCCAAAAGAAACAGAGGAGGGGGAGGAGATCTAATTACTTCTTAGCCAGGAACCATTTTAAGCCTGGAAAATATAAAAGGAACGGTTAACGTTCAGTCAGATTTTCTCATAATCTGCAACAGGCAGAAAGGAGGTAGCTAACCAGACTCCTTGTTTATTATCACTCGGTGAGTGTGTAACTTCACAAGCATTCCCCTTGTGAATAAACAGCAGTGACACCCCAAAACAACCAAAAACACCAGGGAAGTAAAAAAAAAAGCTGATCTATTGCTCATGACAATACACAAGAATCTACTCTATGAATGGTCAGCGCTAAATTGCCCTAGATAAGAGCCAATAGAATACAAGAGGGGCTGGACTGCTTGTGGGAATGTAATGATTCCAGGCTGATTCCTCTCTTGACTCCGCCCCCTGTCTCTGCCTGTCCTTCTCCTACATCAAGTCTGTGATGACCTGTGGGGCTGAGTTCATCTATTATGCTAAGCCATAATGAAGTTTACTTCTGTTTTTGGATTGGACAGTTGTGCCATCATTACTAGAAATTACATGATAGATAGAGTTCTGTCTAGACATCAGCAGGAAATTCTGTATGATTCCACTAGGGAAGGAGGTTGCTGTGTGGAATGCTGAATTCTCCTTCCTGCTAACACGTCAAACAGAAGCTGGATGGTCATAGAATAGCTGGAAAGGACCTTGGAGGTCTTCTAGTCCAGCCCCCCCCCCGCTTAAGCAGGAGAACTTATACCATTTCAGACAAGTGACTGTCTAGCGCCTCTTCTTAAAAATCTCCAGTGATGGAGCACCCACGATTTCCCTCCTTTCTCCAGCACCCACCAAAGTCCCAAACATCACCGGTGTTGCCGAGAGAGGTCTAAATTTGTCACCCTGCTTTGTAAGGCCCGGCGCATTTTTCACCGAAGTGGCAGAAAATTGTTTTCCATCCATCATTGCTGATGAAAACGGTGACAAAAACCCAACAAATCTAAACGGAAAGCTGGATTTGGGGATGGGGGAGGGCGGAGGGCGGAGGAGAGGGGAGGGGAGGAAGAGAAAGTAAGAGTGAAAATGTAGCAATGGCAGCAACAAATGCTTTGACACGTCTTGCTGATTGCAGGGCTCCTTTTAAAACAAAAAACAAAAAAAACCCTGCCAAGTGAATCACTTTGCAGAGACAATGACTTGTTTACTGTTCAAGGAAACCTGAGCTGAAGATATTTTACAATTGGACTGGAGCAAAACTGCCAGATGTTTCATTTCCCTCCCTTCCCTTCCTAGCCACAGACTACAGCAAAATGATGAGCAAGGCAAGTAAATTAATCCGAGTCGAAGTAGCTCAGAGGACGGAGAAAGATGACTTTACCTCATTAAGTTTTGGTTTCATAGTTTCTCCTCTTTTCATTAAAAACAGGAGAAACAGTTTCCTTAGGTGAAAGATCTGGGCATAATAATAATAATAATAATTATAATAATAATAAAGTTGGAAGGGACATTAGAGGTCATCTAGTCCAACCCCCTGCTCAGGCAGGAAACCCTACACCATTTCGGACAAATGGCTGTCCAGTCTCTTCTTAAAAACTTCCAGTGTTGGAGCATTCACCGCTTCTGGAGGCGGGTTGTTCCACTGGTTAATTGTTCTGACTGTCAGGAAGTTTCTCCTTAGTTCTAGGTTGCTTCTCTCCTTGGTTAGTTTCCATCTGTTGCTTCTTGTCCTGCCTTCAGGCGCTTTGGAAAATAGCATCCTTCGGATATCGATGGGTTACAACAGTTGGAAACTAACCAAGGAGAGAAGCAACCTAGAACTAAGGAGAAATTTCCTAACGGTGAGAACAATTCACCAATGGAACGGCTTGCCTCCAGAAATTGTGGGTGCTCCATCATGGAAGGTTTTCAAAAAGAGACTTCAATTATCTGAAATGATTAATAGGGTCTCCTGCTTGGAGCAGGGGGTGGACTAGAAGACCTCCCAAACATTCCCCATTTCTCTCCCCTTCAGGAATTACATACAATTTGATGATAACTTCTGGAAGGAGGTGGTGGGATGCATTCAGAGGAGATTATTGCCTTTTTATTTTTTTTAATCAACAATCTAAAAAAACTAAGTGTGTTAACACCTCTGGATTCCAGCCGCATTTTCTGCAGAGAATCGAAAAACGTGTGAAAAATAAAACCATATGGCCCGATTGAGGCTGGCGGCAACCCACTCAAAGAAGGATTTCAAAAGTCTTCCAGCCCACTCTTTCCTTTGCAACCCTTCCCACCCACCTAGCCCCCCCTTGCTTTTCAGAACTGATCTTTTCCCAGGCTGGGAATATCTGCCTATTTTTTACTTGCTGTGTTTCCCGAAATAGTGTCTAAACACAGAGCTTACGTTAAAGGGGAAGGACTGCAGTCTTTTTTTCCCCCAGGGGGGATAAAAATTGGATTAAAAAAAAAAAGGACTTGGTTTTCTCTTAATTAAGTTGCGTCCTTCAAAATCTTTAGGGTTATGGGCTGAAAAGGGACAAGGTTTGAAGGGTCTCCAAGCAAAGCAAGGTTATTACTAAGGCTAGATCTGTGACACAATTTGCATCTCTTCAAACCCTCAAGTGCTCCTTTTCGCCTAATGGACTCCTTGCGTTGGCTTCTTTTCAGCTGCGCCTGCTAAACAATATAAAAGCTGTTCTATTCAGGCCGTCTCTACTCCGAACCCAAAAAAAATAAAAATAAAAATCCTTTCAAAATCTTTGGGTCTTTCTGCAATGTATTTTTGTTATTCCTGGCGAGCTAAGTGACATTCACGCGAATGTTTTGGCTCTCTAGGATATTTCGGTCTCGTAGCTTTGTCTGGTTTTTGGGGTTTTTTTTTTTTTTTTTTAAACAGAAGGCTCCTGCTAAGGCCAGCAGAGTAGAACTTGCCATCCACAAAAATGGTGCACGGTTCACAGATTATGATTTATTGAAGACAGATTGACAGAGGAGGGACGCAGCTCCAGAGGGCTGGAGGCCATTCCAGCTGAGAATCAGCCCAGATGATGCTGGAGTGCTAGGTGGAAATAACAGAATATTAGAGTTGGAAGGGACTTTGGAGGTCTTCTAGTCCAACCCCCTGCTCAAGCAGGAGACCCTACACACCATTCTAATCCAAACTCTTCTTAAAAACCTCTGGTGATGGGGCACCCAGAACTTCTGAAGGCAACTTCTGAAGGCCCCTGTTTTGGAATACTGCTTGAGTTATGTCTATGGAGATTCTCAATCCTCCAGGTCACGGTTGCCTCAAAAGGGCCTTTTTTCCAAACAGCAACTGGACTTTCTTGGGTTTTTTTCTTTCAAAGTGTTTCGCTTCTCATCCAAGAAGCCGAACTGAAGAAGCTTCTTGGATAAGAAGGGAAACATTTTCAAAGAAAAAAAAAAACACCAAGAAAGTTCAGTTGCCTTTTGGAAAAAAACACACCTCTGGTCCATGTTTGGAGTTGTGTTTTCCTAACTTCGAGTCCTTGTTCCTGCCAGCCTGAGTTGCTTTCTACAGAAAGATTTTTGTTTTTTTAAGAGTCTTTTCCTTGTCTCCTATTCTTTGGATCCAAAGAATTTTAGGGTCTCATAACTTTGGTGCTGACTGCCAGTTGCTTTCTGAATGCAATTCAAAGTGCTGATTTTAATCTATAAGGCTTGGCAGCTAAGGATCCCTGCCTTCCAGGGCAGTCATTTCAAAGAGGGTTGTTAAGAATTTCCTTCCAAAGAGATGCTTGCGAAGTGGGGGGGGGGGAAGAGGGGAGACTTTGTCTCTTGCACTGCACCTCTGGAAAAGCTGCCTGTCTCCAAAGTGCTGAATAGCACAAGGTCCTGGAAGGTAATCAAAGCCAAACTTTTTCACTGGACCTTCACTGTTGAAAGATTGGTTGCAAAGCCGGATAGCAATAGAGGGAATTTGGCAAATTCTTTTATTGCTTTTATTTCTCTTCGTTTCTAAACTGCCAGGAGCCTTGTTGATTTATCTGCCGTACTTATGGACTACCGACTCCGAGCAATGGACAATAGCTTGGACTTTTCCATAATCGTGGCATGGTCCAAGAGGGGAACAAAGCTAATTTAGCAAGAGTAAGCTCTTTGGATATTTAGAAAGAAGGAAAAGTAATACGTTCCTATGGAGGTCAGGTAGCTTTCATGAATCTTGGTCCGGAAAAGCTCAGACTCTCCTGACTATGAATTTGGGTTGGTCCCATCAGCACTGGAGGGTGCCGGATGAGAGAAGATTTGTGGAAAGTCACAGAGGTTTAGATGTCTATCCTATTTTTATTTTTTTTATCAAATGGTCTGCAAATCTTACTCAAATCCAGCTGGAGCCACATGATCTTTCTGGCTGTGAGTGTGGGTGTGGAGATGCAGCCTTCCTGCAGCTGCTCCTTTGTTGGTTGATGGACAAAACCAGGTTGACTTCCAGATTGACTATGTGCTCCTTGGCACACTGGCTGAGGAATTCTGGGAGCTGAAATCCACAAGTCATAAAAGGACCAAGTTTGAAGACCCCTGGGGTAGATCTTCCCCATGATCCTTGATCTCCTAGGCCAGGGGCCCAGTGGGAAAGGGAGGGGCAGACACCTTTACGCGTGCATACGCACACACCCAAATTTAGCTGCGCACACGTAAGTGTGAACAGGGCCACGAGCATGCACGCTTCATAAATGGGGCTGCTAGTGCTGGCACAAGGGTCATGCTGAGGCTAGCGCCAACGCAAAAGTCACGCTGACGCTAGCGTCAGCTTGAGGGTTGTGTCAAGGCTAGCGCCGGCATGAGAGTCACGCCAAGGGTAGTGTCGGGGCTAGCGTTAGCATGAGGGCACATGCACTGGCCAGTCACTTACGTGGCTCAGTGGCCAAGAGGCCACGACCCGGTAGTGGGCCACGGCCCATAGGTTGGGGACCTCTGTCCTAGGCAGTGGGTAAAATATAAGTGACCTCCTTCAGTTCTGTCCCCTCAGTGTTAGGACTGGGTGTTGAAACAGTGGTCATTTTCCCACTAAGACTTTGCCACATCATCTAGAGTCAGCCCATTATTGTTATGCCAAAGGAACAGTAATGAAGAGAAGCTTTCTATGACTTCTGAAGATACAATCAATCACTGATGCGTCAAGACTCTTGGCGCAACTCAAGAGTAGCATGAAAAAAACATTTCTGTAGAGCTGGAAATTAGGACACAGTGTCTCTCTTGGTGACTTCTGGCTCTCTGAAGAGATGAGACGCCTTTGACCAGATTCCAGATGGACTTACTAAGGCATGTAATTCAAGGTCAGACGTTCATCCCTGGGCACGGAGAGACAAGACTTACAGGCAGAAGTCAGAAGGACGAGGGGACCCTGCAGCACGCCAGGCAAAACAGAAGACTCTTCTTAATGGAGACAATCAGGCCACTGAGTTGGGAAGAAAAAAGAAAAAGAAATCTCATTTTTGATTGCTAAACTAACCATCCAGAGCTATTATTGATAAGTTGACAACAACTCTTGCTCAACACACTTCTGGGAATTATTTTTTTTTTTAAGGGAGAAAATGATCTCCAAAGTTTTTCTATTAAAGTCTTTTTGCATAGTTTACTTTTAAAAGACTTTTCTGAGGTTATTGACACTGTTTAAACTGAAATGAAGCTTCAAAAACAGAATTAAAAATGGAGAGAAGACAAGAAGTTAGGATGTTGAATTCTTCATTATAGAGTAATAGAATATTTAAATATATTAATGGCATGTTTTCTGCCCTTTTCTCTTTGCCCTCAAATCAGGTCTTTTTCTGATAATTCAAGGTTAATGCAGAAATAGAAATATGTATTAGAATATATATATATATATATATATGTATACACACACACACACATCTCTTTAAATAGATTGCTCTAAAAATATAAAAAATGAGAAACCTTGTAAAAGAATGAAAATATTAACACGAGGGCCAAATAAACATGTACTGAATATTACACAATCATTGGCTTGTGAGAAGGGCCTTTTTGCTTTAAATGAATGTAATTGAGGTATATAAAAATACTTCTGGATATAGACTGGACCTTCCCTGAATGGTTAGAAGATGTGTAGAATCTAAAATAAAGAAATTAACTCTAGGATTCCTGATTTATGTGAGCATTATATTAATCAGCATGGCTGCTGTTTATACATATTTTGTGGCTGTCATTATTAGTTTCATCTCTTTTAAACTGTTTTTAAAATTTTAGACTTGTAAGCCGCTCAGGATCACTGGGTGGAGTTGGATGCCCATTGAAGTTGAATGAATGAATGTATGAATAAATAAATAAATAAGAATATTATGTTTTTTCCCCTTTTCTGAGACCAGAATGGAGTGACATTTGTCTCTGTTCTCTTTGTATTTTTTTCAGATGGTGCTAAAGAAAGAACACCATGCGTGTCTACACACACACAGATATGCCTGAGAATCTTTCCTTTTTTAAAACTTTCAAATGACAGCTATATTTTAAGGTTATTTCTGCGCAGCCCCTGGGAAGGATCCTTGAGAATGTGAAGAGGCTTGGAACAAAAAATAATAATAAGAAGAACCTCTTGATGCTTTGGGGGAATCACCCTTTTCTCCCCCCCTCCCCTCCCCAGCGCTTTTAATACTCTTGGCATTTCAGCCCTATGGTCTGATGAGTGAGACTAGAAAATTGGCATCAATCAGATTGCAGCTGTTCTTTAAAGACGAACAAGAGGCTTGGAAAAAAAAAATCTTAAAAGAACCGTTGGGAAATTTCTCTCTCTCTCCCCCCCCCCTTTTAAACAGCTGCTTTTCTCCGAGCCTTAGCTGTCGCAACGGGAAACCCAGTGGGGAGCAAAGGACTGCTTCCCCATTTATCAAAATAATCATATATTTTTTTAAAAAAAATATACATTTACAGACTCTGTTACCCTGAAGCTCCAAATAGACGTGCGAGAGAGTGGCTCTGGGATCAGATGTCTTGAGGTTTATGGCTGAATGTTAAAACAGCCATCACAGCAAGGATGGACGGATGGAAGTCTACTGTTCATTTAAGCAGCTGAATGAGTGGGTGGGTGGGACATTATTTAACATTTTTCTCCCTTTGCAGTTTTCCTTATCTCTCAATTGTGTGTTTCCTCTTTTTTTTTTTTTTTTTAAACTCCTGGCAAATCAGGAAGGGTGAAAGTAATAAAGTAAAAAAAGAACAGAGACTTTTTTTTAGGGCAACATCCCAGGTCAAACTATCCCTGCATTCTTCAACTTTGTGCCCTCCCTATGTTGGACTTCAGTTCCTAGAATCATCTGAAGACATCAGCCGAGGGAAGGCAGCCATAGGCACACTTAAATAATACTAATAAGTATCTATTGGCTAAAATGCATAGATTTCACCAAGTCTGACAGCTAAAAGCCCTCCTCAAGTTGGGTAATTCTAGATGAGACATAAACGGGTCATCCAGAGGAGTTAAAATATGCACTTCTAATTTTCCCTTTCTCTTGAATTTGATGAGACAGTATTTGAAAACGAGGAAATGCATTCAGAACTACAAGACCTTCTAAGACAGTGTGTTCCACAAGCTTATCCCCAGATAGAGGAGGAGAACAGGCATAATTTCATGCAAATCAGATTTTAGTGTCAAGTGTTTTTGCTTCCCTACTTAAAATGGAAGGAAGTGGAGATGATGAATCAGAACAAAGATTTCCTTGGCACCCCACGTGCGGCACAGTCATTCTGGAGATGGGAAGCGGAGGAAGGTGAGGCTGAACCTGGCAAATGGCACTGCCAGTGATCCCAGCAATATTTCTCGAGGTGATCAGGGCCCTTTCCTTGAATATCAATAAGCTTCAAGAAAGAGTGAAATTTTCTGTTAGAAGCAACGGCAACCGCGGTGGCAAAAGAATGATTGCGTCCAAATGGAAAACGCTCCTCGGGATTAAATCTTAGGCAGGCTAAAGAACCGAAGGAAAGGGAAGAAAAATAACCTTGCGTTCACAGAGGAAATATGTGCTAGGAAATGTGTTCATTTATTCAAGTTTCTAAGTGAATTGCTGCATTGTAGATAATGTTAGCATTTCCAATAAGAGCAACATGTTGCTCAAGGGTTGGGGCTCCTTAATGTAGAGAGCTGGCGCCTTGCGGTAGCAATGAGCCGGGCTTCAGAGTGTGAGCTGTTGGGACCCAACCACCATGTGGTCCTTCAGGCAAATACTGTTCCTCTTGTTAATGAAGTCCGGGTAGTCACTGATCTCTGCTTGGCAGAAGGTCTGAACTGGGCAGGACTGTTCTACCATCTCCATGAAGTCATTGGGTGTGTGGTCCTACACAAGACGTCCACTCTTAGAATTAGCAGCCTTGCAATCCCCAAATATTAGGATAGTGAAAGCTCTCTTTAAGGAACCAAACATGTAATTTAAAATTCTCTCAGTTACAACGGTGGGTTTGTTCTCTCGGTTTTTTTGGCTTTTTTTTTTTTAACTTTAAAGCTCAATTGCCTTAATATCTGAACAGTGTAACGTGGACAATTCAGAATGAAAAAGGAGAAAAATCCAATCGTCCTGCAGATTTCCTTCTCGTTGAAGGACCAATATTATTTCACACAATGAGATAATGGTGCTTTTCTCCATCCCATCATGCCTGTTTTGACTCAGACTATCCACATGGGGGAAATTTTAAAAAGTCATACATTCAAATGACCTTTGGAAAAACACCGCTTTTAATGCATAATGCTCCTCTATGGCGTTCTGGTTTGGTTGGACCGAATGAAGTTGGACATCTTTTGAAATTCAATTGCTCTAATTATTTAGCAATCAAGCTTCTAGCTATGGAACTCTCTTTTTTTGATTTTGTCTTTTCTTTCTTTCTTTCTTTCTTTCTTTCTTTCTTTCTTTCTTTCTTTCTTTCTTTCTTTCTTTCTTTCTTTCTTTCTTTCTTTCTTTCTTTCTTTCTTTCATTCCTTTCTTTTCTTGGCTGAATAGATGCTTATCATGTACACACTATGCTCCCTTACCTTACTGTTAGAAATGTAACTTACAATCTTAGGCTTAGACAGACGTGATAATTGCTAAATAGTTTGCCTTTGCATACTGGCACAAATCAATAGGGTGGGGGAAGTCAATTAGCATCGTGGCATGGGGAAGGGCATAATTGAATCGGATTAGAAGCTTTACCTTTTTCTCTCCTTCAGAGCGGGAGGAAGCCCCATAGCAAATACCCACCAGTGTTTACTCTATTTTGCATTGCATCTTGAGTGAAAATAGAAAGGGAAGGCTCTCCCTGCCTTGTTCTTCAAATTTTGAGGGACTGTCACAGAGAGGAGGGGATCAACCTATTTTCCAAAGCACCTGAAGGCCAACAAGGAATAACGGATGGAAACTGACCAAGGAGAGATTCAATCTAGAGATAAGGACAGATTTTCTGACAGTGAGAACAATCAACCAATGGAACAGAAGTTGTCTTCAGAAGTTGTGGGAGCTTCATCACTGGAGGCTTTCAAGAAGAGACTGGACTGCCATCCGTCAGAAATGGTGTAGGGTCTCTTGCTTGGGCAGGGGGTTGGACTAGATGAGCAACAAGGTCCCTTCCAATTCTGCTATTCTATTCTATTCTATTCTATTCTATTCTATTCTATTCTATTCTATTCTATTCTATTCTATTCTATTCTATTCTATTCTATTCTATTCTATTCTATTCAGCTGCTGCCTATCAGAGCAGGGAGCATTTGTGAAATCAAAATCTTGCAGATACAGGTAGTCCTCAAATTACGATCACAATTGAGTCCAAATTTTTGGAAAAGCGAGATAGAGAGTAAGAACATAATCTTTATGACCAGGCAAAAATCAACCCAGACAACACGTTGTTTATTAAGCACAAATAAATTGTAATGATAGAAAAGTAATAAAATACTTTTTTTAAAAAATTGGTCGCTTGGCAACTGGCATGTAGCTATGACAGATGCACTGTCCTGGGATCATGTGATCACTATTTGTCACCTTCCTTTGGTTCTGACAAGCAAAGTCAATGGGGGAAGCCAGAGTCTCTTACTGACTGCATGATTTACTTAACAGCTGCCGTGATTCGCTTAATAACTGTGGCAAAGAGTTCATAAAACGGAGCACGACTCACTTAAAACTGCCTTGCTTAGCAACGGAAATTTTGAGCTCAACTGTGGTTGTAAGTCAAGGCGTATCTGTATACAAAGTAGTGTATCAGGTAGTAAGGGATCCTTGATTATTGTTTCTGGATGGAGATACTACTGGTGCCTTGAAGCTGGGCCCCTATTTGTATACTTGAATCATCCTAGTGGATTTAACTATTTAATCGCAGAGTTTTAAAGCCTTAATCTTCAATATGCTAGAGCAGCAGACCCCGGCGTCCTGACCAACTTCATAAAAAATGGTTATTTATTAATGAGTTTCTCATTGCATGAAAACCACTAAGGCAGAAATGTTAAAAAGTCATGTTCATTGTTAATCTAAGCACAAAGCCTTTAGCAGAGATCTTTACAGTCCAGCGTTTTAGGTCTGGTGAATAATTTATCACTTCTGCCACTTTTAACAGGCTGGGGATGGCATTGCTTTGAACTGAACATTTTGTACATCTGAGCATCTCACATAAATCCGTATCATTAAAACTTTCCTTCATATGAAGAACAGAAAGAGGAAAGAACCAACCGGTGCTGAATTCGACCTTGAGCTGTCTTTATTTCATTGTAAGGGGCAGGGCTGCATTTTCAGAGGGCTACATGTGAATGGAGAAATGAAAGGAGAAGACAGCTGTGCCTGGAGCTCAGTCAAATGCAGTTGGAAGAAACAACCTAGTTAATTTGCCTTTTTCTGGCGCAAGAGGACTCCTAGTCTTCTCTGAATTGCTGAGATCCAGCTAGTAAGGCTTCCCCTTGTTCTCTTCCGATGTAGGTATGGCCTTTCTGGATTAGCCAATCTAACCAGTGTTCTCCCTGCAGCAGTTGTTACACAATGATTTGAAGGATGCTCATAGCAGATGCTTGAGTCAAGGCAGCACTTTGCTTAGATGCAAATGTGTCTACGAAATTGCCATGCCCCCTTATAACATGGTATGGCTAAAATAGGAGGATATCGGAGATGATTGTGACCCAATTGTTTGCCTACTGTTTCGTATGTAAAAATGTTTTCTTTTTAGCAAAATAAGAGATAAGCTGGAGTCTTTGGAGAGATGATGCTGGACTGTCAGTCCTGGCTAATCCTATGACTTCCTATATCTTCCATTTGAGAAGATTCAAATATACCTGCAATTATGACATTTTACAGCCCGTCTGCCTTCATTCTCATATATTTAGTTCAACAAATACATTGTCACAATGGAACTATAGACTCAGGAGGACATGGAATTATTGTAATACAGCCAGTTTGGTCTACTGGTGAAGGCGCCAGGTTAGAAATCAGGTGACTGTGAGTTCTAGACCCACCCTAGGCATGAAAGCCTAGGGTGTGTGACTTTAGGCCAGTTTGTCTTTCTATACGAGCTGGAAATTCTTGCCCAGTTCTTCCTCAAGGCTTTTAAACCTTGTGAACAAATAAGAACATTTTGTAGCATTGGGCATATAATTTCATCCCATTTCCTGTGGTTATTTCCTTTTAGGAAGACTGGCCAGAGTGACGTGTCCAGTTCTTGATTTGAGCTAACCACACCATTTATTTTTTTTTGTCAAGGTGGACGATTTAAATTCTGCCACTTGAAATGCTTTGCTATGTCGTTGTACATAGGAGCTGCAAGTTAAAGTGTGTGTGTGTGTCTGTGTGTCTGTGTATTCATGCAGCATGCATGAATGTTGCTCTGTATGATAGAGGTCCATGTGAATATGGAATGCTACCTTCAAAAGCCATTGCTAAATGGCTTCATTCAAAAGGAATGTGACATGTTATTTTGAATACATACTAGTAAGAAGAATGTTATGGATTGATTAATTAATACTGTTTATGATAACCAATTATATTCACTACTGTTATCTATTACTATATTAATTATTGTTAACTATACATATGTACCCAGACAATATTCTGTTTGCTAAATATTGAAAATGTTACTGGGGGATAACCCCAATGTTGACCCTAACCCTGTCCTAATCCCAAACCCTACCCCAACCCCAGCTTAAACCCTAACCCCATTCCCGACCCCATTTTATTCCTAACCCTATACAATCCAATAAAATTCTTTTTAAAAAAAGCCATTGCTAAGTGGCTTCATTCAAAAGCTCTCGATGGCTGGATTCCCATCACACTAAACCAAACTTTGAATCAACTATAGTCGGTCCGATTTACATTTGTATTAGGAAATTGTTGATGGAACACCACGATTAGGTTCACAAGCTCCTTAGTGGTGTTGTCCTAAGATTGAGGAGATCTCTGTTCATATCTACCTTTTATCGGAAAAACTCATTGCGTGATTTGGGAGCAATCGCTATTACTTGGCCTGTCATATTTCACAGGAATATTTTGGGAAAATATTGAGAAGAAACAATACGTACTGTGTATTGTCTCCAGCTGCTTGAGCTGGGATGTAAGTCTGATAAATAAATAAATTCAAACAAGCCGCAGAACCTAAGGTCTTGCATTAATAATGTCTTCTCATTTTTTTTCTTTGTTCTTAAGTGTTTTTAGCTTTATTTCCCCCCCCCTTTTTTTTCTTCCTTCCATGTTGTAAGTTTTTCTGTTGCTATCGCATTTGAATCTTCTCAGTGCTAGGAGAACTGTGGGTGTTAGAATGACCGGTTGGCTCATTTTGAGCCAAAAATAAAAAAAGAATCTGGAGAACACTCTTCCAATTTTATTTTTATGCAGAAACAGGACGGCACTTAATGGAACTGGGGTGGTTTATTAGTTACACCCAAAGATGCTTTTTCAGGAGGCAACTGGACTTTCTTGTTTTTCTTTGAAGACGTTTCGCTTCTCGTCCAAGAAGCTTCTTCAGCTCTGACTGGATGGTGGGGCATCTTAATGAAAGGTTTAATGAAAAGAAGGACTAGGGGTGACATGATAGCAGTATTCCAATATCTCAGGGGCTGCCCCAAAGAAGAGGGAGTCAAGCTATTCTCCAAGGCGCCTGAAGGCAGGACAAGAAGCAACGGATGGAAACTAGTCAAGGAGAGAAGCAACCTGGAACTGAGGAGAAACGTCCTGACAGTTAGAACAATTAACCAGCGGAACAACCTGCCTCCAGAAGCGGTGAATGCTCCAACACTGGAAGTTTTTAAGCAGAGACTGGACAGCCATTTGTCCGAAATGGTATAGGGTTTCCTGCCTGAGCAGGGGGTTGGACTCGATGACCTCCAAGGTCCCTTCCGACTTTATTATTATTATTATTATTATTATTATTATTATTATTATTATTATTATTATTATTATTATTATTATTATTATTATTATTATTATTATTATTATTATTATTATTATTATTATTATTATCATCATCTTCGGGATAACTATGACCTCGATGACTGGGACTCTCCATAGTTACATTTATGAGTTACATTTCACCATAACCCCCATATGAGGACATCCCTAGGTTTTCTCAGGCTTGCTTATATAAAAATGTTCTGAACTTGAAAAATTATTTTCGAGACCTGTAATGTTATTTTATTTTTGGCTTTTCTGACTTCTCAAAGAGCATCAGGAATGGCAGTGCAGAGAAATGAATGGGGCAATCAGTTCAGAGACTCAGCTTGTGTTCTTTGTCGAAAGGGAAGTAGGGCGGGTTTTCTCCCCCCCCCCAACACAATGATTTGAAAGAAAAGAAAGTATCAGCAAACTCCCAAATCCCCAAAGCTTTTTCTGAAAGTCATTTAAAGAAGTCACTTACATCTTAGCTTGCACTGTATCCCCAAGACCCTGATTTTCCTTGACCTGAAGTTAACCGTCCTAGGCTGCTCTAATGAGTCTTCTGTACATTAATCTAAGGGCAGATCAGGAGCTTTTCAGGGACTCCAGTTCTTCAAACTTCAGAGTTACTTCTCCATATGCAATATGGATAACCTTCCTTCCTTCCTTCCTTCCTTCCTTCCTTCCTTCCTTCCTTCCTTCCTTCCTTCCTTCCTTCCTTCCTTCCTTCCTTCCCCTCCCCTCCCCTCCCCTCCCCTCCCCTTCCATCTCTCCCTTTCAAAAATTAATCACAGGCCTAACAAGATAGCTGTCATGAAGCTTTACTTCAGAAAGTTGACCTGGGACTGATTTGACCAGATCTTCAAATGGAATCAGCTTGACAAATCAGATTGAAAATTTGGCTCAAATCAGATGAATTCAAATTGATTTGATAGCTAGGAAGGCGTTTACACATGCATAAAATGTGTTCTTTTGTAGCTGATTTGGAAAATCAAATCTGGTGGACTTGACCCGATTGGTTCAAATGGTCAGATCACACTGGATCAAATTTTTTTAATTAGATTGAAACTAGTTTGCACAGCCTAATGGACATCACTTAAGTCTTTCAGGCTTGGTTTTTCACTGAATTTGCAACGGTCCCAGTCCAGAAGTGTAAGACCTATGAGAAATAAGGAGGGGTGTTAATGTCCTGATGCTACTTGACAGATTGCTATTTGCAACAATTGCTCTGCTTTAAGACTGGGCTACTTTTACATCAACATCTTTTAAGATGCTGTTTGAACTCCTTCTGCCATTTTCAATGCATTGTTTCATTGAGTTAATGGATTCTTGTCAGTGAATAAAGAAACAATATAAATTCTGGAGGCAAGCAAATCGCATTTCAAAGGAAGGCAGTATGCGCTCAGCATGATCAAAGATACCGAAAACCAGCATGGCTTGGTGCCAAATAAAGATAATGTTGAAACCTGCACATTTAACCAATGTGTGCCGTGGGATCATTGCCTCTTCCATTTTGATGAACACATTGCTTTTTGATCTAAATCCCAGCAATTATTTTCAAACACACCACTGTTCTTTATTTAATGTGTTTGGACATACTCAATTTGAAATTAACACTTTTGGGTGGCATCCAGCTTTGGTCGCCACGATGTAAAAAAGATGTTGCGACTCTAGAAAAAGTCCACAGAAGAGCAACAAAGATGATTAGGGGACTGGAGGCTATAAAGAACGGTGGCTGGAATTGTGCATGTGTAGTTTAATGAAGAGAAGGACTAGGGGTGACATGATAGCAGTGCTCCAATATCTCAGGGGCTGCCACAAAGAAGAGAGAGTCAAGCTATTCTCCAAAGCACCTGAAGGCAGGACAAGAAGCAAGGGATGGAAACTAAACAAGGAGAGAACCAACCTGGAACTAAGAAGAAATTTCCTGACAGTGAGAACAATTAACCAGTGGAACAGCCTGCCTCCAGAAGTTGTGAATGTTCCAACACTGGAAGTTTTTAAGAGGAGATTGGATAATCGTTGGTCTGAAATGGTTTCCTGCCTGAGCAGAGGGTTGGATTAGAAGACCTCCAAGGTCCCTTCCAACTCTGTTATTCTGTTCTGTTCTGAGATATAAACACCAGATCAACCCTGAAGGAGCCAACCCAACTCCAGTTTCTTTTTACCACCTCATTTTTGGGGCATTGCGATCCTCGGGATGGGCTGAGCAACAGCTGCAGAGACCTAACCGTCCATTTGGCACCTCTCCTATTAATTAGAGTGCGCAACAACAATACGTATTCAGAATGCTGTTGCTGTTTGTATTCCTTTGGTTCTGGGTTCTGAATTTGCAATCAATGGCTCTGGCTGCAATTTAGCAGCTCTTGTTTCCTCTTCTGCTTTCATATCTAGTCAGGAACAAATCGTTACGTTCTGCAGTTATAAAAAGAAAGTGCATTTTCAAAGCCAACGTCTTTCTCTTCCTTCTCTCGCCACACTTGGCAGAGATCACCAATAGTTTCTTCACCATAAAATCTGCCACTCTCCATGTTGTGAGTTTCTGCATTAGGGAGGTCCATGCCGGTGAAAACAGGACGCTTGATAACATATAACCTATTTGCATTCCTTTCTTCTCTCACTCCCATCCCATTTACTGACCGGCTGCAAACAATGCGAAATTGCTTTATAATGGCTCCTTTGCTCTGCCAGCTGCATTTATCCTTTGTGGAAGTTCCTGACGCCGCTCATATTTCCATTCCTCTCTGCAGATCCCAGCCCAGTTCAACAAACCATGGTTGTGTCTCCTGTTTTCCTCTTTGGGTGCTGATGTGCATTTGCCATGGAATGTCAATTTGGAAACTGAGATGGCTGGCTCTGAGTGGAATGCCAAATGTTGCTCAGTATCCTAAGGATTAGCTTCAAAATCACGGGATTGAAATAGCTGGGATGCTTGGATTGCTACGGTATTAAAACATCTTTTACTGCGATATGTCCATGTCCCCCACTCCAAAGCAATCTAATTTTAGATATTTAAACCAGGGGAGCTGAACTAGATACATTCTTGAATTCTAGGCAGGGCTGTGCTTATTTTTCTGCCAGCCCCTCATTTTGAAATCTTCTCCTTCAATGGATGGAAAATAAATTGCTTCTTCTTTTTTTTTTTTTAAAGGAAGAATTGTGAAAAAATAATCACAAAGGCAGATGTACAAGTTTTACCCTTAGTTTATTAAATGGATGAGGGATGTACGATGATGTTCTGGCTCCGACTGAGTTTGTACGTGCTGATGCTTCAATTAAATCCCAGCGAGAAGAGATTAGGGGTGAACGTCTTAAAACGGGATAATTTTAGAAAAGGAAGAGGAAACCACTATTGCAAATGTAATTCCTCTGAAATTTTTAAATCATCCTAAAGAACAGGTTAAAAACCAGAAGTCTCTTCCAATCTTTCCAGTTTGGGAAATTGGAAGAAGGACAACACTAAGGTCTTCTATCTGAACAGCAGCCCTGTCCATGAGGGGTTTTTAATAACAGAAAACCTGTGCTGTTGTGGAAGCTGTCCATTAACTACATCTGGAGGCTGCTGTTGCAGTCTTCCACATAATCATATTAACAAAATAGATGAGATTGTCCACAGATACTAGATCAGGCTATTAGCAAAACAGAGAACAGATGGAAACTATTACCTCCCCCCAAAGAGACGAGCTTCTAGCTCTTTTATCTTCATGTAAAACAGATGGGGAAAAAGAAGTACAAGAAATTTGGACATTATTGTTCTAAATAAAGGTACTCAGCAGTCAGTAGAATTCCTTCATAATGGCTTTGTAGTTTTGCTACAATAAATAATAGTTATCGAAGTATCTGTGTCCTGGGAAATATCTTCTTGGGGTGTTTTGCTTTGTCAGCCAAGCAAAGACAGACAAGGCACACCTCATGGAGTGAAGAGGTAAAATCTTGAATGGGTAGGTCAGACGGATGATTAAGAGAAAGGATATTAGTTTTAATTATCTCTTTTATAAAATAAAATCCCTCCAAGTAAAAAATTACCAAGCCAATTAAATCATCAAGGATACAAATGTTTACATATGAGAACATTTTAAAAAATGACATTGTTTGCAGCGATTTTTTTTTTTTTTGCCTTCCTCAGAACTTTTCCACCCAGCTCATTCCTCATTCTGCTGCCTCTAATAACTTCTGAGTAGGCTGGATTTCATTAAGTTACCAGAGAGCAGGGATATCTCTGTTGTTAATGAAGATTGTAGGCCATTAAATTGGGTATCAGATTTTGAATGTTGGTGGTGTAAGAAATTTGAGGGCTCTTTAACTCACATGATTTGGTCTTCTCCGGACAAAGTTCTCTTTTGATTCCCAGTGACAGCATATATTAAAACAGTTCTGGGGAAAAAAAATTAATGTAATATGGAATTTCCTTTTTTGCAGAGAATTTGGGGCTCTTTGTTTCTTTGCCTGGGGCTTGAAAAAGAGAAAACTGTATATAAAAGGAAAGAAATATATTCTGATATTATGAGTTCAAAATAGGTCTTTTGTGGCCATTCTTGAAATGTCTTTTGAGATTAAAAGTGAGAAATTGCAGCGACATGTTTCCGTATGATATAGATTGGATAAGTTGAAGGCTTGAATTAATCTTGTGTATAGATTTTTTTTTCTTTATTATTTTCTCTTCCTTATGTTCAGATTAATTACCATCAATCTTTGATGGTTTTTTTTTAAACTGTACAAGGTCTGATGTACTCTCTTTTGTTATACTTCAGTAAGTTTTTAAAATTGTGGAATGACCTCTGAAAATTCCTGTAAAGTATCATTAGTGCTCTGCATTACCAATCAGTTACAAATCAGTCTTTTGGACTTGAACAAAAATAATGCTTGTGGAAGATCAAACGTGTCATATTCTAATTCAGAACCAGCAACTGAGACCATACAGGAATACTTTTGGTATGAATTGCTAAACAGCTTTCCTATTGTGCAATCTGATCTCTTTCTCCATCCAAAACAGTGTTTAAGCATTTAATTATTTGCCACCCAGATTACTAAGAGCCCATGGGTGTAAGCCATTTGTTAAGACTTTAAGCTGTCATTTAATATGTTAATTGATATTGCAAGGAATATCTCCAGGTATCTACCTAAATACCAATTATCTGGCTCAACATTCTTGGCAATTTGGGTTTGTTAGCAAGAATCTAATTATACTAGTTTACTGTTGATAGAATTATAGAAGGAGTAGATTTTTTCTCTTTACATGGGTGTTAGATCTCAATAAGTGATCCTTAGCAGTCTGTTGCTATTCAATTAACAAGTAATAACTTCCTTAATGAAAGTAATTGGAATGCTTATATGAATCAGGCACTTCACCAAAAGTGTGTATGTGGGGGGGGGGAATTGTTAGAAGTACTTTTCAAAAGCACCAGTTTTGTTGACTTGACTAAAATAAAATTGTAAAGAACGATAGAAATAAGATTAGATTTTAAACAGGTGATGCCTGCTAAATATATACCACCCAATATATATATATGTCACTGTTGCTGTGCTTTGATTCTGTGTTTGATGGGGTGGTAGATGTTGAGTCTCTAGAAAGAGTGCAAGGAAAGCAACAAAGATGATTAGTGGGCTGGAGGCTACAACCTATGATGAATGGTTGCAGAAACTGGGTGTATCTAGTCTAATGAAGAGAATCACATGAGTAGGCTTCCAATATTTGAGGGGCTGTCACAGAGAAGAGAGGTTCTACCTAGTCTCCAAAGCACCTGAATGCAGGACAAGAAGCAATGAATGGAAACTTACCAAGGAGAGAACCAACCTAGAACTAAGGAGAAATTTCCTGACAGTAAGAAAATTAATCAGTGGAAGAGTTATCAGTCAAAATGTAAAGCTATTTCATGACAAGTTCATTACCAAACTAAGTAACATCATCAGTGTTAGAAGGGAGTGGGGATTTGCTCTTATTTTTATATACTAGTAGCTTTCCCTGTCAATGTTGATGTCAATGTTGACAATCTCCTGTCTGCCAGGCTTACCCAGTTTCAATAATTTATGGGAGTTGGGGGCAGAAGCAGGAAAAACGACTGACCCTAAATTATTCCAACTTAATTTCACAACATATGGAAAAGACTCAACCATAGTTTGAACTGAAAAACTGTGAGCATCCCAGACCAAGCCAAGTTCAAAAATGCTAGAGAATTCCTGGAAGCCTGGCCCTCAGACAAATCAACCATCAGTCATCAACAAGCAGATAGAGATAAACAGCAACTACATACCACTCAAAAGAGACAATCAAAAAATCCCAAAGGAAACAAAAAACCCAAACAGCTACCCATCAGCAAGCAATACCCATATGATTAACACCAAGATTAATACTAAACCAACAGTCAAGAAATAAACAATACCCCAATCAATGCAGACAAACAAGATAACAGAACACAACCTAATCAAGGAACCATCAAGAACACTCCCATCAACATTGACAGGGAAAGCTACTAGTATACAAAAATAAGAGCAAATCCCCACTCCCTTGTAAAACTGATGATATTACTTAGTTTGGTAATGAAATGTCTGCAAGAAAACCACGAAGTTCAGAGAGCACCAAGGACCCCACAGTTATTTCAACTTTTACTTCCTAATGTATTTGCGTTACATTAAAGAAGGAACCTCACTGAGTTGTCTTCCACCTCGTGAATCTATTAGAAGCAAAACCAGCTAAATTTGGACAAATCTCAATATGATTATGTGCATAAAACTTCTCTTGCTTGACTGTTTTTGGGAAAGACATACATTCTTCTATTTGCTTGGGGAGGTCTATTCCTATCTACATTAAATAAGATGACAGGAAACTGCTGATCATCCTTTAGATATTTTAAAGTACTTTCATAAGAATTAATTCCATCTGAAAACATCTTTCGGCATGGAAGTCCTGTTTGGATGTTGGAAGATAGAACTGTAGCCTGCTACGTGTTCTTTTCATCTAATGAACTAGTCGGTATCATGAATATAACCCCCACAGCATCCCTCACCTTCCTTACTTCTCCTCCTCCTTTCCAAACATTTGATATGAATGAAAGAAGTAGCGTCCTTGGAGATTTTTCACAACCTAAAAACTGTAATCATAATTAGAGGCAAAGATGGAACCATCACAGACACTTCTAATGCATCTATAAGATAGCTTTAATTATAAACACATGGTTTCCCTTTCTTGCCCATGCATGTTTATAATTTGTTTTTCTCTCCTTGTTCTAGGAAGAAATCCTGTGGTAGGCAATTAATAAAACTGTTAAATCCCTGTGATAGGCTGCACAGGCAGGCACACACACACACACACACACAACAGAGTTAGTGCGCCAGGCTAAGCAATCTAAGAAATAAGCAATATCTCTATTGGAGATAAATGTGCCTTAAAGTGTCAAAGGGTGGACGCAGAAATTTAGGGGTTTTTAAAGGGACTTTTTCAGTTGTCCCTTGTGTGGATAGATGCATTTCTAGGATCAGACCTCCCAAATAGGCAAGGTGTTCAGCTGAATCAGGGCGTTTTTGCTACTTATGGAAATTCCAGTTGAAATACTTAATTCCAATTATGAGAGATTGAACGCGCAATGATATTAAACTACAA
The DNA here is from genome assembly GCA_023970755.1 of Azemiops feae. NCBI lineage: Eukaryota > Metazoa > Chordata > Lepidosauria > Squamata > Viperidae > Azemiops > Azemiops feae. The sequence continues at coordinate 665,823 of JALGBA010004163.1, forward strand.
AGATTGATTAGGGCTTTATTTCGATCAGACATGAATACAAGTCACTTGTAGAAACCAAGAAAATAAACAATAAAACCCCCTCATAGGCAGAAGGGTTCTAAATAAAACATGCTGCAGCTAGTCCTCAACTTACAACGGTTTGTTTAGTGACCGTCCAAAGTTACAGCAGCACTGGAAAAAGCGACGTATGACATTTTTCACACTTACGACCATTGCAGCATCCTCAGGGTCACGTGATCAAAATTCAGACGCTGGGCAACCAACTCATGTTTACGACGGTTGCAGAATCCGGGGTCGTGTGATCCCCTTTTGCGACCTTCCGACAGGCAAAGTCAATGGGGGAAGCCAGATTCCCTTAACAACCGGGCTACTAACTAACTCAACTAACTAAAACTAACTAACTAACTACTAACTGCAGTGATTCACTTAACAACCGTGGCCAGAAAGGTCGTAAAATGGGGCAAAACTCACCTAACAACTGTTCTTGCTTAGCCACAGAAATTTTGGGCTCAATTGTGGCCGTAAGGCGAGGACCACCTGTAATCAATAGGTTATTTCTTTACAGAGAATTGTCCCACACATTCAGAGTTAGGAAGTTTAAGTGCGTAAACTGAAGTGGCAACAATCACAACAGCATATGGCATTGTAATGGTATTTGAGAAAGACCTTGAATGATGGGGTGTGTGTGTGAAGAAATGCTGCCCTGGGAACAATTAGATAAGAGAGGGCCAAGCCTGCAGCTGCATAATGGACAGAGAAAAAAAAAAAAAGCTCAGAAGGGACACTCCTTAGCTTTTCAGGCTGTAAAGTCAATGGTGGGAAATGTGTACTTTGAGAGTTGCAATATTCTGCTCACATCACATTCGTGTCAGAAGCACAGAGGCACTTCCGGGTTGAAAGGATTAGCCAGTGATGTCACCGTTGCCCAGGGGCTGCCCAGTTGGGGGCTACTTTCATGGCCCTGGCAGGAGCTGGAGCAATGGACAGAAGCTCACTCTGCCCTACGGTAGGACTCAAGTCTCGAACGTGAGCTTGCTGCTTGTCAATCCAGTGTCCTAACCACACGAGTCCCCGTGCTCCTTGGAAGATTCTGTTAATGTAACCTTACAATAAAGTAGCTCATCTGTCTGGTTTACCTGAAAAGTCTGACAGAAGCCCCTCCATCAGGTGACTTCTGTGGGATAGTCTTATTTTCTCACCTCAGGATTCTACCACCCATTTTCCTCTTACAACATGTGTACCGGCCTTAGTTTTATGGTTACAAGTAGGAATCAATCCATTGTATTCCTATTATTTGGTCCTGTTTTGGGTGGAGACAATTGGCAATCCACCTGCTCAGCTGAGTCACTATGTACTTAGGGCCACTGGCTGTGTGCAAATCAGTCATCTGAAACTGTTATCTTGTGTGAAATAAAACTAAATTTAGTGTGCATCTCAGGAGAGGAGAGGGAACAGTGATGATTAAAGATTTCTTATTTGAAGAATAGCTTTCTTGTTAAACTGGAATTAAACAGGCAGTTGGTCACGGTGGCCAAAATGCCTGCTGTTAGTTTAAGTGAAATGACTAATTTATTCCATTTGGATGAGTTGCCTCCTGGACTGCAGTCTTTTCTTAAACTTTTCAAGTTACTTGAATGTAAGGGTCACAGTAACATGGGGGCAGAAACCTGACCAATAAAATATTTATTTATTTGATTTCTACAGCCACCCAACTCAACCAAGTGAAATATAGCTAGAACTTTCACATAAGCCTGATGTAAAAAAAACCTCACAAGGTTTTCTTCTCCCCAAATTCCCAATTCTACTCATTGACATCACAATCCTCTCAATTTGGCTTCCCTGTCATGTTTCTTAAGGCTCTGGATCCCCATCTCCCATATAGGCCAACCATACAGATTGGCCATACCCATTCTCCATAAATAAAGCAAAAACATCAAACAACAAATCATTATCCAGAAGTAAATTTCATTGAGATAATGGGCTCACTTCTCCAGCCTTGCTGTAAATCCTTACCCATGTCTGCTAAGATATAAACATTCACAAAGTTGAGCCAAATAGCCATAGGCCAGGGGTAGGCAACCTTGGCTCTTTTATGACTCATGGACTTCAACTCCCAGAATTCCTGAGCCAGCCATGCTGAGGGGAAAGGGAGAGATTTCCAAGCTGAGCCATGCTGGCTCAGGAATTCTGGGAGTTGAAGTCCATGAGTCATAAAAGAGCTAAGGTTGCCTACCCCTGCCATAGGCTTAAAGCCTTAATTCAGGGGTGTCAAACTGCCAGCTCGTGGGCCGGATGCATCATGGCAAAACCGCGCCCACCCCATTGCCGGCAATGGGAAAAAAAGTTACAATACGTTGTGACACGTCATGTGATATTGCGAGTTTGATACCCCTGCCTTAATTGTTTTTGTCTCATAAGGCTCCAGCAGATTATAGAATAATCATAAGCAATCTACTTACTATCTTGCTTAGCCATCAAAGTGCAAATAAGTTCTCAGCTGAGCTGTAAGGGGTCCAGCAGTAGCAACAGTCAAATTTAAAATATGTTTTCCAGAACCAGCATCAGGATTCAAGGGTCCAGAGAGACAATTCTGCAGAACCACAGGTCAAAGAATTCATATAGGCAATCAAAAGAGATACAGCTTTACTTGAATCCACCTGGAACTGAATTCTATTAATCATTGCTACATATTGGTATTATATAGGATAGTGTTACTTCACTTACCATTACTAAACAGATTCTACTGTTTGGTGCTCATGTTGCTGTAGGTTTTCATGAAGGTAACAGAGTCAACAGCAAACATATTTTATAAGTTTATTACTGTTTACCAAAGTCCTTTCAGCACAGGATCTATCTACTAAGGAAGTCTTAACTATGCAAGTCTTATGTATTCCCTATCCAGGTGCAATAAAATTAAGCAGATTTGAGTTTGCTAGTTCTGTAAAGCTTCGGTTCTCATCAAGCATTTCCCCTCTTCTATTAACTACTTTACCTGAAAAACTTGTAGCTTTCCACCCATAATTACCTGTATTTCCAGGTAACCTTACCATCAGTTCTGGGCTAGAAAACTCTGTATTTTAATCAGGAAATATAAGATCTGTATCTAGTTTTTCAATGCTGGTACTAGGGCTTGATTCTTTGGCATCTAAAATGCCAACTAAGTTCATCGATTTGGTTCTCTTTCAAGAATAGTGCCACGCAAAACTTCTGGTTAACACTAGAGGGCAACAACGAGTAATCTTTTTTATACTTTGCTGCCATCTAGTTGTCCACTTTTTTTGCAGATCCCGTCTACTAGTCCTAGCTATGAAAGGGCACATTTGAAGATAGGACCTGGGGAAAAAATGAAATTTAATTGAAATTTGAAATGAACAAATACCACAGTTAGCTAATGAGATGACTCTTTGTGCATTTGGTACTTTGTCTCTTCCATTGTATTATTAACATGTTCAATATGCTTACCAAACTTTGGAGGTTAGATCCAAGGCCTTGAGAAGTGAACTATAGCCACGGGAGCCTCTGTTCTCGAGAAAAGTTGGGAGAGTGACCCAGAAATACTTCTTCTCTTCAGGCTAAGTAGGCCAGACCCCCCATTAACCTCCCTAGATGAGGGATGGGCTAGCTGGGGACTCCTTTGGAGAAAGAATAGTGTATAAAGATCTTCAGTACATCATTTGTGAAACGTTTACTGCAGTTCCTGGTCTTTGAGGAAGGATGTGTGTTTAGCAGAAGGGATAATGAAGTGACTTGCACTCTGAAGTCTGTATGCTCCAGGGATGGGAAAGCAAACAAAGGAAAAAGTTTTGCTTGCTGTCTTTGGCACTTGGGTAAGGTCAGCTTCTGACAAGGCATCTCAGTAGAACCACATTAGCCTCCTGACCTTAAGCTTCAAAAACTTTTTTATAATTATCTGAGCACAGAGAAAGCCGTAAGGCATTTATTCCATGGACTTGTACAAGCCAGGACCTTGGCACGTCCATAATAATGCATTTTGCTTAAGGGTGTACAAAAGAAAATACATCCATAAATTAAAAAAAAAAACTAAAAGAACTGGGATATTGCTTGTTCATATTAGGTTTTGATTGCCTACCTGTATTTTTACCTTTCGGGATGGGGGGGGGGGTGATGGAAAAATGGTATCCTTGCAATCTGAAGGGGGGTATTGGTGATCTAGCTACCAGATGAAGGTTTGCTTCTGAATGGTTGCAATTAAATCCTGCATGAATCCAGATAAGGCCTTTAGCAGCTCTTTAGATTTGTAAGTGGTCCCCTTTAACAACTATAAACAGTGGTTAGGTGTAAAGGGCATGTGGCTCAATTCTTCTGTGGAGATGGGGCGCTATAACAGTGAATAGCCTGAAAAATGTGGGGCCCTGATCTCTGGATAAGGATGTTGCAAGTAGTCTTCTAGACCAGTGTGAAGTCTCCAGGTGTATATCCCTCTGCATGTTTGGTGCTATTTATGCATCAGGTATGAACAGTGAAAAGACACAGAGGTAAATGCAGTTGCCCATGCTGATGCTCTAGAAATAGGAAGTCTACAAAGATCAACACACTAGCATTATATCATTATTGGTCATACATTAGTATTGTATGACATGCTGGCTAGGATGGGTTTACCGACAGAAGACAATATTTGTGGCCCAGGGTTGAACTGTAGGGTCCTTGGTGCTCTCTGAGCTTGGTGGTTTTCTTGCAGATATTTCACTACTAATGTAGGCCAGTGGTCCCCAACCTTTCCGGCTTTGTGGACCAGCAGGGGGCAGAGAGGAAATGGTTCCATGCGAGTGGCAGGCCCGGGTGCTTGCATGTGCAGCTCCATTTGCACAAACGGCGGGCATCCACATGTGCCCACCACTCATGCAAATGGAGCTGCTGCTCGCCTGCTACTTCGGGGCCTGGTTCCAAACAAGCTGTGTGTCAACACTGCAACAAAGTGAACTGAAGCCATTTTCACTTGTTAGCTAGCCATAACAATTCTTAGGTATGGGAACCAAGGTCATTGCTGATTACATTTTGGCGGGCTGGAGCATTAGTAACGATTGGTGAAAGTGATTTATGACATCTAATTGGGGTGGGAATTGTAACTTTGCAACCAGGGGGAGGGGAATTTAGTCTTGGGTTCACTTTTGTACATGCCGATATTTTGTAGCCAAATAAAAATGTTTTTTGAGGAAGAACTCCTTGCCTTGAAGTTCTTTTAACTGGTCTCATCTATCAGAACCATGACACTGTGGCCCAGAAGTGAGCCATGGACCAGGGGTTGGGGACCCCTGATCTAGGTAACATCATTAGTGCTAAGGTTAGGGTTCAACTAGCACTGATGATGTTACCTAGATTGGTACCGAAACATCTGCAAGACAACCACCAAGCCCAGAGAGCACCAAGGTCCCCGTAGGATGGATTTTCTAAGCCTGAAGTTCTCCACTCCCCATGATTGGTCACAGCAGCAGATGGGTTAGCCCCTGGAGAGCACTTCCACTGCAAGTTTGTGGGAATGATGGCATATGGATGTCCAGATTCCATTGCTGCCCATGTTCCACCAAGAGGGGCTCTTGATGGACGGTGTCCACTATTTCCATCTGTCAATCAAGTGAGATGTGAGATGCTTGCTCCTTTTGAAGAGTTTATTTTATCTTTACATGCGGTGTTAAAAACCCAAAGGACGTCTTATTTACACATCCACAGTACAAGTTTACAAGATATCTATACATGTTAACGTACTCTATAACTTGTATAGAGCAGTTTTTCTTTCCTTTTTTTTTTCCGGGTTACTTTTTTTTTTTTAAGCTGTACCATTTAAAAAAGATACAATCTGCATTTACCTTTGCACAAATGGATAAAGCATGTGTTTATTTTTTAAGGAAAAAAACCCCAACACAAATTATAAATTAACAGAATAAAGACTATGTCGAATGTTAGAGGTTTTCAACAGAAATACTAAGATGACTCACGTTACCCACTAACGAGGCAGCACAATGTTACAGAAAAGTTATTTGGGTTCACATAACATTTATATTTCAGTTTTACACAAGTATGTATTACTCATTAATCATTGTAAAGTGACGTCAATTACATTTTTGCTGTTTGATTTCCTTTTTAAAAAAAAAATTAAAAGGTATTAGTTGCAAGACTGAAGATATTTTTAGAAAAATTACTTGTGGTATTTTGGGAGAGACATAATGCTTGACGTACAGATTGGAAAAGGAGTTTAATTGTCTATATGAAAGAATGATCCCTTTTAAAACTTTCTTTACTTATAACACAAACAGGTGTTTTGTGTTTGACCTGTAAACTAAGGGTTGGTTACAGAGACTTCAGCAACCAAATGGTGGAACATCCTACACAAACCAAGACCCTCATCTGAGTTGACAATCAGCTGTAAGCACACACTGTAGCATGTGCAACTTTGGGTGGGTTGTAAAAATCTCACATGATTTTCCATTGTTGCAGTTTGATTCTTAAGCAAATCAGGATTGAATGTTTAGCACAGCAAGGTTGATATTTCCTTGGCTTGTGGATTACTTTTTCATGGATAATGAACGGTTCCACAAAAAATATTAATCCCTTCTTCCTCTGCTTTTTTCCTTTCATGTTTTTGGACACTGCAGAGAGAACTTAAAAGCACTCGGGTTTACAATGTACTATTACAAAGAACACTTGACAGGATTTTAGTAGTGAGCAATTTAGGAAAAAAAACCATTCTTGTGAATAAGGCACAAAATGCACAGATCTGAGTAAAGTCACACACAGAATATTTACAATAGTGTTGTTGTTGGCATGGCTTCAAAGAAACCACAAGCTAAAAAGATGGGCTGTGCTTCTGTTGAATTTTGATGGATGGATCTTGCTAAGACATTGGGGGATGGCTGTGTTATGGGGATAATGTCACATTTATCCTTCCTCACTTGGGAACCTAGTGTACATTGGGTGTGTTCACATAACATCCAAAGCCAACATCTGTTACAACAGTGAGAGCATTGCTTGAACCATCTGGTTCCTACCACAAGTGTTGGAAGGGTAGAGTTTCAAAACTTGGGAAGAAACCACAAAGCTTCATACAGAAGTAGACAACTAGATGTTACTAAGTACAACTTCTAGTATCCCTCACCATTCACTATTTGCAGTGGTGGGATTTAGCCAGTTCGCACCACTTTGGCAGAACCGGTAGTTAATTTTTTGTTGCCCAGGCCCAGAATGGATGTCCGGAAGTGGCATCCACACAGAGAACCAGTTGTTCACATATTTGAATCCCACCACTGACTATTTGGCCATGCTTCCTACAGATGTTGGGACTTGTAGTTTGGCAATATCTGGAGAGCTACCAATTGCTTTTTGCAACTTCAAGTGACTCTTCCTCAACCTAGTGTCCTCTAGATGTGTTGTACTCAACTCCCAGAATTCTAAGTCAATCCAAGTCAGGCTATTGGGACTTGCAGTCCCAGATCATCTGGAGGACCAGATTAGGGAATGTCGGCTTAGTGTTGAAGGAACATACTCAATACGTTCAACAGAGCTCTTTAAAACTGAGAAGAATCTCTTTACAATGACGTAAGCAGTTGTCAGAGAAGCCCAATGGCATACACACCTTCGTATCTCATGTTAGGCTTTTCCAGGACATGTTGTTGGACACATAAAAGACAACAGTCGCGTTTCTCCTTTACTTCCCATGAGTTTAAGACAGATGGTGGAAGGACACTGCAGGAAGCAACTCTTTGCGTTCGCAAAACAGAAATCTGGACATCTGCATGCAAATGTCCTCTTTTTTTTTTCCTTTGTGAAGATGCGTTTGAAATTTGGGGAAATTAAGACCTCTATACGGGATGGCTTCAGCCCTTGATGTTTTGAAGGACAGTAAATTAAATAGTGGTTGGGTCAACGGAAACCCAACATTTGGAAATTAGATATCTAGCTTTATAGCAGCCTGGCTTTGGGTACCTATATTTGGCTTGTTTCACATTGTACCTAATTGTGTCATATGCCACAATCAATACAGGTAGTCCTCAACTTATAACAGTTTGTTTAGTGACCGTTTCAAGTTACAATGGCACTGAAAAAAAGGTGACTTATGACCATTTCCCACACTTATGACCGTTGCAGCATCCCCATGGTCACCTGATCAAAATTTGGACACTTGACAACTGGCATGTATTTATGACGGTTGCAGTGCCCCAGGGTCACGTGATCCCCTTTTGTGACCTTCTGGCAAGCAAAGTCAATGGGGAAGCCAGATTCACTTGACAACCGTGTTACTAACTTAACAACTGCAGTGATTCACTTAACAGCCGTGGCAAGAAAGGTTGTAAAATGGGGCAAAACTCATTTAACAAATGTCTCGCTTAGCAACAGAAATGTTGGGCTCAATTGTGGTCGTTAAGTCGAGGACTACCTGTATTGCAAAGCCTGCTGCATGAGACCTGCAGTGCATCTTTGCAAGGCAAGAGTACCAGAGTCGAAGCGTCTGGTAGGTCCCTTGTTCTTTCACAAATGTAAACATTTCTATCCAGACAACACAATGGAATTGAGCACCTCCTAGGATTCAAGGCTTCCTCGCACACTTGCATGCACCCCCCCTCTCTCACCCCTCCCCTTTTACCTGTGCCGTAAAACAAACTGTTCATCCTTTGGAGGCAAAAATAAAAATGCTACAGTTGGACTAGAGGCTGAAGTTCAGCCCGCTGCTTCTTAACCAACAGACGTTATCGAGACATTTTCTTTTTCGGATATTTGTGCAAGAGGCAAGGCAAATGCATACATAGTTAAAACGTTCACATTTTGTGGGAAGACTACACAGTATGGCAGTCTAAAAACAACCCCCCTTTTTTATTCTTACTTTAATTATTATTAATTTCAAGTATTTTTTTTTTTGTTCGCGGATCTGCTTCCTCCCTAAGTACTCTAAACAGCTCTTTTGAAGTGGCCACGGAGTCCCGTCCTTTTGTGCTACGTCTCTCCTCCTCTCCCAACACAAGAGATGCAGTGGCCAGCCCTTCCTCTCTCTTTTAACGCATTGCTTTGGGCCAGACAAAACCAGCAGATGGAGCAAAAAGAGCCTGTTTGCCCCCAAATTCGGTTCCCCCCCCCATGCCCTCCATGACAAGCGAGTCGGAGTCTTTCCATCTGTCCTGCACCATTGCCCCAAGGTCTGGATGGATTGATTAGGCAAGTTTTAGTAACTGTATTTGTTCAGTGGTCTGACTGAAGGCGTCTGTGGGGCAAAAGAAGGTTTGGGTGGCACATCTGGCTTAAGAGAGGGCATCCTCTTTATCCCTGTCCGAGGAAGCGTTCCGTTGCTTGTGTAACTGCTTTGCCTAGACAAGGAAGGCTGTAGATGGACGCTGACCGGAGTCCCTTGCATGTAGTCCATCTTTGTGCCTCCAGTCGGAGTCATATATCCTCCCCGGTTAATGCTAGGCTGCCTAGATAACAGCATCCCATTCGGGGAGTTTAAGTTTTTAGGAAGAGCTGATATAGAATGCCTCTGGGAAGAATTCTTGTGGTAGCCCCTTTGTCTTTCTAAAGAGGTCATTGGTGCTGCAGGTGTGTTGGGGACATCCACCCGTTTTGTCGGGCTATTTCGTGGCAGGGTGGAAGGAGGAGAGTATAAAGATGCTTCCCGGTTAGGGACTTTGGGGGGGACCTCTGTCACGTTGCCCATGGAATCCAACATTAAAGTCTGGTGAGCCACCTGAAGGTCAGCCATAATGGCTTTGGAGTTGCTGGGGGCTTCGTTTAAATGTTTCAGGAAGTCATTCAAGGTGTTTCTGGAATCCACAGATCGCCTAGGGTCTCTTTTGCCTGAGGACTTAGTGAGTGGGTGGTCCACATTCGCCATCTTTTTGTCCGCTTTGTGCGCATTAGAATTGGAGAAGGACATGTTGTAATCGTGGGTGGCATTGGGAAGGACAATGGCGCTGGGGATGTGTCCGTGACTTAAAGGAGAATGGGGTGGAGGACTGGAGGGGAAAAACTGAGGACTCTTCAAGGGCCCTTCTTTTCTTGAAGAGCTGAGGTTGTTCTGGGCCTTCTCCATCTGGATCTTCATCCCGTGTAAGGTCTTCTGCTGAAGCACAGGAGTCGATTCCGGGGTTGGAAGAGCTGCCAGTTCTGGTGGTTGGGCTCTGTGGTCCACCATCAACATGGACTTTGTGTCAGCTGTCTGGGGCAGCTCTTTGCGACTCGTCAGCAAGTTGGAATAAAGTTTGGGTGAATCAATGTTCTGCTGATACTCCTTAACAGGGCTGTCAAAGAGGCCATTCAGTTTGGCAAAACTCCCACTGGAATCCGTGCAGGACTGAGCTGACTCAGCATCTTTGTGAATCTTCCTGGATTTTCTCACAAAAACGTCTCGGTAACAGTAAACAGCCACGCCGGCAATAAATGCTCCCAGAAGGAAAGCCGCAAAGACACAGGTAATCAGGACATTCATGTGCACCATTTGGTTGGAATCACCCGAATGGACTTCCCATCTCACACCTATGACAAGCACACACATGATGGGCAGGTTAGAGGGTACTTTGGATGATAAAATCATGAGACAAAAGCTTGCTATTTCAGGCTGCATCCTAAGCGCACCTAACCAAAACTTGGTGTCTTGAACGTACACCCTTTTGAGCAATATCAAGAAATTACATCACTCTTGACAAGGAGGTGATCCTCAAGGATCATAATGGTCTATATGCATTATGAAACACCTATGTGAATCCTTACTACTTAAAATCTCTCTTCTCTTTCTCAGTCCAGCCCTCCCCGGTCCAGATTAAACATAAAGTGGACAGGATCTAGCACAGCTTCCATGTTTTCAGGTTTATGGTGGAATGATCTGAAATGAATGGATTTTGAGGGGACTCGATATTCCTGCATGTGTCCAAGATATGAAGCAGCCCTTGTAAGTGCCAAGTGAACATATTTAAGGCTAATTCTTTAGAAGTATCATTGCTATTCCTAGATTTATTATTCTTGTGTGTGGTGGATTCTCCTTGAGCTGAAGTTGCACATACACATTGCAATGTAATACTGTACATCCTATGAAAAGAGTTGAGTGTGTGCAATGAATGGAAAAGTGCAATTGCACTTATGGTTTATAAGAACAGCCCTATTATTCCTACCTCTTCTTGGTCAACCTTCTAAATTTTGGAGATGATGTGCCTGATCTTTCAATGAGGTCATGACTTTTGCACATTTGGCCAAGTCTGGTGTCTCCACTTCTTCAGGAGTCCTGCACTAACCATATTGGCTGTGAGATCAGCAAAAGGGCATGATATATAGTGATAGCACAGATTAACATCTTGTTCTGAACTGCAATGTGGCCGTGCGGCGTTCTTTCTGAGCTTCTTCTTCTTAGCCAGTATGCAAAAACTGACTGTGGATACGACACAATACATGTCCAAAGTAGGAAAACCCAATACTCTTGAGTTACTCTTCACTAAGAATATTTGTACTAAGAAGTTTTCCTGCTCTATGACTGCTTCACAGTCCAGATTTCATATTCATTATAGACACTTATCTGAAGCTTAACGGGATGCGAACTAACTCTTACCTAGTTATAAACGCCCAACAGGAGCGAGCTAATACCGCCTACTATCCTTACAACAGTGCCAGAGGGGCATTAAAACATCAGCAGCTGTTTTTCATCCTGGTGGCTGCTTTTCTCTGCTCTTAGTTCTCTAACTCAGAGGTCCCCAACCTTTTGGGCACCAGGGACCGGTTACATGATGAGAGGTTTTTCCGTGGACCAGAGAGTTTTGTGTGCTGCCTGCATCCTGTGGATATGGCTTTGCTTGTTTATGTGGCCCAGTTGCTGGCATGCCACGGCCCGGTACCGGTCCACAGACCAGGGGTTGGGGACCCCTGCTCTAACTAAAGGAGCATGATGGCTCGCGTGGTTTGAACCCTGGGCAGAAGGTTAGCAAGCCCATGTTTGAGCTGCCATGGGGCAGAGTTGAGCTCTCATCCTTCACGCCAGCTCCTTCCAGGAAGCCTCCAACTGGACGTCCCCAGAGCAATGGGGATGTCACTGGCTAACCCTTTCAAGCCATAAGCGCCTTGGTGCTTCTGACACAAGTGCAACAAAGTCCTCTAACTTCACTGGGGAGAACTTCTGCCAAAGTAGAGAATCAAAGCACTGTAGTGAAGGTGTATGACTGATGGCTCCAGTTCTTAGTTGGCAGGAGCACAGAGCAAAATTGAAGGCTGATGTGAAGGTCTCCTTCCACAACTACCTATAGGACTTCTCAGAAGTAGAGACTTGGGCAATCATTTAGAGACTTCACTGTTTTTGAATACAAGATGTGGCTTCTAACGTGGTTCAATCAGCTTGGAGAACTTTCCAAATACAATATTCTGCCAATCTATTCTCCTTCTGTCCCCAAGTCTCCTTTTAAGACTCACAAATAGTAGCTTGTATGTTATTAACTTTAACAATTTCTGCTGGAAATTGAGGTTAGAAGGTGTTACTCTGCCAGACTGCAATTAATAACTCATGGAAGGCTTTCTCTCTCCGTTCCCTGCCTGACTCATAAATCAGAAATCAAATACGAGATAGGATTATGCAAATATATATATATAAAAAACTGCATAATTTGTTCATTGCATCAATAGAGCTATGGTTCTCTTCCAACTCAATGTTTTGTAACTTTTTCTTAGGTTGTCTGCAGATTAAAAAAGAAAGAAAAAAGAAAGATTTTATATTTTTATGGTTTTTGCTTGAATAAGGAATGCACGTTTGGAATCTCATGCTGTTTTAGAAATGATTAATAAAATATATTAGTTTTTCCTAAAATATAGAATGCATCTAATTTAGTCATGAAGAATAATTATAATTGCAATTAACACACAATTATTGGAACTTACACATTTTTTTTTCCTGAGAGCAGTTTTATTATTTGTTTATTTTAAGAGAGCCACAGACATCACCCTGCCAAGAAAATGTTAGTTTGGAAGAATGCATCTATTTTGGTTATTCTACACCAGGCGGAAAACTTAAAATGAAGAGGAACATTATTATTATTAGTAGTGTTGTTATTATTTGTTAGAGGCAAGGCTTTTGACCAGAGTTAAATGTGTTCAGGGTTATTGATTTTAATGGCTTTGTGCAGAAGAAGGGGTGAAATAAGGACAGAGAGGCCAAAGACAAAAAAGTGCCACCATATATGATAGAGAGCCTGTGAGTAAATCCGGATAAAGATTTCAAAGGACACTCAAGCTATAAAACACCTGAAGCAAAGGAATGTCAGAAGGCTTGAAAGGAAACCTGATACGTTCCAGGGGCTATTAAAATGCAAACAAGGTTCTGATAATTTCAACAAGGAGAAAATAGAGACAAGTGTGCGCAAATATGCAGTATCTACCGGAGAGGTATGCAAACATAAGGCAGTTCAGGTGAGTGGATAACTGAGGCCTGGATTGAAATATGTGCCTACAGAAGAAACTGACTTAGTGACTTTGGACCTCTGTCGAAATCTTAGAGGAACTGAGCAGATTGAGACCATGGTCCTCTTTTGCTTTCATAGCAACCCAGTTGCGTATCCTCATATCTCAGAATGTGATTGTTCTGAGACCAAGACAGAGAGGTCAAAAGCAATCCCGTGAAGCTAGTGACAGAAAGGACATTTGAGGCAAAGCCTGTTCTATCGGACTTGTACTGCTTAACTGTGATTCCAAAATAGCTACTCTCTATTCTCTAGTAAAAGATTGGTTGGGTTTAGATCAGAATGTAAGGTATTTCATCCAACATTGTTGGGTGAATTGTAGGTCTGTCTCTCTTCCTCAGCTTATTTAGAACAGGGATCTCCAAACTTGACAAGTTTAAGACTTGTGGACTTTTAACTCCCAGAATTCCTCAGCCAGCCATGGGGAATTCTGGGCGTTGGAAGTCCACAAGTCTTAAAGTTGCCAAGTTTGGAGACCCCTTGATTTAGAAGATATATAGCACCCCTCTGCTCCTTAAAACAACAGCATCCTACTTCAAGCTCATGCAAAAGTCTGAAAAGGCTGTAGTTGTTTTTAGGTATCTTATGTTATGCTAACATAAAAATCTGTAATGCTTCTACTGATCTGTTATAGAAGCACGCATGGCGCTACTAAACAACAATAAACCTTGGAATATTGACTGATGGAGAGAAGAAAGAACAGGGGTTGGTTGACATGAGTTATGAAACTCATCTCTTGGTTTGTTTGCTCAGATCCACATTTCACCTTTTCGGTTCTGTTTTTAGCTGCTATGTTGCTCTGCCTTTGATCTACACACACTCTGCATATCCACTGAGCAAGGTCCAAGCTTATGGATTGAATCTTTGAAAATGGCTGACGGTATCAGGTTTTCTTTCAACTGCAACAGATTCCCTGATTCGGCCTTACCCTTTGGAACCCCTGATAAAGGTTCAGAGTAATCAGAAGTGTTTGGGTCATCTTGAGCTACAAATTCCCGAGAGCCAGTCACTTTAGGTTTCCAGGAACCAATCACTTTGGGCGAGATAACAGGGATACTTCCCACTGTGGTAATGGAAGCTGAGGATAACGCCATGTCTGTGGTGGCAAACAGATTTTTATTAATGTGCATTACAGTTGTTTTTCTTGTTCTTTCCTTTTTAACACCCTCATCCACTGCTGGCTTTACTCAATGGCTGCTAAGTAATGTTTAGAGGGAGATGTTTATCGGGAATCTGTATGAGAAAAAGGACAGACAATAAAGCACGATGCTGCTCTTGTGAATTAATGTCCAAATCAGATTAAAATTAAAGTTCAGTTCAATATAACCGATTGGCCTTATTAGACTGCTTGAAATGAGATGGACAGATCACATCAAGAGGCAAAATCTAATTTATTTATCCCTTTGGCTCACTCCTGTCAACTTCGGCTGGCACCTCTAGGTAAGCCTTTTCCTATCATGACTGTTGTCCAAGCAGATGTCAAGAGTCTGAATTTCTCCAGGCTTAGTGTAAGCTTGTGTGGGAGTTGCCTCAAAATAGTCCAAGGCTTGCAGTCTAAAAACGGTGACCCCTGAAATTTATGGCATCATGTCCAAGGGAAGCAATAAATTCCATTTCCTTAGAGCATTCATTTGTTGTCTTTCCATATGAAACATCCAGGATAAAAGCTGGATTTGGATGCTCATCAAAATGCAAGCTGGGAAGCGATGTTTTTGTGTTCTGTGCATTGTTGATCCAACACTCTTCTGCAACAGCTGAGGGGACTTTATATGGGTAGAAGATGGGTCGCAGGGATATTCACGAATTTAATTAATTTAGACATGTTAGAACGAAATCTCAACATACCAGGGATAATCCTCTAATCTATGATCATGTTGTGGGAAGTGAGAATAACTTTGAGGAAAAGCTGCAGCTGAGGCAACAGATAAGAGACATCTGAGCCCAGAGCAGAAATGGAGTTTGAGAAGCAACTCAGGCTGACCCTCCCACAGTTTTCTTTAGGATAAAGGCAGGCCAGAGGGAAGCACATTCAGAGTTGCAAGACCATTATGGTAACCCTATCATAAAAGTAGTTTTAATATTCACGATTTTGTGCCTGAGTTTGCTCTACCTTGTAGGGCTAACAAGCCATGGGATTATTTTGGTCATTGAACTCAAATCAGATATTACAGTGTCGAAACGAAACACGTTTTGTTAAAACATGCATAGCTTCTCATCTTAATAAGTGTTGAAAGCTCAAAGATATGCTTAAAATGGGATGTTTAGAGTGGATGCTTTATATATGGTTGATTAAATAAATTAGCTGAGCTTGTCAATCATTCCAATAGCAATTCAGGACTAATCCAGAAAAAGAACCATTAATTTCTGAGCTGGTGTGAATGCATTCCCAGTGGCTCAAAAGATCACAATTTACCTACCCTCTTCCCTATTTTCTCTACAATTTTTGTTCTGAAGGAAAAAAAACAACGTACAGCTTCTGAAGTTATAATGCTAAGTATAGTTATCAGCACAAACACATTCCTATTACTGGAGAAATCAACACATTTCAAATACAGAAATACACATTTTGGAAAATGCGTATTTGCGATAAAGGAACTGGGAGACATAGGAAAAATAAAGAAAGGGGGAATCAGGCAGGCATCCAAATATTGAATTATGACAAGGAGGTGGTTAGCATTCAAAAATGTATGACTGGGTGGAGGGTGAAAAGAGTAGGCAAGAAAAATCTCACCCATGTCGATCAGATTTGTGGGTGAATAAAAGAAGGACCTCAATTAATAATGAGCTGTTAAACATGCAGCTATATGAGGTGAAAAGTACGGAGCGAGCCAAAACTGACTTGGTTTTATCTTGTCCATCAGTAGGAATATGAGTAAAAGCAGAAGAGCAAAAATATAAATTAAAAAAGCGAAAGATTGCCAACTGTACCCAAAAGGACGGTAGATAATGAAAACCGAGAGAGTCAGAGAAAGAAAGAAAGAAAGAAAGAAAGAAAGAAAGAAAGAAAGAAAGAAAGAAAGAAAGAAAGAAAGAAAGAAAGAAAAAAAGAAAAGCTAAAAATATTCAAACTGAGGGAAAGAAAAGCTTCGTTAATTGGGGGAAGGAAAAAAATGATTGGAAAAAACTAACCAGATGTTGGATCGCCAAATATTTTGTAATCTGGTGTAGTTGTAGTAGGCAAAATTTCTAAAAGAATTAAAGGAACACGTAATCAGTGAAAAGTAACCAAAAGGAAAAGCAAAAGATTTTCAAAGCCTGAGCAACGGAAAATCAGAAAATAAAACACAATTGGCTTACCCAAAAGGGAGGGAAAAACAGGAGAGAAAAAAATTAAAAAGGTTCAGTATAATCATAAAGTGGCTGTGGACCTTCACGAACCAGCGTGATGGTTGGGGGAAAAAATATGGTCAAAGAAATCCACCACCCAAGATCAAACAGCTTTCACTTTAAAAGGAGGGCAAGTGGTCAGTGCCATTAATATGATCGTCCACACCACTGTGTGGTTCACAAACCAAACCATGCTGCATTCTCCAGTGGACATCCGAGATGGGTGCGCTTACCGTGGCAATCCCCCAGGTGGGCAGTGTTGCCGTATTCCACATCTTGCTCATACCCTCCAAGGCTGTGGTTGTATGAAACAAACAAAGATAACCTGCAATTAACAGCATTAGTTGGGAAAACCAAGGATGGCTGTGACATCATCAAAATTATCACTGAAAGAAACACAAGAACTGCAATATTGTATATAGGTATGCATATAGATAATCCTCAACTTACAAAGTGGGCTGTTCAAAGTTGCAATGGCACTGGAAAAAAGGGACTGACAATCATTTTTCACACTTATGACCATTGCAGCATCCCCATGGTCATATGATCAAAATTCAGACACCCCCCCATGGCAAATCACTCATATGTATGACGGTTGCCGTGTCCCGGGGTCATGTGATCCCCTTAGTTGACCTTCTGCCAAGCAAAGTCAATGGGGAAGCCAAATTTACTGAACAATCGTGTTACTCACTTAACTACTGCAGTGGTTCACTTAAAAATGGTGGTGAGAAAGACCGTAAAATGGTGCAAAATTCACTTAAGAACTGTCTCACTTAGCAACAGAAATTTTGGGCTCAATTGTGGTTGTACATCGAGGACTATCTGTATGTATGTATCTGTATTTATTTATTTTCTGTTTATGAATGGAGGTGGGCACTGGACTCAAGAAGGGATGTGTTAGACATAAAATGAAGGGGAGGCCTCATTTCTAATAGCAGATCATTAATTTAATTGTTTCATAGCTGGTCTTCTTGATCATGATCCATACTGTGTTGAGTGATCTTCTTGACCACGATCCATGCAAAGGTGAGTGGTTGCTTCCTACGCTTCCTAATATGCATACTGACACACAGTTCACAGCTAATGAATGCAGGCCAACTCTGGCAAGCCTTTTGTGTTAGCTCACAGTTGCTCTTCCTATTTTGTCTCCCTTGCCCTAAGGGTTTTCTCATTAAACCATGACCCAAATGACCAACAATTAAACTATTGAACGGAGTCTCTGACTTATGGACTATTTCTTGACAAAGCAGCATCACAAAAACATCTTTCTGTCTACTACGGAAGACATGGAGAACTTCTAGTCTGGCGAAAAGAAGCCCCCTCGCCATCCGTCATCATTTACTGGACCACAATTATGGGATAGAAAATTATGGAGATAAGGTCAGGGAAAGAGCAGGAATGGGGGCACTGTTTTTGGGCAATGACAGTCTTAAATGACAGGCTGTTCTGAAGGAAATGTGAATTAAGATTGTTATTCACATTCCCTAGATTTAAATATACAAAGCTCTCTCCTGACTGTGTGTAACTGGATGTTGGACCACCTAAACTTTGGAACTGTCCCCAAAAAACTGGTCTTCAACTCACATACAAGCTTGAGCTAACTTAGTCCAGTGTTGTCATCTTTGTTTTCATGAAAACATGAACAACAAAATAAAACATAAAAATTACATAAAAATGAACAGTGTCCTGGAGTCTTAAAAAAGTACAAACAGCCTTAAATTAGGAAAGAAAGGAGTATAATCAGGCATGAATGGAACCTGCCACAGTTCCCATGGAGAGAAATCTGTTCCAAGGATGGTTTCTGTCTCACCGTTTGGGTCTTAATTAAAGATGATCCAATGTAATTAATGATAGCTTTAAAAAGTCTCACTAGAAGCTTTTTTAGGGCTTAAAGGCTTATTATAGAACAGGGGTCTTCAAACTTGGCCCTTTTATGACTTGTGGACTTCAACTCCCAGAATTCCTCAGCCAGGCTCTCTGGCTGAGGAATTCTGGGAGTTGAAGTCCACAAGTCATAAAAGGGCCAAGTATGAAGACCCCTGTTGTAGAACATTAACGTTTAAAATATTTTACGGGGCAGAAGGTTGTTCTGATAACGGGGAGCAGCAAGGTGAAGACACTTGCCTCCCACTTAGAAGGTTAAGAGTTCAACCCTAGGTAGCGGCAAATGTTTCTCTCCTAGGACAAGAAGAAAAAATATCTGCTGTGAACTCCGCATGGCATCAGGAAGGGCATCCGGCCAGTAAACTCTCAGCTCCATCCAACTGCTCTGACTCTACCCCAAATTAAAGGATTACAGGGTTGTAAAGGGGAGTTTAATGTCATTCTAATAATATTTTGTGTGGCGATGCAAAACTCAAAAATAAAATTACTCTACTTACAACATGCTTGCTCTCACTCTCCCACAGGATCCGTGGGCCAACCAGCCACAGTAAGGGTCCCGAGAAGCAATGCAAGTCCTAAAGCAAAACCAAGTAAGATATTAGTCATCCATTGTCTTGGAACACTGATACAGCCAATAGTATGAGGTTGTAGAGAGGGCTTACTTTTTACATGATCCATGACGCTCACAACGGCTGAGAGGAATTCTAATGATGCAGCTGGAGAACGCAATGAACAACGCATGGTGCTCTTTGTCCAGTTGCAGAGAGATGACTTTTTTGTCTTCTTCACCATCCCCATTACATCTGTGGGACACAGGAATTTTGAGATGTTTACTTTTTGGGTATCCGGTTGTTGATGCTTATCATCTCAAGCCTACATAGACATTGGTTACTTTGTCTTTCAATTTGTTAACATTTTAGCACTTCTCCCACATGGATTTTGAGGACCACAATTAGTTGAAAGAAGACATATGGAAGCCCTCTCCAATGTTGTACCCTCCAGATATGGTGGGGAAGTCTGATATAGTCAGAGAAACCAAGCAGAATTCCAGAATTCAAGTGATGGAGCAATCCCTACAACTCTTCTCTTCAAGTTGACTGGGTGGTAGAAGAGGAGATTTTTATGCTGAAGGGACAAACAAGCAGAAACCAAACTAAGACAAACCAGGAGCTCTCCCCCCCCCCCGACCAGACTTCAACCACCAAAACGCGTTCTTCAAGAAAGCAATTTTCCTCAGCTAGACTTCTAGGTAAGGCCAACTGTTAAGTGATGAAAAGAGAAGACCTGGTGAAATGTTCAGAATTTCATTAGCAATTATCATCTTGATCATTATTAATGACTTCATCGGCTTTTCTTCATTAGCTTTCTCTCTGATTATTTTTAATCAGAGGACAGGAAGAGGATGTTGATAATACCTGCACGGTTCTGGAGTATCGGCAATATACTGGGGCATGTCCCTGCATATGTACATGAAAACGAAACGTGCTCACCTCAACACAAACATGGCCCAGCTATGTTTTTAAATTATGCAAACACACATTTCTTTAAAGACTGGGCTTCACTAGACAGGATGAGAGGACAGATGGAGTGAAATGTCATTGAAGTGGGGAGGAAGGAAGGAGAAGCACTTTTCAATCAAGTGGCTAACAGCAAAAGGGACTCGGACAAGATGGACATTATCAAATATTTTGCTGCCGTTCTCATAAAATAAGACCTCAAGATGCTTTTTCAGGAGGCAACTGGACTTTCTTGTTTTTCTTTGAAGACATTTCGCTTCTCATCCAAGAAGCTTCTTCAGCTCTGACTGGATGGTGGGGAATGGAAGGATTTTTACACTCCTTGCAGACTGCTGGTCATCTGCATTTTTTTAGAGAGTCGTTGAGGCCACTTGGAAGTTTATCTGTGTCTTCAGGGTCACCTGAGTGGTGCAAATGGGTGTGGAGCCTTCTTGGAACTGATGAAAGGACTGTGTTGTAGACTGGAGAGAGATGATGTCATAGTCCTTCCCCTACGTTGAGAGAGGGCTGTTCAGTTTGGACATAGATGGCCTCTTTGACCCCTCTTTCAAACCAGCAGTCCTCTCTGTCCAAAATGTGGACTTTGCTGTCTTTGAAAAAGCGGCCACTTGGATGAGAAGCAACATGTCTTCAAAGGAAAAACAAGAACGTCCAGTTGCCTCCTGAAAAAGCATATTTGGGACAACCATGAGCTGGATGACTGAGCATCTCCATAGACAAATTAAGACCTACTTTGCATGATTGTAAGCATCAATCTCCTCCAGTAAGATACTGTCATTCAGGGAAAAAGCTTTGGTCTTCGCCAAGATCTTCAGCACCATTCCAGCTTCAGAGCCCACAAAAATGACTGTATAGTTTTGATATGGGCCAGCTGAACGATCCACGGCAACTGCAGTCAACCGATACCTGTCGAGATCAAGACATCTCTCATCATAATTGCTCCATGTATGTTCTCTCCACCTTCACGTCCAGTGTCACTTGGCAGGGGGGATGGGATTTTCAGGGAGATGTCTCTAAGGATGATGGGGAGCAGATTCTATCTAGGGCAGATGCAATTTTCTTTAAGGAAGGTCACCTTCCAAAAGCTTGTTTTCTATAGCTTTAAAAGAGAAGTATCACAACTTTTGCCAATGGTGTGTGAATAGGCTGTGTTTTGATAGCAGCAGCCACAGCATTAATCAAATAAAGGTTGCTCATCATGAGTGCAGCATATTTTGTATGCGGGAAAGAAAGAAAAACAACAACATGCTCAATAAAATTCCATTCTTCGAGTCACCTGCATTAATCAGCCTTCCCCTCTTGTACAATCCTGTTGAGAAACAGGAAGGTGAGCAATTGTGTTTGAATGTACGTGCTTTTAAACTTATTTATAATTTTCATTCATTTTCCAATGAACGATAAAGACATGTTATAGCAACAAGAACAAGAACAGATAACAATAAAAAAAATCATGATGGTAGCACTGAAACCAACTAGAACTGGAGATCAGGAGATACTAAATTGGAAAGGGAGGAAGTTGTTGATCCTTCTGCTCCCTGGATTCTCCCTGGAGAAAATTACACAACCGAGAATCCAGCAATCTGATTAATGCCCACCAATCCCTGTTTAATGAGGGGCTGGAAAGCTGACAGTGCCAATTTTAAAGCTCAAGTAGGTCCACGTGGAACATATAATTAAGATATACTAAATCCAAGCTGCAAATTGGCTTAGAAGATTTTACACCAACTTTGATACACCTGAAAATGTACACATGGTTTTTATTTATTTGATTTTTATCCTGCTTTATTACTTTGCAAGAAATCCAAGAACATAACTAATAGTTCTTCTTCCTAATATTCTTATAACAACAACCCTGTGAGGCGAGTTGGGTTGAGCGAGACCAATTGGCCCAAAATCACCCAGCCAGCTTTCATGCCTAAGGCAGAACTAGAACTTACAGTTACCTGGTTTCCAGGCCAGCCCCTTAACCACTATACCAGGGGTAGGCAACCTTGGCTCTTTTATGACTAGTGGACTTCAACTCCCAGAATTCCTGAGCCAGCCATGCTGAGGGGAAAGGGAGAGTTTCCAAGCTGAGCCATGCCGGCTCAGGAATTCTGGGAGTTGAAGTCCACGAGTCATAAAAGATTGCCTATCCCTGCACTATACCAAACTAGTGTACACATCAATACATTAACTTTAAAAAGCAAAACTTTAAAATAGTAACACATGAACTTCAAAACCACCCAGGAAATAAAACTTAGAACAGCAAAGCTAATGTCTTTTAAGATAGCTACCAGAACTAACACGTTCCTCTTGCTTGCTGAGGACTGTGCCTTAATTTTCGATGCTTGCTGATGTTATATCAGCTCCTTTTAATGACGTGTGTGCCACTTCAATCGCTCCAAATTTGAGAAGAAAATCTCACTGTATCCATAGAAGAGAATATTTGTAGCTCAGGGTTGAACAGTGGAGTCTTTGGTGCTCTCTGAGCTTGGTTGTTTTCTTGCAGATGTTTGAAGAGAAATTAGCCCAGTTGCAATGACTCAACCTTCAAACAACTCTAACCGGATTATTATTCATCAACATATTGCAACGCACTTTAGTGAGGAAACCCCCGAGGTTGGTGTAGCAAGAGTTGGTACATTCCAATGTCTCTCTACCTAACTGACATGCTCTGACTGATGAAGTGCCTGAATGGCCAGTGAAACGTCTCAAGCTAACAAGAGAAATTAGTCCAATTGCAATGACTCAACCTTCAAACAACTCTATCTGGATTATTGAGAACCTTCATTGACATATTTTTCTTGCAGATGTTTCATTACCCAATTACCTAGCATCAGTTACCTAGCATCATCACCTAGCACTGATGATATTACGGAGTTGGGTAATGAAACGTCTGCGAGAAAACAACCAAGCTTACAGAGCACCAATCTCACTGTGGTGGGGAGCTAACGTGGGCTTCTTCTCAAAGTCTTACTAAGATGGCAGACCAGGGAACAAGTGGCAAATATCTGTGACTATAGATCAGACATGTCAAACTCGCGACGTCACGTGACGTCGCGCAACGTATCAGGACAGTTTTGCCATTGCCGGCAATGGGGTGGGCGCGGCTTCCACGTGACGCGTCTGGCCTGCGGGCCGGCAGTTTGACACCCCTGCTATAGATGGATGGCACAAGATCCAGACATCTTAACAAGATTTCTGAAACGGCTTGAAAGTTCTTAGGGTATACCCAGCTCCTTTTTCCTTCCAGATCAGGCTATCACAATCGTATCTTTAGCAAGAGAATCTGCAAAATTCAACTTTATGCCTCCTCTCAAGTCTGCACAGAAGTGGTTCTGTCACTGTGGTTAGAGTCGGATTCTATTTTAGAACTGTTGCCCCTTGGCCCGGTGTCTCCACCAGGCCTCTTACCTGACTCGTGTCTTTGTGAACCACGGCTCCTCAATGACAGATGGAACAGCGGAATCCATCAAAGGATGGGACTTGATGAAAGAAAGCGTTTCATCTGGGAAATCAATGGAGGTTTTGTAAGCCTCTGCTGGGCCATGTTTTGCACAGCAACCAGGTCTGAAAGGAAAGCAACAATTTTTCCCCGATTTGTTTTTTGTTTTTAAAGTAAAAATAGCAAAAAAAAGACTGAAGGGGAACAAAAAAAAATCAGGGTGCAAAGGAAAACCTACTCTAGAATCATTTTTAGAAAGGGTTTGAAGCAAGTCGTCGGACAAATTCTTTGTTGGAACTCAAATTCTTTCAATCCATCGCTGCTGGATTTGCACAACACACTTAAGCATAAAGATGGCTGAGTAGTTAGTAATTTTAATTGCTAGTATTTTGGGAATTCAGCCCTTGCCTCAGCCAGTTGTGCGAATCAGACCATCATGTTAAATCACAATACAGTTAATTTGTTGGAATTTGTTAGGATTTAGGGCAAAACCTGCTGTATGAAACCAGAGTGATCTAAAGTGTTGCCTTTTTTCAACTTTAGAATGAGTGGTTTTGCACACGCTCACTAAGGTAGCCTTCAGAATATTACCTGGTTGGGTACAAATTCCTGGAAAATTTCTTAAGAGGTAGAGCAGGTCAAATCCCCAATATCTCACCTTTGATGTTCATCTTGTGGAAAGACCTCTGAGATCTTATCCCAAGGTTTGCAGGGCTTCATTGACCAGAAGGAGAAGAACAAAATAAGACTCTCAAGACCCTTGCTTAATTTTTGCATTCCTTCTCTCTTCTGTTTGTATATTTCCAGCAACCGAAAAAGCACGCTTCTTTAGAGGGAGAAATTTCCTAACAGTCAGAACAATTAACCGGTGAAACGGCTTGCCTCCAGAAGTTGCAGATGGTAAAAACTCCATCACTGTATGGAACAAAACTGTGACTGAATCTGGATGTTCTCATATTATCCGAAGCAGAACATCCAGATTCAGTCACCATTTCATTCCATACAGTATCAACCTTGTGAGCTCTCAAGCTTCCTCTTTCTGCTATGTCTTAAAGATGGACAGTGATTAATACTTGTATATATTTATATGTAAGGGTGTACATATATACATATGTATGTATATACTGTAACATGTTTCTATGTGTGTTTTGTATGTGTACACTTTTGGGAGCTGGCAACAGAATTTCATTTTTAATGTGTGCCAGTGTGCCCACAGTAACAAATGACAATAAAGGTTATCTTACCTTATTTTGAGAAGAGACTGGACAGCTACCTGTCTGGAATAATACAGGGTCTCCTGCTTGAGCAGGGGACTGGACTAGAGGACCTCCAAGGTCCCTTCCAACTCTGTTATTCTGGGTGTCTGGTTCTCTGTCTGCACTCTAGTCAAATTGTTCTGCCTATCCAAGATGTGGTGAATTCCTACTGCTGAACAAAACTTTTCCAGTTTGGGGTAGTTGTGACATTATAGGATTCCGGGTGAACTTCAAGCTGCAGAGCAAAGCTATCTGCTTAATGCAAAGCCCTGGAGGCACCATATTTCACAGTCTCTAAAAGTGGGGCTGATGCCTTGATAAGCTGCTTTGAGATCACTGTCTTCTATCCAAGGGTGCAATTCTGTGTAGTCAAAACACCTTTGAATCAAATCACGCCTGTGAAGCTTTGCACAACCCACGTATACAAATATTTTACCTTGGCCTTGGCACTTTGTCTTCGGCTACAGCTGTCCAAACAGAATCTGGGGTTTTCTGCTCTTTAAATCTTCCTTTGAAGACTTTCTCAATGTCTTCCATGTTGAAAGCACAAACTGCTGAGCCAGGGATGCTGCCAAAGACGCACAAAAGAGGCTGTCAGAAAAGCTGGGCTGTGTGGTTAGTGCCAACAGTGAATGGCAGGACTTTCTTTTTTGACGTAAGGTTGTTCCTCTCTCACCTGTTCAGCTGTGTGGTGAAAACACCGACCACGGTAGGGATGCCACTGATTTCAATGATGTCTGTGATAGACTGAAGTACATCAAAGTAGAAAAATGAATCCCCAGGCACCGAGCAATTGAGACGTGCTTTGAGGAACGACGTCCAGTGTTTTTCCAGCACTCTCTGAGAGCCCCCCATGTCATTTTTGCAGATGCGAGCCACACGGGAATACACAGCCTGAAGGAGAAGAGCACAAACAACCACAAAAGCCTTGATTAAGAGAGACAAGTTGATGGACAAATAGATAAGAGGCAGGCAAAGCTTTGATTTGGAGAGTTGGTTCAAAGAGGATTGAGTGCAGTGGTGGGATTCAGCCGGTTTGCACCAGTTTGGCAAAACCAGTAGCTAATTTTTTGTTGCCCAGGCCCAGAATGGACTTCCGGAAGTGGCATCCACACAGAGAACTGGTTGTTCACATATTTGAATCCCACCACTGATTGAGTGAATCTCTCAATTGAACCGATTCTCCAACTTGAATCAGAAAAGTCAAATTGGATTGTCAAATCAGATGACTTGAAGGCTTCTACTCCTGAAAAGAAACGTGTTAATTTGGAAAACCACACTAAATCCTGTTTGGATATTTGAACCAAATCAGATCTGAAATGGCTTGATTTGGATTTGTCTATGGAGAACTGAAGAAGCTTCTTGGGTGAGAAGCAAAATGTTTTCAAAGGAAAAAACCCCCCAAGAAAGTCCAGCTGGAAAAAGCACCTTTGGGATTTAATTTGTATTTCATCTATCTATCTATCTATCTATCTATCTATCTATCTATCTATCTATCTATCTATCTATCTATCTATCTATCTATCTATCTATCTATCTATCTATCTATCTATCTATCTATCTATCTATCTCTCTATCTCGATCTATCTCGATCTATCTATCTATCTATCTATCTATCTATCTATCTATCGATCTATCTATCTATCGATCGATCTATCTATCTATTATCTATCTATCTATCTATCTATCGATCTATCTATTATCGATCTATCTATTATCGATCTATCTATCTATCTATCTATCTATCTATCTATCTATCTATCTATCTATCTCTATCATCTATCTATCTATCTATCTATCTATCTATCTATCTATCTCTATCTATCTATCTATCTATCTATCTATCTATCTATCTATCTATCTATCTATCTATCTTCTATCTATCTATCTATCTATCTATCTATCTATCTATCTATCTATCTATCTATCTATCTATCTATCTATCTATCTATCTATCTATCTATCTACCTACCTACCTACCTACCTACCTATCTATCTATCATCATTTTATTGATGAAACTGATTTTGGAGTGTTTATGCTGGAGGGTACCACAATGTCCTTGGCTTTGAGTGGAATTCCAGTTACATTCCGACAAGTTAATGTGGCCGAGATAAACATTATATTTGTTTTAATTCTAATTCATTGTATTTACCCCTTCTGACATATTCAAGATTACAAATTGCCAACAATTTTTGGAGAGGCTCTAAAGGGCCACAACTAAGTTTTTTTCTGTGTGTGTGTGTGTGAGAGAGACACATATGCCCTCAAGAAGCGTTATGTTTTCAAGCTTCATTTATGCAACTCTGTCCTATTCCAAGTCCACAGAAATAAAGCCTAGAGTCAATGGTTGAGATGGATAAATCAACACACAATTAAATAAATAAAAATAAAGGAAGCTAGGCTTGATCATAGATTAGCAACCAGGTAGCACCTAGACAAAGTATCTTTGCACTTCCAAATACATTAGCATCCTCATCCCTTTGTTCTCCAGTTTTTCAACAGAGAAGTAAAAGGAGTGGTTAAAGAAGTATGTTAATGGTTATAACTTTTGTTTCTTTGTTTTTAATTTAAGACAAAGTTAAAATACAAAATACAAAACTCCCCCAAAAGACAAAAAACACAAAACAATCAAAACATTAAAAAAGAAAAAAGTGTATCACCCCCCTCACAACAATAACAGATATACACAAATTATCCCCCTAATTGAATACTTATTAATACATTGGGAACCAATGTTGTAGTAATGTATCTTTTTTTAAAAAAAGAAAATAATGTTGGTTTGATCTAGGTCTTCCTGTCCTCAATGTTAGGTTGGACTCAGAATGATAGCAATAGCAATAGCACTTAGACTTATATACCGCTTCACAGTGCTTTACAGCCCTCTCCAAGTGGTTTACAGAATCAGCATATTGCCCCCAACAATCTGGGTCCTCCTTTTACCCATCTTGGAAGGAAGAAGGGCTGAATCAACCTTGAACCAGTCAGAATCAAACCCCTGGCAGTGGGCAGAATCAGCCTGCAATGCTGCATTCTAACCACTGGGCCACTTATTAATACATTGGGAACCAATGTTGTATCTTTTAAAAAAGAAAAGAAAATAATGTTGGTTTGATCTAGGTCTTCCTGTCCTCAATGTTAGGTTGGACTCAGAATGATAGCAATAGCAATAGCACTTAGACTTATATACCGCTTCACAGTGCTTAAC
The DNA here is from genome assembly GCA_023970755.1 of Azemiops feae. Classification (NCBI taxonomy): domain Eukaryota; kingdom Metazoa; phylum Chordata; class Lepidosauria; order Squamata; family Viperidae; genus Azemiops; species Azemiops feae. Next base: position 693,870 of record JALGBA010004163.1, read on the forward strand.
AGCCCTCTCTAAGCGGTTTACAGACTCAGCCTATTGTCCCCAACAATCCGGGTCCTCATTTTACCGACCTCGGAAGGATGGAAGGCTGAGTCAACCTTGAGCCGGTGAGAATCGAACTGCCAAACTGCAGGCAGCCGGCGGTCAGCAGAAGTAGCCTGCAGTGCTGCATTCTAACCACTGCGCCACCACAACTCGTGATCCTCCTTAGTTGAACAAAGTTTTGGGCTTTTAAAGTTTTGACGTGTCCACGCATACATACAAGCCTAGTGAGACCCCCGAGAGCAACATGCAGAGAAGGAAGAGGGAGGGAAGAAGCAATAAAGGAATAGGTCATTTAGCAAAGTAGCAAGAATAATGGCCTCAAAGCAACGAGATTTACATCTCCAGCTCCGCTCAGCCATGCATCTTACCTTGATTGTTATCCACATTATATTCTGCTGGTAATTGAAAAACTTAGTTAAGATGGGACTATTTGGGAGGGATTTAGGGGAATAATGGACAGGATCTGTTTTGATTTTGGTCTGTTAAGATTGTTATGGTTATTTTATGAGGTTTTGTACTTAGTCTTGATTGCCACATTTTATTATGGTTTTTATGCCTTACGAAGTTAACCGCCCAGAGTCTGCTCTGATGAGATTATAACAATATAAAAATAAATAGATAGGGCTGTTCTGAGACTAAGAAGGAGAGTTTGTTCACGCTTCCCTGAGCCCTGAAGACCAGGGCCGCCATAAAAATGGACAACGTTCAAGAGAACAGGGAGGCTGGTGTCACGTACTTTGTTGAAGCCTCCCAACCCATGATTAAATTTAGTCAGCAACAAGGATGTCCTAGGCCAAATTACTCCTCTGGAGGAGATCTAACTTCCCCAAATTATGAAACAAAGCAGTATCGGCATGAAAGTGTGTGGTCCATACTAAAAGTTCATTTTAAAGAGAAAAAATTGCCAAAAGTTGAATGCTACGATCATGTATATCTGTCTTTTTGTTTAGAGCAGGGGTAGACAACTTTGGCTCTTTTATGACTCGTGGACTTCAACTCCCAGAATTCCTGAACCAGCCATGCTGAGGGGAAAGGGAGAGGTTTCCAAGCTGAGCCATGCTGGCTCAGGAATTCTGGGAGTTGAAGTCCACGAGTCATAAAGCAGCCTAGGCCTAGGCCAGAGGTAGGCAACCTTGGCTCTTTTATGACTCGTGGACTTCAACTCCCAGAATTCCTCAGCCAGCCACGCTGAGGGGAAAGGGAGAGGTTTCCAAGCTGAGCCATGCTGGCTCAGGAATTCTGGGAATTGAAGTCCACGAGTCATAAAGCGGCCTAGGCCTAGGCCAGAGGTAGGCAACCTTGGCTCTTTTATGACTCGTGGACTTCAACTCCCAGAATTCCTGAACCAGCCATGCTGAGGGGAAAGGGAGAGGTTTCCAAGCTGAGCCATGCTGGCTCAGGAATTCTGGGAGTTGAAGTCCACGAGTCATAAAAGAGCCAAGGTTGCCTACCCCTGGTTTAGAGTAACCTCCATTGATCCACACAGTTTTCTCTCTTGGCTTAATTTCACAGCCTTTGTTGTAAAGGGTCAAACCAGTGTAAAACCTATTTACGCGCTCTTCCTTACAGCCTGCTTCTTGGGAGAAAAGAGTAAAAGGACCAGAAGATGAAAAATAATAAGAAAAAAAACGGATCAGAAAATGCTAAAATGGGCTTTGCTCCTCACCTTCCCTTCTGAACATTTAGTTCAGCCCAATCTAGCATCGACATGTGGAATTTAGGAGATGTCTCTTGGAGAATGTGCCTTTTTAAAAAAAAAAACCAAAACGTTTTATAATATTATTATAAGACATAAGTACAGTAGTACATTATATGATTTCAACACAGTAGTATTTATACTATTCATTTATGCTACTTAGCTACTTATGCTACTTATTTATGCTTGTTTATTTATGCTGTTTATGTAATATAATATAATAAATTCCACATGCCAATGGGGATGAACTAAATGTGTAGTTCACAAAGAAGATGAGTAGCAAAGCCCCATTTTAGCCTTTCCTGATGTATTTTTTCTTCTTATTTTTGACTAGATACTAGTCAACCGATAAGCATAAAAATAAGAGGCTTATATCAGTGTTAATTATGACTGAAATGTCAATGCTGTTAGGAACAAGTTTGTTTAAATTTTACATCCAAAGTTATTTGTTTGTTTGTTTGTTTGATTGGTCCCTTTTGAGTTACTGTTGATTCCTGGCAACTGCCTGGACACATCCCTGCAGTTTTCTCGGCAAAATTTTGGAAGTGGTTTGCCATTGCCTCCTTCCTGGGACTGAGAGAGTGACTGGCCCAAGGTCACCCAGCTGGCTTGGTATCTAAGATGGGACTAGAACTCCCATTCTCCTGGTTTCTAGCCTGGTGCCTTCACCACTGCAGTAGATCAAACTGACTCTTAAACTTAAGTGTAGCGTTAACAATTAACTGCAAATGGCATCAAAACTATTTGTTTTACAAAAAAAAAAAGGTTTCTGCCTTAATTTGAATATGAATAATGCTATTGTTGTATTATATTGTGCGTGTGTGTTAAAAGAAAAATAACAGAGAAAGGAAAATAAACAACAAATGTGACTTTTGAGGGAGACAAGGTGAAGTAGGACTGTGGGGGTCCTACTTAGTTTTTCAGCCACAATAAAATATAACTGAATGTGTGGTCTTGGTTTGACAACAAGACAGCACAACTAAAAGAGAAAAAGCAAGAAGAAAGAGGGACGTTCCACAGCCTCCTTCAGCAAGCTGAAGTATGAAAATACCACACTTGTAGAAACAAATGAAGAACGGGCCACGCCTTGGTAAGCCTCTTGTTTTCGCCCTCAAGAAATCACTCCGAGACTCTGTGCCACTTATCGTTAACAAGCAGCTGCGTTTACTCTTACCTTGCCTAAATTGTTATGTTCCACAGCAATCTCTCGAAAGAAGAAATAAACAAAGTTCCCGTACTCGATGGCATGAAGGAAATGGGGCTCTGAAAGACGCAAGGAAAAGGAGAGCAGTCAAAACATTTTGCTCATGGACAGTTAAAAAAAACATACATTGAATTATTCTGATTAAATCTACCACTGATCTTAGGAAAGGGTGGTGATGTTCCTTCTGTATCCTCTCTGCTGGGTTCCTTCCTTCCTTCCTTCCTTCCTTCCTTCCTTCCTTCCTTCCTTCCTTCCTTCCTCCCTCCCTCCCTCCCTCCCTCCCTCCCTCCCTCCTTACCTATTCTGGGAAAACTCTAAAGATAATTGGCTCTACTGTCACCAGCTTTACAATAAGAATTTTACTTAATTTACTTAATATTATGATGCCTGTTAATTTTTTTACTTGTGTTTTTCATCTTTTTTGCTACTTTAAATTATTCATTATTTTTAAGAGATGGGAAAGAGACAAAACTGCCTTATAAGCCTTAAAATAGGCTAACTTCATACAATCTCCTTCCTTCAATGAAACTCCCTCTCTAAACCCAGGAAAATATAGCTAAAGCAGAAGGTAAAGCACACATAGACTTGCAAGATACTTGTTACTACAGACTCAATAAAGTATAGGTATAGTTTTCCTGTGGAGTTAATTCTTGATCTGGGGTACCTTGTAGGCCTGAAACGAGAGAGTGGCTGGAGAAAGTTACATGCTTAGATTCAGTCTCCATCATTTTTGGATACAGTTGAAAAAAGTCCTTAGGTGATCCTTGGTCATCTGCTACCAGGTGATGAATAGCCTATATTTAGCTCATCAGACTAATGGAATCAGGAACCGAGAATCCAATTATTGGTTTATCTAGTTTACTGCTGCTGTTTTGCTTGGTTTAGTATCAGGACTTTCCCTGCAAATTTGGTACCCAAAACCATTTTTTTATGGGAAATGAAAGGGACTGAAGCAGGAATTTGGGGGATGCATTTCATATATTTGGGGATTAAGTGTCTGCCATTGCCTAATTGGCACACAGAAAACTCAAGGAGTAGGATTTGCGATCCTTCACATCTCCTTGGGCAAAGCCTGGAAATGTTCAGTTAGCTAAGAGACATTTCTTCATTAGAAGTAGGGAACTTAACAATGATAAGTACCCAATTTAGAAGGTCTCAAAAATGAATTGAAAATAACTTCTGGAGGAGAAGATTATCCACATCTGCTAGATAATGGTGGTTATGGCTGTCCTTCAGAACCAGAAGTAGAACATCTTTCTGTACTAGTTGCTGGAAATGAGCTTTCGGTATGCTATTTGTCTGGTGGCTTCCCAGAGGCCATCAACTCGTGTGTGAAGAGACCAACTAAGCCTTCAATTAGTTTCAGTAGGACTCTTTCTATTTGTTAGCGCCTTTCTGATAGCACAAACACAGTTGTGTTGATGCTTCAAAAGATGTGGATGCCAAGAACTTTGCTGTGGTTATTCAAGGCACTTTAGGACATCCAACTATGGATGAAGTCAAGCTCCAGTGAAACTGTAAGACTCTTAATGCCAGCTAATGGACTGTAAAAAGGCCCCCGAGGAACTGTGCTACAGCTCCACGGTCTTTGTTACTACTGCTCCATTCATTTGCTGAGCCGATTGGTTGGAAGAGGAGAATGGCTTTATTCTTGGGCCAAATTAAAAAAAAAAAAAGTAGGTTTCCTACTTTGGAGTTGAAAGTTTGGAGCAGAAAAGCCTGGACATAAATATTGCAGCTGGTGGATCTTTCATGTCAGTGCACCAAGACATTGGGGCTGGCAAGAAAAATGGTTAGCATCAGGCATGCTAAAAAAATAAATAAAAATAAAATATTGCTCTCGTGGAGAAAAATGTGCATTCAGTTGATTTACTATGTTTTCAGCATTATACAAGACTAATAGAATGATCCTGTGCAGGTTCGATCAGGAGATTTATCCCCACTGAATATACAGGAGCTTCCAGATAACTGTGTATAGGAATTCTGGCTGTTGTCATTTTAAAATAAATTATTACTTTTTTTGCTTCTAGTTCTCACGGGTTACAATGCAACGTACAATTTGGGGACATTTAAATCTACAATTAACATTTTTTTAAAAAGGGGGGTGGGTGGGGAAATAAAAGAAATTATTCCCGGGTACATTTGCTAATGTACCATAATGGATTAATTGCAGGGAGTCCTCAACTTATGACCACAGCTGAGCCCAAAATTTCTGTTGTTATGCAAGTCAGCTGTTAAATTAGTTTTGCCCCATTTTCCTGCCGTTTTTAAGCGAATCATTAGTGACACAGTTGTCAAGTGAACCAGGCTTCCCCATTGACTTTGCTTGTCAGAAGGTCACAAAAGGGGATCATGTGACCCAGGGACACTGCAACCGTCATAAATACGAGTCAATTGGCAAGCATCTGAATTTTGATCACATGACCGTGGAGATGCTGCAACAGTCCTAAGTGTGAAAAACGGTTACCAGACACTTTTTTCCAGTGCTGTTGTAACTTTGAACGGTCACTAAACAAATGGTGTTAAGGATTACCTGTAAGTAAGACTTTCTAAAGTACGTAACCACAGATCAGGATGCCTTATAAATGTTTCTGTGACTAACTGCTCCAAGTAGGAACTCTCCCAGATTTATCAAGGGAAGACAGCTCTACAGAGTCTAAAATTCTTATTCGTACTCACCGGCTCCATTTTGACTGAGTAAATAAAAACAGTTGATCACTATGGGACCAGGTTGCACTGAACTGTGCAGCTCTTCTCATCTCCTGAGAGAAGTTTGGAAGTTGTGAGTGTTTGGAAAACTACAGCTGAGCATTGAGCATTTCTGCACTAGTGGTTTATAGCATCACCCAACCACAGCTCTGGGAATAAAAAGCTGTTTGTGTTATATTGCCACAGAGATGGCTGGATAATGCAACGATTGCTAATTGCCGAAATGCTAATTACATATGAACCCAGGCAGTTGCCCAAAGCCAGTCAACTTGGATCATTATAAACCTGGCTTGTTTCGACTAAGCATAGCTAAGACTGACCATAATTTGGAACAACTTTCCCCAACTTGGCACCCTCCAGAAAGTGTTTGAGGTCAATTCCATGGTAAAGTGGTCAAATCAGTGTTTTTTCAACCATGGCAACTTCAAGATATGTATGGACTTCAATTCCCAGAATTCCCCAGCCAGCATGCCAGCAATTGGATTGTACTGCATTTGGATTGTTTCCCAGCATACTGGCTGGGGAATTCTGGGAGTTGAAGTCCACACTTCATAAAATTGCCAAGATTGAAAAACATTGCTCTAAACAGTGATTCTTTGGGAATGGGAGTTTCTGAATTTGAAAACCTCCAAAAACTGGAAAGGGATAAGCACTTAGAGCTGACCCATAAATCAATTGTCTTATTTACTTAATCCACATCCTATTTTTTTTTTTTGCCAAATATGTTTTCCAAGTTGGCTAACAGTGAAACAATATGGGTCTCCACAGCTTACTGTATTTTTTAGCCCTCCTCTTAAAAAAAAATCTTGTAAAAAAGATGGGAGCAGTGGAAAGAGGTAACATTAACATATATCTCCCTATAAAAAATATATAAAGGCTATGACAGTATTCGAGATTTACAATTCTCTAGAATCTAGAAGCAAAACTCCAAAGCACAGGGTTTTTTTTGTTTTTTTGTTTTAAAGTCATGGAATACAAATTAAAACCTAATATATCCATTTGGAGCACAATTCAGACACGGAAATAAACAAGTTCATTTCAAACCCTAGCTGTTGAAAACCTAGGTTTCTGCAAAGAAACCAGCTAAAACGCCAACAGCTTTTCTGAATCAAACCATCTCTGCCCGCTGGTTGAAGGGTAACACAGAGAGGAAATTAGAATAGTTGTTCTTGGCAGGCTGTCTGAGAGCTGTTGATTGCTAAGTGGCCCACAAGGGGTAAGGAGAACCCAGACTTTTTTTGGGGGGGAAGGAGCAAACATACCTCCCCATTTTATTAATCCAAAAAGCATGCTTCCAGTTTAGGATGTCTGTGAACAATGGACTAAAATTTAAATACTCAGAAAAGTGACTTGTCGGGAAAATCATTATGATCCGGATACGTGTACTTCAACTCTATAAATTCGGGGAGAAAGGCTATAGGGGAAAGAGGAAAATTGCAGGTAGCGATTCAACTTTCAGCAGAAGTACCTTTTATCCACTTGGAATCATATTTTATTGTTCGCAAGGCCGAACCGTCCCCCATGCTCCGGTAAATAACGGCGTCGCTTGCCAAGAAATCCGCAACGGTGGCAGAATAGAGTTTGCCATCTAGAAAAGAAACGCACAAAGACTGTTCGGTTGCAACAGGATGTCGCCTTCTTCCAATACGGCAGCGTTCTTGTCATCTTCTCCGTCAACAGCTATTTATATATTTCTACCTTTCGCTTTCCCCCTCCCACGCTGCCATTATCTCAATCACGTTATATATTTATTCATACTTTTTAATTTAGAGTCGGAAGGCTCATCACAGCGCTGGGAAGAAAACGCCTCGTAGGACACAGCGAAGGTTCTTGGAAATGCGAAAGCTTTATTATTATTACCGCGTAGCCACTTCTCACGTCAACAGTGAATAAAAAGAGCGAGCAGAGGCCTGATCAAAATCTCTGGGTGATTTACAAGAGATCCTCTGAGCTCTGACTTCCAAGGGTTTCACAACAGAAGCAGGAAAATGTGTCTCTCCCCCTCCCCCACCACTTCATTCAGATGTCTGAAGTTAATTAAGAAAGACTAGTCGGTCTTTTTTCTTTCTTTCTTTTTTTTAAATCTGAACTATAGGTCTTTTGGACTTCACTCTGGTTAACAGCTCTTAGAATCTGAGTATCAAGCAAAACAGATGATTACAAAATAAGTGTCTCATTCCACAAAAGGTATATTAGCATTTTTTTAAAAAAAACAAAAACTCTGCTGAGACGCAGTGATGCCATAGGCCTTTTCATTTCCCCTTTCTGTATTATCTATCAATATGGTCCATGATAAGAAAAAGTTCTCACCGGCAAAGAGGGCAACATTGGTTTGCTTGGCATCAAATGGGCACCTGGCCAGGCCACTAATTTCTTCACCGTCATACTCCAAGGTATTCAGCTGAAGACAAAATATACATTTGGGGGGTTAGGCTATCTCAGCTTCCCCAGGTCCATGCAATTGGTCAACAAAATCAGGTATTCCTACACCAACCTTCTTCAGAGTGGTACCTTCTAGATATGTGAGACTTCATCTTCCATAGCTTCTAACCAGCATGGTCAAAATCCAGCACATCTGAAGGGAACCAAACTGAAAAGGCTAGCCTGCAGCTTCATTGATCTTTCTAAATCTGATTGGATCTCTTCCGACAGTGCTGAAAATGTATTGCTGAAGGAACCACATGGGGGAACAGTTTTTGCATCCACAAGGTTAGCATCCGTGATGCTTCTTTGAGGTTCAAAATTAATGAATTAGCTGTACTGGGAAAGGCTTACTGTATTAAAATGCGTGTCTTATTGTGATCACCTTTTCAATCATCTTAAGAATGAAAACCTTTGGACTATATTGGCTGCTGGCTCTTATGTTCCTTGGAAAGAATCTGCAAGCTGTGATGACAACTTAAGGATGGACCTAGGGACAAGATGGGAACTGAGAGACCAGGTCCTTTAAATCATCAGAGATCCAATATATAACTGTAACGTATGGCGGATGGGTAAGTTTCGGATTTAGCAGAACTGCTTCCCCCGAATGCTCTGTTAAATCAAGATTTTATACTATAGTGTGGTTAGAAAGCTGGACAAGGACTAGGGAGATTTAATTTCTCATCTCCAACTATCTGTCAGTTACGAAGCTCAGTAGATGGTTGAGTTGTGAGTTGGTTCACATTTCTTTTGCTGTAATCTAACCAGCAGGATTGTTGTGAGAATAAAGAAGTTGGCCATGGAAAGAATGACGGACACTTACACTCTGATCTTTCCGGAGACAAACTAGGATGAGAAGGACAATGGTAACATTGATAAGGGTTCTTTGAAGTTCACCAAGATGCCCTTTGAATTTTGGCAGAGAACAATCTGACTGGTCTGGGCGTTGGTCCTTACCCGATAATAACGGCACATAGGATTAAAAGCATTCGTTCCACAGACAAACACCATCTCATCGTTCCTGGGGACGAAGACTTTAATAAAATTATGGCATTCATCCTAAAAAAAAAATTAAATTAAAAGAAGAAGAAGAAGAAGAAGAAGAGAGAATGGCTCACAACGCTATTCACTAGCAAATATTACTTTTGAACATGTGCTCAGTGAGCTGGAAATAAGGAGGGGAAAAACAATGGGGGGGGCTAACAAAGCAATTACAATTTCAGTGTAAATGAAATCTCTCTTTCTATGAATCTGACCAAGTGCAACTCGTTTCTTAAGAATATTAATTTGCACTTTTCGATTTTCCTATGGTGCATCACATCAAAAATCAGTCTGAAAAGGACCGTGCAGCGTTCCACTTGCCCCTCTATTCTGGTTACCCCAAATTCAGATTTTTGCCGCAATGAAGAGATTAATTAGTTAATTAGCAGTTCTAAAACAGCATGCATCATGACCTCCTAAAAGTTTTTGGTGGTTTAAAGTATTTTGCTTAAAAGACAAACCTACTTTGTGTTTTCCTTTCATAGCACAATTCTCTCTGTCCTGTTGCTTTGACCGCCATGTTAACTTCTGTTCAGATAAAAGAAAGAATAAGACTATTTCATCTTTAACCAAGAATGTTTGTTTTTTCAAAAAAAGAAACACAAAAAGGAATTTACAGCATTTTCTAACCTTGCTTGGAACAACTTCCCCTTTTGGAATGTCATTCAAATTTACCGTATAAACTTGGTCCCTGGAAGAAAAAAAAAGAGAAACATATCAGAAATCCTATTGATTGATTAACTGATTTTTATTTATTAGCTGTCCATGTCATAGCAAATGACTCTGGGTGGCTTCTGGCATTAAAAACCTAACAAATAAATACCTTTAAAAGAGTAAAAATAGAACATCCCATTCCCCAGCCCGCTTTAGAAACCATACTTTGACTTTAAATATCAAGATCCTTTTGGCCTCACACAGTCCCTCCATACCATTACTAAAAGAAGCAGACATCTGTTCTTAATTAGGACTGCTCATTTTCCCCAGATCAAAGTTTGAAACAAGCCAAATTAGGGAGACTTTGGTTGAGCTTGACTTGATACGGTGGTAAAGAGCTGTGGTGGCACAGTGGTTAGAATGCAGTACTACAGGCTACTTCTGCTGACTGCCGGCTGCCAGCAGTTCGATTCTCACTGGCTCAAGGTTAACTCAGCCTTCCATCCTTCCGAGATCGGTAAAGACCCAGATTGTTGGGGGCAATATGCCGACTCTAAACTGCCTAGAGATGGCTGTAAAGCATTGTGAAGTGGAATATAAGTCTAAATGCTACTGCTGTTGCAAAACCATCAACAATCATATGCAGGGTCAGAAGAAATAAAGAAGGGGTACAGAGGAATTGGCCTGTTCAATCTATGTTATGATGGGAGCAACCGTACCTATAATGTCTTGCTTTGAGGAAGGACACATGGAGACAACAAAGATTGTTCAGGCCTCTGGTGGCAAAAGTCATCCTAGGCTGTTGATGCCTCTTATTGGCCTATGAGGTCATTGTCCATCAGAACACAGGATCTAGTTTCCTTCTGATAGATTACTTTAATCTGCATTTGCTTCCTTCTCTCTTTGTAAGCTATCTTTATGCCAACTCAGCTCTCTAAAAATACAACTCTCAGATAGCAAAGTTGCATCTCAGCCTGTTGGGGCTTGAACCACAAAACTGAGTTTATTTATCATCCAAACTCAGAAGTAAGCAAAAATCGCTGTGGTTGAGAGAGCTGGAGAAGCCCTGTTTTGTGGCTTAGCATATTATAGAAACTGAATTAATGGTGGCTTGTGTCCTAAAACATACAAGTAACCCATGGTTTAGCACATGTATGACCTAGTCTTTCGGTGCCAAATGTTTTGTGAGATTCAGGCTGCCCAAGTTCTTGTATTGGTACACACAACTGTCTGTCCAAATTAAGTTCTTGGTGGAAAACAAAATCTGGAATTGCATGGATCACTATCACAGCTTTTCTTCCATACCATAAATCACCCTCCCTTGTCTTGTCTCCCTGTGCTGATTCCCTCCTTCCTTTCCTGAAATTATCTAGTGGATTATTTTAAGACAAAGTGTATAGATGAAATGCAAAACCAGGCGGCAGATGGAGGGGGGGGGGTGAGGAGGAGCAGGGAATTTTAATTTAATCAGTGGACTGCAGGAAAATTACCTGCCAGCTATATAAAGTGTGTCTCGAATTTTCAACATCAGTTGAAAGTCCAGCTTGTGTTGGGATTCGTTGCCTGAAGGGCGTCCTCTAAACACTGGATATTGCTTGGAATCTGCAAGTAAAAATAAGTTATGCCATCACTCAGGATGATGGAACTGAGGAATCAATAAGCAGCATTGATTAGCTGTATATACCGGGAGCACAAGGGCTTAAACTAAATTCTTTGTGGAATGTCTTGAATATCAATGAATAAAAGATGGTCAGCAAGAGCCAATGAACTCAAAAGTATAAATAAAACTTGCACTTCCCACTGCCTTTTTGGCTGCAGTAGATAGATAGAGTCCATTAAAGTCCACCTGAAACTTGGCAGCTCACAGAAGGAAGAATTGCTGTCATCCGGGGCAAGGTGGGAGAAAACAAATCGGCAATCTCACAACGCGTTTGGCTTTGCTGCTCACTTACAATGGTAGTCAACCACGTTAATAGGGTCATCATCTTCTGGAAAGCTGACAGCCCAGCATTGGCAGATCGCCAGCAGCAGTGCGTAAACCGCGAGGAGGTGAAGCTTCATGGCTGCTGCGTGGAATGGGTGGGGGACAGACCACAACTCGCCAGGAGATTTACCTGCAAGAGAGCGAGGAAACCAGCATTGACCCAGGTTGATTCTCCATCTTCCAGACTCTTCGGCTAGCAAGCCGACTCCTCAATTTACATTCTCCATGCTGGCAAAGTCTGAGCAAATGATATGGCCTGAAAGGTCCTTTTGTATTTGCCGACAGAAAAACTGCTACATGACAGCCCTGATTAAAACTTTTCAGTGACACGGTGACAGTTGCTAATTTTTTTTGTGTGTGCTCGTTTTACAAGTGGGATTTTTTTTTCCTCCTGGAAGTAGGTGACAACTGTCAGCCTGGCTGAATCGTAAGGATGGCAAACAGAATATGCAGCCTTGCTGAGTTGGCAGGAAGGCTGCTAAGGTTGGGATTAAAATATTAATTAAAGTGCACGGTCTTTGCTTTTTTTTTTTTTCAGCTAATTGATGCAAGGCCTTTGCCTGCAAATTGATGAGAGCGCCTTCATGAAGGGCAGGGCACACGAAATCCACATCAACTTTAAGCCAATCTTTTATGTTTTAAACCTTGGTGGCTGCCTTTGGCAAACTGAGGAACTGTGTTTTGTTAAGATATATTTATGTCCCAAAGCTCTAACTACTAGACTAACCTCATGAAAGCAGAACACCTAAACTGAAATGACAGCCCTTGGTGCTCTCTGAAATTGGTTTTCTTGGAGACATTTCTTTACCCAAACTAGTAACATCATCAGTGCTAGTCAACAGTAGCACTGATGATGTTCCTTAGTTGGGTAATGCGATGTCTGCAAGAAAACCACCAAGCTCAAAGAGCACCAAGGAGCCCTCATTTCAACCCTGAGCTACAAATATTCTCCTTTATTGAAATGACATCCTGTATTTCACTATGGAACCCCCTGTTTAGGTTTACATATTCAAATGGGATAGAATAGAATAGAATAGAATAGAATAGAATAGAATAGAGTAGAGTAGAGTAGAGTAGAGTAGAGTAGAGTAGAGTAGAGTAGAGTAGAGTAGAGTAGAGTAGAGTAGAGTAGAGTAGGGTAGGGTAGGGTAGGGTAGGGTAGGGTAGGGTATGGTAGGGTAGGATAGAAGATGGAATGGAATGGAATAGAATAGAATAGAATAGAATAGCAGAGGTGGAAGGGATCTTGGAGATCTTCTAGTCCACCCTCCTGCTCAAGCAGGAAATCCTATACCATTTCAGACAAATGGCTGTCCATTTGTTGCTTGACTTGAACTATGATCAACTTCAAGGCTACAGAAGACCAGGTTTGACTGGATATCTACGTAAGCCAGGATAGAACCCTTTCTGGGTAACCAGGTGTATTTGGAATGTTGAGGTCATGTCACAGGCACTTTCCTCAAATAGCAACCATAATAGAATAAAATCACAATGAATCGCTTTATAACACCTCCTTCTATGTCTTCTGGACTACTCCAGATACTCTCTACAATCCCAATTAAATTTCTGGCAGATTGGCACACATGGATATAGCTACTGGCCTACTAATTCCATCATTTCTGTGTTCTAAGAATGTTTAGAGGGAGTTGGTGGAGACTAGAGGAATTCTCACCAATAGAAATTATTTATTTCTTTATCAAATATATGGCTGTCCAACTCCCACCCAGATGATCCTGGGCAACTTACAACATTAAAAACTATAACATAAAAACCATAAACACCATAAATTATGCACCAGAGTGGTGCTGTGTTTCCATTTGTTAAAAAAAATTAACAAGTTTTTCTTTTAAAAAAAATTAAGATAGGTAGAGTACTAGAAAACTAATCTACTCCATCTGATAGAAGTTTCCTTATGGCTAATTCCTAATCCTTTTAAATGAAGATGGCTGACCTTGAGTTAATCTAACAAGGAACTTATTGATCCATGTGGTGTTCCTATTTGTAACTTTGTCTTGATTTAAAAAAAACAATAATGGGGGAAGGTAATGACAATGCAAAATTAATAGCTATAAACCAGCAGTAAACATGATTTTGAGAAGACCAAGAAAACCTTACAAATATTTGCCCTACCCAGAAATAGAACATGACCAGGCTGAGCCCGAGGGAGGGGTCAAGTAGGTCATTAGTTTGGAATCCTTTTGCGCCCACAAGAGTTATAACTCCAGCTCCCTTGAATTCCATTGACTCTTATCCACCACCATTTCCCCTTGATTGTTAGTAGTTCAGTTACTTGTCCACTCATTTGAACAACCATGGTTCCCAAGTTCTGGCACCCGACACCATCTGTCTTCAACCACAAACCTTCCATTAATGTTAGAAGTATCTCCCCAAATCAGTTGCAACACATTCCGGATTACCAAAAACCAATGATAGTTTTCAAGTAATGAATGGTCTGCCTATTTGAAAAATAGTTCCCTAATTGCATCTTTTTAAAACTATTGTTTCTAAAAGATGAAAGATTGTGGAGACAGACTAAGGAAGGGATAAAGAACAGGAAAAAAAAAGAAACAAGATGTTTAAAGAAGTATGTGAAATATTATCACATTATAGCTTAGGATCCTCATTCTAACAAAGACTGAATTTGCAGTCTCTGACTTATAACAAGTTAGAAATTAGGAATTCACCCAAAGTTTGAGACTTGGGATATGTGAGAAGATGCTAATGGTGTCCTTATATATTCATCCAGAACGTTTTTTTGGAGAATGAAACTTCTTTCAACTGAGAAGGGACGATTGTTTCGAACTAATTAAGTTTCTGATCACCATCCCTATGGTCTCAGAAACTACTTCTTACATACACTTTATTTTCCTTTTGGAGCTGAGTATCAAAAAAACCCTCTATCCAGTCATTGAAATGCAGGGGGAGCAAAGTAGTATCACTCATTTGTACAGTTTTAGCATATGCAAAGTTTCAAAATTATTGAGAGATGTTCTCAGGTACTTAGAAAATATCTACACACACCTACACACTTTTTAATCGACAATTCATTAGAAACTCCCAGAGCGCTGGGAGACTATTTTTATCTATGGTTACTGGGGCAAAAGTATTATTATATGTGCAAAAATGGAAAGACTCTGAAATGCCCAGAACTAGAGGAGTGGTTGGTGACGATAACAAATGCCAAAATTAACTTATTTAATTGGAGAAAGATCAATGACTACATTTGTTACTGGCTGGACCTTTATGAACTTTTTGCTGAAAGGAAAAGAAGATAAACATGAATTTGTGATGAACACATTTGAGGATTGGAGAGCGTAGCTTATGGAAAGAAAGACATTGCGATATAATCTTAGAGAGAGGAGGTAAAATGTAAGTGTGACTATAACTGCTGTCAAGATTGAAAACCATTTCTTTTTCTATATATCTTTTTCACTTTTTTATTTTATTTCTTCTTCTTTCATTTAAAATTTGTCCTGTTTTTAATTCTGTTGAAAAAAATCTATTCGATAAAATATATATATATATTTTTTAAAGAACACTAAACATTTTTGTTCCCATGTGGAACGGATACCATACAGAAAAACTGCTACCATCTAAGGAAAAAAATAATAATACTCTACAGTTATTTATTAAGAGGCATAGTCTGTCTTTTTCTAGATTAGATTGTGAACCAAAGCATGGCCTGTTTCACGGTATGTAGCTAATGTCCCATTAAACTGCAATTCCTAGAATTTGCTGATGGAAGATGATGCAAAATGAATCTGCAGAAAATATAATGACCACCTATAATCAATTAACTGTCCTTTGCCAACTGAAGCTGCAATTGAATTACTTTCAAATTTATATGCATTGGATTATACCTCAAGGCTACCACTTAAAACATATGTCTGGGGAAGCAGTAGTTAAATGAAATTGCCAATACTTTGTGTGAAATATTTGATGTTATTTGAAAAAAAAAGCAAATAGTCTCTATCTATCTATCTATCTATCTATCTATCTATCTATCTATCTATCTATCTATCTATCTATCTATCTATCTATCTATCTATCTATCTATCTATCTATCTATCTACACACACACACACACACACACACACACACACACACACACACACACACCTCCTTAAGTTACCACTCCATTCTTACACCCAGATCTACTAGTCCAATGATCAGGAATATATTGCCTCTAAATGGTATCTACAGACCCTCACGTTTTTAATTTAAAAACAATTAAAATGACAACATCGCTGCTTCCCACGTATTTATTATTGATCACTTTCGTATATATATAGCACCCTCAAACTGAGTTTCATGCAAGGCCTTATGAGCTATCAAACTGCAGAAGCCTTGCAATATTTGGTAACGTCAATAAATTTCAGCCACTTAGATAGCTAGGCAAATTTAATAATAAATAAATTAAATGTAGGATGGTTGCCCATTCCAGAAGATTCTGGGCAGCTGTTTTTGTGCCAGCTGAGAAAACTGAATGATGAAACTGATGATTGGAAAAGTTAGCTGAATGCTTGTCTGTTAACAATAAGTTCAACTAGAAGAATTGTGGTGCTCTTATTCAAAAGTAGCCCCCAGGTTACTGAGGGACAAAGAGAACGGGAGCCATCACATAAACCACACGTCCCATTTCTTTACCCCTTTCTATAACCACACTAAATCCAGCCTTTTGCTTTTGTTTTATTGATTGAAAACATTTACACAGTCACCCATTTTATAACCAACTCTGTACGGTTTTGAATCTGCTAAGAAAAGCAGAGTTAGGCAAGATCTGATCTTGTGGAATTTGAGCACCCCATGGAAAAGGAAGCCAAAAAAGCCTTTTTTATTATTATTATAATAACAGACGTTGGAAAACTTTCCCTTGTCTCAGCTGTCCCAGATAAGAGCTGATTGTGTTTGGAAAATCAGGAAGTGAGTCAAGGCTACTGTTGTAAGGTTGAGTTCATCCCAGTCTCTAATTGATTTCTGGGGCAGCTTGCTCTGGTGAAGTCATGATGGAATTAGCTTAGATCGGGGAGACAACTTGGCAATGAAAAGTGTGAGGGAGTTTTTAGGCATTAGAAGCTGACCTGAAAAAGATGCTTTCCTAACAGTTAATGATGCTTCTGCAGTTCAGGCCTACCGGTCCAGAACTGATGGGCTAGCCTCATTGCCAAGATTGATGAACAAGAAACAATTCCTGGCATTTCTCCTCTGCTCTGTCTCATCCTGACAGCCTCCCCTGATGCAGTGTCTAACATCAGACTGCTAATGAATAAAAGTAAACAAAGCAGAATGACTAAACTCAAGCGAGAAGAAGCAAAATGATCTGTACAGCCCAGCTCAAGGTAACAATATTTTGCAACTGCTCTCTCAAAAGTCTACGGACGTCCTCAATCATCCAGGTCGTGGTTGTCCCAAAGATGCTTTTCAAAAGGCAATTGGACTTTCTTGGGGTTTTTCTTTTCTTTCAAAAGGTTTCGCTTCTCATCTAAGCAGAACTGAAGAAGTTTTTGGGATGAGAAGTGAAACGTTTTCAAGGAAAAAAAGCAAGAAAGCCCAGTTGCCTTTTGAAGAGCATCTCCCAAAAAAAAAAAAAAAAAAGTTTTCAGACATGGAACAACACAACCTAGAACTTATGAGGGTCCATGGACACTTATTGTGACCCCCGTCTAAAGAGGACATAGGTCCGTCAGGAACATCTATGGTACCCAATCCAATGTGCAGAATTTTCCTAGGCAAAATGTTGAAGGAACAGCATGTCCCTGGAAGACTTAAAATTCCTAGGTTTGTTGGGGGTTTTCGGGAGGGGGAAGGTGGTTTGAGTTATAAAAGCTGCCAGCAAATTACAAATAATATTTGTCTCTGAGCTGTTGGCAGCCAAGAGCTGACCTTGAGAGCTATCTCCAGCCTAACCCTCATTAAAGATAAAACCTGTTGCAAAAGTCAACATTTCACGAGAAGGTGAGAAAGCAGCGTTTGTTTCCTTCTATAATCGCTAGCGATCTCTTTTGCAGAACGCCCATGTTCGGCTTCTTCTCCGTTCCAAAGTACCTAGAGCTGTCCCTCTGAAAAAAAGGAGACACCATTTACCCTATGCAAGACAAACATTTTTAATTGGAGCCAGATTAGGCCTTGCAACATCTTTCCTGATGAAGCAAAAGAATCATTTTCTGTGTCTAACATCTTTACTGAAGTATTTGGGCAGACAGAATGAAAACTCACGAAGCCACTAAGATGTTTTATCCACGTTATGCTTTCCTGGGTCTGTTCATTCATCCTTGAACTGGATATAAGTAGTTCAGGGGAAGTTGGGTACCAGAAAGCATACATCAACACAAACACACAGATTTTTTGAGTGCATGGAGCAGAAAAAGAGTCCTTTCTCAGGACAATACAAGCCCTTTAGAACTTTGCATTTCCTTGTGATAAAAGTCCCCTAATGGCAGCCAATTATTCCAGGTATTTTCACAAATGCTGCCCATGAGCCAATGTGTATGTGGCCCCTGGGAGTCTCAGGATGTGCGCCATTAGTGGAAATGCACTTCTCCAAGGTGTAAGTGCAGTGACATGGGAAGCTCTGCATCTAGACATGCTTTCATAGGTAAGAATTCCACACCCAAAGATCATTGGTTTGTAAGAGAGGTAAAAGAATCCATCTCTGTTAGAACTGAACAGCTCTTCCTCAACAGAGGGGGAGGAATACGAGACCACCTATCTCCTGTCTACAATGAAGCCCTTACAGCAATTCCAAGAAGATTCCACACCCATTTGCACTCTGATTCAGATGACCCTGAGGGCACAGATAAACCTCCAAGAGGCCTCAATGGGGAGAGTGCTAACGACCAGATTACTGCATATTGCCCCCCCCAATCTGGGTCCTCATTTTAGCGACTGAAGGATGGAAGGCTGAGTCAACATTGAGCCAGTCAGAATCGAACTCCTGGCAGTGGGCAGAGTCTGCCTGCAATTTTGCATTTTAACCACTGCGCCACCATGGAGGGGGGAGTAGAGATAGATAGATAGATAGATAGATAGATAGATAGATAGATAGATAGATAGATAGATAGATAGATAGATAGATAGATAGATAGATAGATAGATAGATAGATAGATAGAGAGAGAGAGAGAGAGCGCTTCATAGTGCTTTACAACCCTCTCTAAGCAGTTTACAGAGTCAGCATCTTGCCCCCAACAATTTTAAGAAGAGACTGGACAGCCATTTGTCCGAAATGGTGTAGGGTTTCCTGCCTGAGCAGGGGGTTGGACTCAATGACCTCCAAGGTCCCTTCCAACTTTATTATTATTATTATTATTATTATTATTAATTATTATTAATTATTATTAATTATTATTAATTATTATTATTATTATTATTATTATTATTATTATTATTATTATTATTATTATTATTATTATTATTATTATTATTATTATTATTATTATTATTATTATTATTATTATTATCTGGGTCCTCATTTTAGCGACCTCGGAAAGCTGAGTCAACCGAGAGCAGGTCAGGATCGAACTCCTGGTAGTGAAGAAAGTCAGCTATGAATAAGATGCGGACTATAGTTAACTGTACCTTGTCTGGCTCTTCTTCCTTTCGTTCTTTCCTTCTTCTGTATAGAACCATCTGTGCTCTATTCGTATTTTATCCCCGTTTTGCAAAACCAGTTATTTTTGTTTAATGGCAAAAGATGGTTTTTAAAACCACTGCAGTTGTCTTAGCCAAGAGAATCAAATGTGGCTTAACACAGAGCCTTTATTTGAAGAGACCAACTAACACAACTATTACAAATGTAGTGAAAATTCAAAAGAACAGATGCTTTCATCTCCCGAAATTTGCTGCATGGAGATAAGGAAACGGGACGATGAGTTCCAAACATGCTTAGCTCCGTGTCATGGGGGTAATTAAACATTAAAAAGCAGTAGGTTGCAAGTCGCAATCGCCTTATCGTGATTGTTTCCAAGGAAAGTGTCAGATCTTGACATTGGAACAAAGCAAAACACACACACACACAGACACACAAAAAACACAACAAACTTTGCAACAGCGAGGAAGAATTGGTGCTTGTTGTAAATAAAACATGGAAAATGAGCTATTTATCCACAGTGGCTTCTTTAGAACACTACTAGGTCAATCAGCAAGAAAAGCATCTGATACCATTAGCGGTGTGGCTGCTGTGATTACTGCCAATCAGAATTGGAGCACAGCGTGGCTTTCCTTGAGTTATGAAGACTAAATCTATAGAGCACCGCCCCCCTTTTTGTCCTTGGTAGGTAGCTGGAGACAAAAAAACCTTGGATTGGCTTCAAGAAACTCTAACTCTTCTTCTCCCTCTCTTTGCTGTTCGCTGTGAGATGGAGACAATGAGCCCGCACAATTTCCATGTACAGAAGCCAACGAGGCTGGCAGGCTATTATTACTGCCACACTGACAATGAATCGGCTTCTTCCACTACACCTAAGAGAAGCGGGGTGGAGGGGGGGGATGTGAACCAACAAGACCAAGGTTAGAGAGGCCATTATTATGCATATTGCAACTGCCTATGGAGATTCTCGGTCATCCAGGTCCTGGTTGTCCCCAAAATGCTTTTTCAAAAGGCAAATGGACTTCTTTTTTTGAAGATGTTTCGCTTCTCATCCAAGAAGCTTGTTCGGTTTTGGCTGAATGGTGGAGAATGGAAGGATTTACATTCCTTGCAGTCATCTGGTCATTAGCACTCTCTCTGAGAGTTATTGAGGCCACTTGGAAGCTTATCTGTGTCCTCAGGGTCACCTGAATCAGAGTGCAAATGAGTGTGGGACCTTCTTAGAGCTGCTGAAAGGACTCTGTTGTAAACAGGAGATAGGTGGTGTCATATCCCTTCCCCTCTGTTGAGAGAGGGTGGTTCAGTTTTAACTTTTAATTTTTTTTTTAATATTGCAACTGCCTCCCCAGGCCACCCACCAACAATCCAGTCTTTGACTGAGGACCACAATTGGGACAAAACGTCCACTGCTAAGCAAGAAGGTGGTTAAGGGAGTCAGGGTCAATTTTACCACCTTTTTTTTTTTTGCCATGACTGTTAAGCAAACCACTGTAGTTGTTAAGTGAATCACACTGTCATTGAGCAAATCCAACTTCCCCAATTGACCTGGCTTGTCAGAAGCCAGCTGGGAAGGTCACAGATGGTCATCCCAATTCTTGCAAGATTTTGTTAAAGATAAGAGTCAGTAAACCTCATTTGTGCTTCTTGTGTGGACTAATAGCAATCTTGGGAGACCAGAAGAAATTCTCCCTTCCTCTCCTATCAACTCTCCAGAAAACTAGGGAATGCTTCCCCTGCTCCTTCTCCTAATTGACCCGTGTCTTGTACATGATGCTTGTCCAGTCTACCGCTCTTCCTCCTGTCTCCCAAGGCCTTTCGCGCAGACCACTACCACAGTTGGCCCATAGCTCTATCCCCCAGCTAACCTGCTAGTGGTACTCACTTCCCAGCCTCAATGAAACTGGACATTCATTTGTCTATGGAGATTCTCAGTCGCTTGGAAGAGAAGCGAACTGAAGAACTGAAGAAGCTTCTTGGAAGAGAAGCGAATTGAAGAACTGAAGAAGCTTCTTGGATGAGAAGCGAAACATTTTCAAAGAAAAGACTGAAGAAAGTCCAGTTGCCTTTTGGAAAAAGCACCTTTGAGATTGGACATCTAATTGCATTTTGTCCATTGGCAGGACAGAGCAAGTGCCCAACAGAATTAGAGAAGACGACTACAAAGTTCACGAAGCTGAAAACTTTATTATCTTTCTCTCTCTTTAGTCAGAAAGTTGAAAACTTTATATCTTTCTTCCTCCCTTTTTTTTTTTTTTACTGAGGTTGTAGCATCCAATGAATTAACATATTAGCACCAGTTGATCTCTAACATCCAGGGGTGCATTTTGCATATCAATGGACGCGTTTAATTAGTTGGTGCTTAAATTATATAGAGCATAATTAGGACTCCCCTTTTTTTTTATTTATAAAATATCGACAACTCTAAAGGCAGGGTGGGAAAAAAAATATCAGTATGTGAAGAGCAAACAAGCAATCTGTTGCTTTAACAGCACAGTTCAGGTTTTCAGGAACAACAAAGGATTGTGTGTTAACACCTCTTGATCTGTTTCGAAGTAACTGAATGCCTTATTCCCTCCGCCTCCTCCAAGGTTTTTAACACAAAACTTTACTACTGAATATCACAGCTTTGATCTTAATTGGCTGCAGTTATTTGCAAGCTTTTAACTTTTCTGGGAGAATTCTGCTCTCTCTCCCCCCCCCTTCCCCTATAAGCTGACAGAAGGCTTATAAATGGTGAGGATGACTTTTAATGATCCAAGTTGCTCGTAGTTTGATTAGACGCTTTGAGGGCAACTTCCAAGTCATCCCCAAAAGAAGGAGGGGGGGGAATTATGTCCTTGCTAATGGAAGGTGAAAAGCAAACCACCACGCTGAACTTCCCTGAAAGCATTAATTTAATTGACTTAAAAGTAAAATTCAACGGCCTCGTTTTTCTCCCCTTCATCCTTTTCCCCTCCACACCTCCCCTCTGCCGGGATGAAGTGAGAATCAGCCGGCAGCTGAGAGCCGGCTTTTGTTTTCAACACCAGATTTCAACCCCCCCCCAAAAAAACCCTCTTTCCCAGTTGAGTTTCACGCCTGGGGAACAAAGGTTCCCTTGACAGTCTGCCAGCACCCGCACTTATTCTACATTTCTAGGACAAAGGGCAAGTTCCTATTGTTTGCCCCAGCTTGTGATTAACTCCTATGAAAGGTCTATATACTGTTAATTTAAAGTAGCTGCTTGATGGATCGCTATTTGCTCTGCCGACACTTTATGAATCCCAGATGAAGGCGGAAGATGTCTTGAGGGCTGGAAGACTTCTCCTCACAAGGCTTGGCTCCCCTCAGCCCTTCAAGGCGATGTTCCTGAGAGCGCTCAGAGTTCTCCAGTGAAAGCACTGGGCAAGCAAGTTCCATATCTCAAGGCCTGCACGTCCCATCTAGACCGAGCCGAAGCAGAGCAAGCACGCAGGTTTTATAGCTCAGCTGGGAATTGCAAACTCTGCATCTGCGGATTCGACTCCCGCAACTCAGTTTCAGGGGTAACGGTAAGGGATGGAGGACTCCACTAGAGCCCCCCCCCCAGTTGTTATTATCCATTAGAAAAGATAAGGTGGAACTAGGGTAAAGCAATTGCCTATAGGAAGACTGATGGGGTCCTTGGTGCTCTCTGAAACTGTGGTGGTTCTTTTTTTGTAGACGTCTCATTACCCAAACTAGGTAACATTATCAGTGTTGGTAGGGAGTGGGGTTTTCAAACAACTGTGTTCCTTAACTTAACAACTGCAGTGATTCGCTTAACAACTGTGGCAAGAAAGGTCATGAAACGGGGCAAAACTCACTTAACAACTGTCTCGCTTAGCAACAGAAAGGTTGGGCTCAATTGTGGTCGTACATTGAGGACTATGTGCATTGCATTGGCTATTTTATTAAGTTTGCATTTTGTTTGGCAGGATGAATGTGTAAATGCAGCAGCTTACTAAAGGTTTACCCCACTCACCGGCTAGAGAAAGGAGGAACTGCTAGGCCCTGCGTCCCTGGGCTGTGTATCTTGGTTTTCAAAGTTTCTGGAGCTCAATGATTGCGTTCAAGGACGACTAACCATGCATGAGTTGCAGCGTATTTCACAAATGGCTGGGTCCGCACAGCATGCACAAATTAAAACAAATGAAACTATCTTACAGCTTAGAACGTGTGAATCCAGCTTTGACCAGCCAGTTGTTCCTTGGCTACCCAGCACAGATATTTAAAAATCTAACATTAGGAAAGCAACACCTTTAGACAGTCTTGCACCCCATGCCAAGACATCAACTAGCAGAGCCCTGGTGGTGCAGGGGTTAAAATGCAGCACTGCAGGCTAACTCTGCCCACAGCTTGGAGTTCGATCCTGATGGGGATCAAGGTTGACTTAGCCTTCCATCCTTCCGAGGTCGATAAAATGAGGATCCAGATTGTTGGGGGCAATATACAAATAATGCTGACATTGTAAGCTACTCAGAGAGTGCTGTGAAGCATTGTGAGGCGGTATATAAGCCTAAATGCTATCGTTATAATTTCAGATCTGGTCATTGGGAACTAGAAATCTTTTTATTCAAAGTTTGGCCCTTTCCCCCCATTGCCTCATGAGGAGAGATAACCAAGATTGATTTCAGGTGACCCAATGAACAAGGAGAGCCCAAGTAATCAGCATATATTTTTTTTGGACCTCTCTTTTCCTGACATCCCAAATAGGCTGCAACAATAAACAAGGATGGCTCTCGCTCTGCAAAAATTGCACATCCTTACTTTCTGCAGATGTATTTATTAAATTTATACGCCACCCATCTTGCGGCTCGAGACGCAACTCTGAGCAGAAATGCTGTGACAGTCGTTAAGTGCAAAGATGCTCTAAGTTTAGCTGTTCCTGGAAGTAAATACCGGACAAAGAACACAGCAAATTGTGGATGACCATTTCCTAGCGGTTCTGTTCATAAGGAAGAGCCAATTGGCATGAGGCAAACCATCTCGTCTGCTACAAATGCATCCTTTTATATTTCTTGGAAGTCATCTTACCAATTGGACTGCCAGACAAACCAGCTTTCTTTCCATCCTGCATTTATTCTCATCCAGACCCTGTCTGGATTTAGAAGTCATTATGATTTTTGCTTCTGATTAAATGTTCCATTGCTTTGTTTTGGATGTGTTCCAAAGATCTCTCCCCATCAACCCACTGATCTCTACTGCAGTCTCCCGGAAAACATTGTGCTGCTACATCATCAAAACAAGGCCTGTGATGCAGCCAGGCACTATTTTAATGAGAATAAATGGTAATAAACAAAAGCAAATACTGAGAATAAGCATTTTGTCCTGTAATGAATGCACTGATCCAACTAGGCGAAGTTAGGAGGGGCATTCGGTGATCAGAGGCTGCAATTAACATTGTCTGAGAGGGTGAAGATTGTAACGATGCAAACTACAATAGCTAAAGGCAGGGCATATGTTTTGGTGGAACCCAATATTGTCTGGTTTTTGCTTAAAACATGGACTTGGATTCTCTGCTTTTTAAAATAATATATTAAATCTATTTTGGGATTTATGCTACTGTTTTAGAGATGCATCCAGTCTCAAAAGTATAGGAAACTTGGGATAATTGTTGTCACCATGAAGTCTGAGACATGAGAAAAAAAATAATCAGGGCCCTAAACAAGGCTGGCCTGTAGGATGGCTAAACCTGAAGGGAGCTGATATCTATTTGCAGTGGTGTCAAACTTTTGTGGACAGAACAAAAGATCTATTCTGGAAAGCAATCCAATTTATAATCCAATATTTTCTATGAGTCAACCAAGGAAAAGTTTAATCAAAAGTCTGACTCTGATGCTGTCAGTTGGTTTTCTTTTATAGGCTTTGTCAGTATGCAGATCCATTTAAAAAAAACTGCACAACCCTATGTGCGACACTTATGTTAAGTCCTTCGTGCTCTTTGAGCTTAGTTGTTTTCTTGCAAGCATTTCATGCAGGTGCACTGATAATGTTACCTAACTGGGTAATAAAATGTCTGCAAGAAAACTACTAACCTCTCAGAAAGTACCAAGGACCCCACCATTCAACCCACAGCCACAAACATCCTCATACATCCATGTTATGTAGGCCAGATTTAACAACAAAAGCAGAATAAGCAAGTTTTCAACTGATTTCTCAACAATCACGAGAACTACTCATAAAACAATCCTTGGTAAGAAAATGTCTGTTTTTCAAGTGTAACTAAATCCAGAGATTAATGGGACATAAAATGGATCCCTAGGACCACTAATGTAAGATCCGGAGCTTCTTGATGTTACCTGAGATTTAATTGCCACCACACTTCCGTGAAATCTTAAGTATTAAATCAACCCAAACAGCCAAAAGCTTTCACTCTGACCGTGGCAGGAAATCCTGTTATTCAGCAAAATGTGTAATACGATCAGCTTGTTCTCCTAATATCCAAAAAGAACATATGGTTAAAAATATCTGTAAAGCATCTCCCATTAGGAGATCACGTGATTTAGGTTTTTGTTCTATCTAGCCAGCCAAATGTGCTAAAATGGACAGGACTGCTTTGAGACTACAGCAGGGACAATGGTAAATATTTACAGTTTTAGAGGTACATCACAAAGACTTCTGTTTGCAATGAAAAACTAGCACCTCCAAGAGAAACATGCTGGCCAGCCCTGTGTCCTAGACACTCATTTTCTACTTATAAAAATATCACTCGTTGGCTTGTTTTGAAATAAACAAGACACTGTTAAGTCTGCGATGCTACCCACTTGCAATCTGGAGTTGCTTCATCCATTTTCTGGTAGGTATAGATCCGTCTGCTGTCAGAAATGACAAAATTATATCTAAGTAGATCATTTTTTTTCCTTTTTCTTTTTTTCAAAAAAAATCGCAGGCTGATGATTTTTCTACAACTCGGGAGAGAAAAGGCAACAAGAATGGAACTGTTTGGTTTCACCGACCAGCTGAACCTCACTCTTTCTCTCCCTCCCTAGTTCTTGGTCTGTTCTGTAGACTGTTGACACACTCTGCACACACGTACACTCTTCCACCTAGCACAGTGTAGGTGGCAAACTAGCAAAGAGCGTCTAACCTCTGCAACCAGTGCCAAAAGCGGTGTTTGGGCAGCTGGGAAGTATACCTGGACAAGTCTGCTGATTTTTCCCCCCCCTACGCTTTGGAGTGAATGTGTTTTCCAGAACAATACCAAGCTTGTTCTTTCCAGGGCTGCAGTATGTCTAAGAGGTTATTATTTCAGTTGCGTACAAATGGGAAGGCGGGTCCTGCCAATTATACCTCTGCCTCATTGGCTTTAACTCCGGTGAGTGGAGAGGAAGGTGGAAACCTCAAAAGGGTTACAAAGCAGCGAAGTGTTTTCATGTCAAGATCCCTTCCGAGAAATTCACACTGGCTCAGAATGTAGGGTTGTCACCCCATCATGCTCTGGTACTTCTAAACCCTGCCTAGTCCCCACACCACCGCTGGGTTTCCACCCCATCAAGCATTGTATTTCCACTGCTATACAGCTCAAGCTGGCAGGAAATCACAACAAGCGAGGGCAGTGATGCCATGTTTGTCTCTCGGACTACATAGTCCTTTTGTGTTAATTCTCCTAAGTCTGAATAGAGAAGGCTAACTCGTTTGTCATATATGGAAGTTCGTTTGTTGCCCAGTTCTCTGGACTTCTACTGCAAGTTCTGTTATGCTGATAAACAAGGATTCCTTGAAATGAAGATGCAAGAGGATAATACAAGCTATTCAGCCATGTCATGTAAAGTGGGTGCATCCGTGAGGGGTGGGGAGGAGAGAGAAGACAGAGGGAAAAGTAAATCAAGAGGCAACCATAATCATGCATTTTTCTTTTGAGGGTATTAGGCCATCTTCTGCCCATCAGCAATTTTTCTTAGGATTGCAATAAATATATTCATCTGAATTTGTGCTGTGTCAGTTCATGATTCCATCCCTCTGTTTTGCTTTCCCCTCCAAGTTCTCATTTTCTTCTGATCTCCACACTTGAAATTTCCAGGGACTGGAAATGTTTATTTTTCTTTAACATCTCTACTACATTTTTGCTACCAGCCCTGTGATCTCAGAAAGAACAATCTAAAAATAAATACTGGGTTGGCCAAGGGAAATTAAATATACCGAACCTTTGGGAATGTCACTGGTGACTGACAGTTTGGATCATAAAACGTGGCCTGGAAGGTGGGACCACATTCCTACTCAGCCAATGATTTAATTGGTTTCAGTTTAGTGTATTGAGTACATTCAACTATAATGGCTTGTGAAGCATAATTTATGACTTAGCCCCATGCCTTATACCAGTGATGGCGAACCTTTTAGAGACCGAGTGCCCAAACTGCAACCCAAAACCCACTTATTTATCGCTGGGTGCCAGGTGGGAGTGGCCCACTGGGTGGGCGTGGCTGTGGTCATGGCAGACTGGGTGGGTGTGGCCAAGATGAGTGTGATCACCTCGATGTTGCTCGTGGGGAGGGACGCTTGTGGGGGCCGGGCAGGATTGGGGGAGATCCAGGGGGTCTCTGGCAGGTGGGGCAGTGGACAGGAGGCTCGTCCTGCTGGATGAGGCGAGGCAAGGTGAGGCAGGGCGGGGGTGCCATTGTCACAGGGCAAGGCGAGGCAGGGGCCGGGGCGCCTGCTGCCTGACACCATCGGCCCCCGCACACAGAGGCCAGCGAGCGCATGGGTGCTGGGATGCATCTGGCCACGTGGGACCTTGGCGAGTTAGCGGGCGGCTGGTTGAAGAGGGACAGTTGCCATCTCCGGGGCATGGCACGCATGCCCACAGAGAGGGCTCTGAGTGCCACCTCTGGCACGTGTGCCGTAGGTTCGCCACCACTGCCTTATACATTGCTTATCGAATTTACTCTTTAGAAGTGAGAAAATTTGGTTTTCCACAAGCTTTCTCTAGACTGAGGATGGTGGAAAGGGTCTGTCAAATGCTACAGCATAAAAAGAGATTTTTTAATCATGATAACCCATGGGCAAGACTTTCAAGAAGCATTATCCATGGAGGGCTTCCCAGGAAAAGCTGAAAGCTGTTCTTATTTACATACTAACGCATACTAAAAATGATCAGGGCAGTGTGTTGGGATTGGCTTCAGGAGAAAAGACTTGAATGGAGTGACTTGCATTTACCTGCCCACTCCAAAGCCTGCTTCATGTATTTAGTTATTCATTTTGTAAAACTTACTGCCCAGACTGTATGACTCTGAACAATTCATTCCTGCAGCCTTTGTTGGTAATCTTAGTGCTTGGTCTGGTCTTGTTGCTTTGACTTTAATCCAAATAGTGATGGATCTGGATTGCATTTTTTTCCCCCCTCTAAAGAACAATAAATTGACCTTCGGTTATGTAGCACCATTAACTAAAACAGGTTCTGCGCTTGCAAGAAGAGATGATATATGCTAGTAACCAAGGGGAAAAAAAGGGGGAAAAAAAGTCCCAGGGTAAATTGCACCGTGACAAATACTTAAATCAAAGCAATTTAATTTAGATGGGTTAGAACTATTTTGGCAGGGGACGAAAGTCAAGAGTTTGGTTGGGCTGCTAATTTCCCACTGCTGGCGTCCTTAATTTTGATTAAAAAAAAAAAAGCAATAATGTGCAATCAGTTTAGTTGGCAGCTGGCTGAGATGGTCACAAATGGCGATCACATGACCCTGGGAAACGGCAGCTGTTGTAAACACAATGGCAGTTGCTAAGGGCCCAAATTTTGATCACGTGACCACGGGGATGCTCTGATGGTTGTAAGTCACTTGTAAGTCACTTTTTCCCAGTGCTGTTGCAACTGTGAACAGTCCTAAAAGACTGGTTAAATCAAGGGCCATGTTTTCTGAAGAAATATCACTTTAAATAGTGCAGATTCAAATAATGTGATTATTTCATGGTATTCACGAACCACACAACTTGGGATCTACCTGCTCATGAATAAGCATTTGACAATCTAAGTACACTGCCATATTCAATATGTGCGTTAGACAGAGGAGAACAGGACGTTCAATGAATTATAACCTATATAAGAACTTTACATAAAAGGGGGAGAGAGAGAGAGAGAGAGAGAGAGAGAGAGAGAGAGAGAGAGAGAGAGAGAGAGAGAGAGAGAGAGAGAGAGAGAGAGAGAGACTGTTATAAAACTGAGGTCTAATGACTTATCCTAGCTCTTTGCCAATTTCCAATCAAGTTAACAGCCCAATGACAACTTCATGACTTGGTTGCGAGCCAATTAAATCAGGATTAAGATTCATTTCCTGCCTTGTTTAACTCTATTCCCCAACATTTCCCTGCCAACCGTCTTCCCTTTACTGAACTCTAGTTCTGAGTCCTCTGGAGAGATGAATTCCTAGACATCAAAAAGCACCTGGCCTACAGTGGTTGCGGAAATTAAAGTTGAGTAATATTGCTGGAACCACCTCACAGTTGAGGAGCAGGTTTATATTTGGAACTCTTATCAACACAGAGCATTAATTTGTCTACTGTGGCACTCTGATACTTTATCCGGTTTGTCCAAATCATTTAATCCAATATTCCCACTTCCAGTAGCAATTCAGAAGCGTTAGTCTAAAAACAAAGGCATTAAGAAGAATATAATCCCACACAGATTTGCTCAGAAGTTAACTCATCTGATATCAATGGAGGACAGGTCTACCAATCCTTACAGATGGCAGTGTGATGCCTCCAGAATGCAAGGCTTCAAATACCAGTTGCTAAGTGACCCAGGTAAGAATTTATTCCCTTTTTTTTTGCTCTGCTTCTAAGCCTCTTAGTTGAGCATAATACTGCAGGCGCTGCTCACTCCAGGAGTTCGATCCTGATGGGGCTCAAGGTTGACTCAGCCTTCCATCCTTCCAAGGTTGGTAAAATGAGGATCTAGATTGTTGGGGGGGGGGGGGAGGGAATATGCTGACTCTGTAAACTGCTTAGAAAGGGCTGTAAAGCACTGTGAAGAGGTATATTGTGCTATTGCTATCACAATCATTCTCCAGGAAACCCAACTGGCCTAGAGATAAGCTTTTCTCTTAGTTCAGCAAAATTTTCCTTATACAGGAAAATTTTTATTTTCAACTTGGTCTCTTCTAATATATGGATTTCAGTGCAACTTCCACCATCACAGAAGAGAGTATTTGTAGCTGAGGGTTGAACTATGGGATCCTTGGTGCTCTCCGAGCTTGGTGGTTTTCTTGCAGATGTTTCGCTACCCAATTAGGTAGTAACACATCCTTGCTAGCAATCAAAACTCAGATAGGCAGAGATTAATGCCAGGATTAATACCAGACCAGCAATCAAGAAGTAAACAATATCCCAGTCAAGGAACTATCAATTCAGACAAACAAGCTAACAGTAAACAACAGCCTAATCAAAGAAGCACCTAAAACACTCCCACCAGTGCTGGCAAGATACAGTCAGACTAGTATATAAAAAGAGAGCAAAACCCACTCCCTGCTAGCCTTGATGATGTTATCTAGCTGGGTAAGGAAACATCTGCAAGAAAACAACCAAGCTCAGGGAGCACCAAGGACCCCACAGGTCCACCCTCATCCCAGGATGAAGTTAACAGGGTTTGTGTTCCAATACGTCTGGACAGCATCAGATGGAGGAAGGCTGAAACTAATATATCCAAGCCTAATTTTCAATTGAGGAAGGAGGATTTTTTTTTCCTTGAAAAAAAGAAAAATAATAAAAACCAATGACAGATGTCACAAATCAATAAGTGTACCCCTTCGGAGAGCTTGGCAGTGCCAGATGTCCCAGCAGCTATTGGTAACCTCGCTTCTATTCCTCCGCAGGTGTGCCTGCTAAGCTGTGTTGGAGCAAGCGACTAAACCCACTGAACACAAAAGAAACATCCCGTTCTGGATGTTAACTTCAGTCATCAGAGACAGACAATGCTGCCAGTGGCATGGAAGGGGAGGGGGCGGAGAAAGGGTTGCTGCCAGCTCCATTGTTCACCACTGAATAGTTTCTCCAAAGGGTTATTGAGCCAATAGCTTGGTGTGGCCAAAGACAAGATGATGGATTAACAACACATACAGCATCCAAGATAAAAGAATGGTGGAAGTTCACTTTGGGGTTGTTAAAATGCTAATCTGGTTTAGTTAACAAAAAGCTTACTGCAAAGCTGAAAAGTTGGGGAAATACACTTCATACCCGGATGCGATGCAGATCATAATGTTTGTTCTCATCTTGCCTTGACGGTAAATTATAGCTAGTTGCAACCTTGGGAAGTCATCTTGACAGTCTATTGTTAGAGGCAAAACAAGCCTTTAAATTTGAAAACAACTCCCCCCCTCCCGCCCCAAACCATATGCCCACATTGCAAATGTTGAGATTAATATGCAACAATCTGGTGGTTCTACACATTTTCCTGGAACTTTTGAAAAGAAGGGTGAAATCTTTATTTGCTGTAAAAAGTCCATCCAAAGTCCTTCAGATTCCATCTTTCTGGTCGCATGGAAATGGGACCTCCAGAAGTGGAAGCATCTTTGCTTCCCAGTCTTTAAGGAATTCATCTTTGAAAACAACAACAACAACAGCCATAACCACAACAAACCCTCAGGCTTTTGTGAACAGCTGTTTGGAATGACCATTAAGGCATGACCAGGCTAAGGAAATAAGACATTCCTATCCCAACGTACAGAGAGATGGGCTGAAAAACAGATAAGGTTCATAATGCGATTTTTCACTCACTTTGTTTCCGTGGGACGTGGGAACAAACATCTCAACATATTTTCTTTTTAGCCTGAAGTTGGCATTACTCACCAAGCAGAGTAACAACTTCATAAAACAGTTGAGATGCATTTTAACGGCAACTGGAGCAGCTTATGGGAAGCAAACAAATAGATCAACTGTCCTCTCAGGAGTTTTGACAGAATCAACAATTGGGATGATTTAATTTGGACGCCAGATTTTAAAGACCAAAAAATTAACAAAGACTTCGCCATAACAAATGCTCTCCTGTCCACAAACTCCACAACTGCTTCTGGGGAATTTTCTTAATTTCTACAACTGGGAAAAGTCATGTTGACATTCTAGGCTAGAATTAACAGATATATGTAATGAGCAGATATCTAATCACTTTGTTTCTTAATGGAGCAAAACTAGTAATTAAGAAGCCTTCTTTTCTGAGTCTTTGCAATTGCAGATCAAAGCCATAATGGTGACAATACATTTTATTTACAAACAAACAAACAAAATCTAGCCATGCATAAAGCTCTCAGAATTTCCACAATGAATCCATGCTCAACTGGCAATTGTTCCTTGCTGGATATTGAAAGGAATAGAGCAATGTATCTACTTCTTATCCTGTCATTTTAAAAACTAAACATCTAGCAGTGTAGGGGAAGGAAAATAGTTAAGAAATTTGGCTTTCATGGATTTGACACAAACCTTATTTCTGTCTCCTGATACATTAGATTTTGGATTTTTGTAAGACAATTAACCAACAACAGGGCTAAGAAGAGGAAAAAATCATCTATTCGACAATAGAGGAGATTTGCTTACACAAGGACTGGATTCATACATGTTCTAAAAGATGGGGTGCTTCAGAATGGTTTCATAAATAAACCACAAGCGCACATAACCCATGGCTTCTAAATCGTCATCACTAAGTGCACACAAAGCTTAAGCCAAAGAAGTTGCACTATGGCTTAACACAAGGAATGGAATGGAATGGAATAGAATAGAATAGAATAGAATACTTTATTGTCACTTTAAATGTACATTAATCAGCATACATTAAAATGAAATATTGTTGCATTCAGTTCTAAAAAAAACCCCACCATTATGCATATACCCATATACACACACACACATATATGACACAGAGAAACATCACAGTCTAGTTCAAATGTATACATATACATGGTGAAAAAAACCCAATCTTGAGAATTTACAAGACGGATGACATAAGGCACAAAGCTGTTACAGAATCCAGTAGTTCTGCTATAAATACCTCGAAACCTCCTCCAAGAGGGGAGCAACAGAAACCGACCATGAAGTGGATGTGTGGGGTCTCTAACAATAGCTGAGGAATATCAAGATATAGCTAATCATGAACCTTAACTCAGTTGAGCTTTGCAATGCTCATTATTATCCCCCAAGATCTGATAAATTCATACAGTAAAGGTCTGATGATGGACATCCCTTGTTAGGGGAGGGTGTCCCTTCACAGCATCTGTGCCTAACTTGAAAACTCCTCAAACTCTCTCAGTTGCTACTGTTGGAAACTAAAGGCTTCCATAGTGAGAGTTCCAAACTGGGTTTCATCTGTTGCTAAGCGAGACAGTTGTTAAGTGAATTTTGCCCCGTTTTATGACCATCCTTGCCACAGTTGTTAAATGAATCACTGCAGCTGTTAAGTTAGTAACATGGTTGTAAAGTGAATCTGGCTTCTTCCCCATTGACTTTGCTTGTCAGACAGTCGCAAAACGGAATCACGTGACCCCGGGACACTGCAACCATCACCAATACATGCCAATTGCCAAGCATCCAAATTCTGATTACGTCACCATGGGGATGCTGAAATAGTTGTAAGCATGAAAAATGGTCATAAGTCACTTTTTAAAGTGCTGTTGTAATTTTAAACGGTCACTAAACGAAAGGTTGTAAGTTGAGGACTACCTGTGCATTCATGTACATGTTGACACCGGAGTGTGTAGTAGACATTGAAGATCAGAAAGGAAGGCTGGCTGCTCCCATCTCTGGAACAATACTGTAGCCACAACAAAACAACTGACCTGAAATAACTCAGTTATGGATTTTTGCAATGTCAGTTCTGGTACTTAACTCCAATTTCCTGGCTGAAAATGCTTAATGCGTATCTTTTGCACCCAGTTCTAAGAACAGAACAGGCTTTATTTGGCCAAGTGTGATTAGAGACAAGGAATTTGTCTCCAGTGCAGAAGCTCTTAATGTACATGCAAAGCATCAGAGTAATAGTACTACTAATAAAAGCCATACCCCCCTCCCCAAATATTGGACTATTGACCCCCTCCCCACTTTGTCTGCCTGCACACTATGGCCCCCTTTCATCACGATATGATGCCTCTTTTTTACATAAAAACGTGAAAGTATTATCAAATACATCAGCTTTCAAAGACGATAGGATAGGGGTCTTCAAACTTGGCCCTTTTATCACTTGTGGACTTCAACTCCCAGAGCCAGCTGGCTGAGGAATTCTGGGAGTTGAAGTCCACAAGTGATAAAAGGGCCAAGGTTGAAGACCCCTGTGATAGGAGAACCCTGTGCTAAGCTTTGACATCAGCAACCACAGGAGAACTTGCTGCTTGGAATGACAGCTGAGAACCAGCAGCCAAATAAGAGCTAAAAAGCTTGAATGGCTGACAAGCTGAATGTACAGCTGGGCAAGCCCATAGTCCTTTCACGATTCAATAGGAAGGGGAAAATGCATTCTGGGAGGTAGCTATTGAAACGGAAACAGTCCGGAGCATTGCCTGTTTGTCTGGCAGAGACACTTCCATCACACAAAGTATGCTGAGGATGTGATGTGACGTTGACACGAAGTGTACAGGTGAGCTTGGGTAGAAAGGCAACGACAACAACTTGCTGATGGAACCAAAGTTGCCCATTAAAGCATGAAGGTGTTTAAAACAAGCTCCCAGCTTTCCCTTTCAGCTTTCTTGCCTTGAAATTTTCCCAAGTGAATTTCTACTGCTCCGCTTTCCATTAGGCATTCGGTGATGTAGTTAAAGTTTATGATAGACAAGAGGGGGA
The DNA here is from genome assembly GCA_023970755.1 of Azemiops feae. Taxonomy (NCBI): domain Eukaryota; kingdom Metazoa; phylum Chordata; class Lepidosauria; order Squamata; family Viperidae; genus Azemiops; species Azemiops feae. The sequence goes on from JALGBA010004163.1 coordinate 728,954, forward strand.
AAAAAAATAGCCAACCTCTGTAAATTTCTATTTATTGGAGGCAGAATAAATGTTTGCACAGGGCCTGCCAGCTGAATATAAAACACCTCTCACTCAGTACATTAAACATGGTTATCATTTACTGGATTTTCTGCAGAACGAAAAACACTAGGTCTCTTTCAAAACGGAGGTAATGCAACAGCTATGAAGGGGCACCCTTCCATTATTGTGTGTATACAATAAAGTCTGAGAGAGAGACCTTGTTTGAACATGTTTTCAAAACTAAGCTATTTTTTAAAATCATCCTATAGGTTTGGAAACAGTCCCGCACCTCAGCAAGAAAGCAGCCAGCATCATCGGCCGCTTTGATAACCTGCATGCAGCTCTATAGAAATACTGCAGAATTATTATTGCAATTCAAAGCAACATTCTCAAACAATAAGCTCCTCTGAATATAGCCCGGCTTATGTTTTGATCAGCAAAGAGTTTTAAGAAAACTTCTGGAAAAGTTTGCAAAGCCTGGCTTGGCTGTGTTTTTTTTTTTGTTTTTTTTTTTTGTTTTTTTTTAAAGGAGTGCCAAATAACATTTATATAACGAGCCCCAAGGATTACTTTGGAAATGGTAACATCAGCTTGAGCAACTTTTAGGATAGATTTGATGGGGAGCTAAATTGGCAACAGCAATAGTTACTCTCCAGAAATGTTAATCTTCAAAGCCCAGCATTTATCCCTGGATTGTAGCCAGCGAGTTGTTTTTACTGCTGATGTACACAGAAATAAAAATAAATATATCTCCCTTTATGCCTTGTCCTGGATTAGGTTCTGCCTCTACCGCCACCCCTCCATAAATCTGATACAATGTCGGAGCACACCACAACTGCACAAGGCTGACATTTCATTTCATGCACGTCCAAGAGAAATTACACAGCAGCAAAGGCAGTGGGTTATCTACTATGGCACACAACCGGAGGGAGGGGAAATAGTGACTCACTAGTTTTAAAGGGAAGGCTGTTGCTGGGACTAACCCAACCCAACACACACCCCAACATTGCAACTTACCCCCAAATTACTAAAACGAGAGTCCCCCAGAATCTCCGAAGCGTCACATATCCGCTCAGTTTTGCTTTGTACGGAGGGTCGAAGTTCAAAACCATTTGGAAAGAGACTGAAGAGAAGGAGGCGAATCATTAGGGACCCCCAGGATTTATCCTGTAAGAATTGGGGGCGCCCATCCAACTTTCTCAGTGTGGCCAACGGGGACCTACAGAGCAATTCCGTAAAGGGAAGAGAAGGGATTCCATCTATCCATAACTGATGGAAAGGTTGACAGGCAGCTCCTTCTACCTCCCAATTCCAGGCCGACTCTAATCAGTATCCAGCAAGGGAAGCTATTTAATCTGTCAGAGTTTACTTAGCACTTGGCAGGGTGGGTGAGTGAGTGGGACAGGAGACCCACGTATGCAAATGAGGATCAGGTGTCATCCCGGTTGGGAAAGGAGGGACTTATGGCCGGCTCACACCCCTTTTCATGCCCCAGGCTTTGAGGTAGGGAGCCAGCCCCTCTCCATCTCTGGGACCTGTGGATAATTAGGCCTCTCTTCCCTAGTGACCTATGGGCAACAGCTCTGTCCGCTGGGTTGGCTCCCCCTCTTCCTTGGAGGGGGGTGGGTGGGAAGGATGTCACTTCTGTTTTGGTTGAGCCCTATGAAACGTTCCAGCTGCCGAGAGGGAGGGGAGACCCCAGGGACCCCAAAGGAGGGAGGGAGGGGAGAGAGAGAGAGAGAGAGAGAGAGAGAGAAAACAGAGTAGCTGTCTTCTGTAAATGAATGGATCGCTTTGCAGGAAGGGACACCCAGAGATCATCAGACCAACCAAAGAGCTACTCACTTAACACCTAACCCGTTTTCCCCCCCCTACCCTCCCAAAGACATCAAACACTCCTGCTGGTTAATCCATGCAGATTTTCCAGAAACGAATAATTTGATCGGCGGGGGGGGGGGGAAGGAGGAAATGACAGGGGTCTAATACGACACCACCCCCGCCCAAGAAAAGGACCCCGGAGGAACCGAGTTAGGGGATGGGGTCTTCCTGGGGATGGCACGCAGAGAATCCCGCCAACTCGGGCTCTCTGCTGTCCGGAGCCCCGATTCTGCACGTCAACAACCCTCGCACCGTCCCCGCAGGGAGCACGCTGGAGCAAAAGCGCCGGAGCCGAAGTTGTAGCGGCGAAGCTGCCCGGGGGCTGCCCGAGCTGGAGCCAGCCGTCTCTGCGAGGCTCGCGGGTGGTGGTGGTGGGGGGAAAGAGGCTCACCCTCTCGGTTCGTTCCCACGGCGCGGCCAGGCCGACCAGTCCCTTGAAAGAAGCCCGGAGGGGCCAAATCTCCAGCCAAGCGCCCGGCTCCCCCCGTCCCTCCAGGCTCGCCTCTGCGGCGGCTGCTACCAGCCCCGAAGCCCCGGTCCCTTCCCCTGGCTTGTCTTCCTCCGCTCCCCACCTCCGCGGCCCCTTGGCCAGCTTCCTCCTCTTCCTCTTCCTCCTCCTCCGCGCGGACTTCCACCTCCCCCCCTCCAATTCCCGCAAAGCCCCCGGACCACAACACAGCTCGCCAGCGAGACCCCCCCTCCCGCCCCCTCCCCCTGCGGCCTCTTGAAAGCCCCGCCCCCATTTCCCGGTCTCTCTGACACCCCCCCCCGCACGATCTTCTTGCTAAGCCCCCCCCCCGCCGCCGCTGCTTCTGACGCGTAAACCTACCGGCTCCGAATCCAAAGCGGGCTGTTTCCGCCTCTCCTGCCCGCCGCTCCTTCTCCTCCGCTCGGCTTCTTCATTTCCCGGCTCCGGCAGCCCGGAGCGTCCCGACCCAGCCTCCGTTCCCATTTGCCAAGGCAAACAGAAGCGCGGCAGGCAGCAGGAGTCGGGCTGCCCCCCTCGCCAGCCCGAAGGAAGGAGGGAGGGAGGGAGGGAGGGGGGGCAAAGTGGGGCGGAGCGGGAGCCTGGCCTCCTTCCCTCCCTTGCAACTTTTCAACGCGAGGGGGGGCGCGGGGGGAGGAGGAGAGGCTGTTGCCAGTCCGAGTGCCAAGGCAGTAATTGCTGCTGCTGCTGCTCCTCCTCCTCCTCCTCCTCCTCTTCCTCTTCCTCTTCCTCTTCTTCTTCTTCTTCTTCTTCTTCTTCTTCTTCTTCTTCTTCTTCTTCTTCTTCTTCTTCTTCTTCTTCTTCTTCTTCTTCTTCTTCTTCTTCTTCTTCTTCCTCCTCCTCCTCCTCCTCCCCCAAACCCCACCCCCTTCTAGCACTGATGATGTTACCTAGTTGGGTCATGAAACGTCAGCAAGAAAACCACCAAGAGCACCAAAGACCCCACAATCCTCCTCCTCCTCCTCCTCCTCTCGCCGGGTCGTCGCCAGCAGCCAGACCGATCCCGGCGGCCCGGCGCCCCGCTTCCTGCCTTGGCTGGCGCGCCCCTCGGCTTACCTTAGGGAAGGAGGGCGGCGGGTGGAAGGCAAAGCCAGGGCAGGCGATGCTGAGTCCGGGCAGAGGCGCGGAGCTCTGGCCCCTGGTCCTTCCCCCTCCACGGCCAGCTCTGCTTTCATCCCGCCAGGAGGCCGAATCCCCACCCAAGAGCCCGGCCAAGCGGGCCATCCGCTTCTCTGCCCACCCTCTGGGGGCTCCTGCGGGCCGCAGGGCGCCTCTTTCCCCCGGAGCGGCGCAAGCGAGTGGATTTGGGTTGCTCGTCCCCGCTGGAGGCGGCTTTCGGCGGCCTCTGGGCTGCTTTCCCACTCCCGCTGACCCTTCGCTGGCCTCCAGCTCCGAGCCGCTCCGTTCCCCTGGAAGACAGGGACCGAATTGGGAGGGGGGGGGGCACCGGAGGACAGCTCCGGCTTCCCTCCCCTCGCTTGGATTAGCCGAGCCTCTTGGCAGACTCCCGGGGAGAAACAATGGCTGGCAACGGCCCGGGAGCCCCGCACGGCCCAGGAAAGTTCCCCAAGTTGGAGGGCCAATCCTTCCTTCCTTCCTTCCTTCCTTCCTTCCTTCCTTCCTTCCTTCCTTCCTTCCTTCCCCCTTTCATTCCCCCGTCCTCCTTCCATTGTCCCCCTTTGCCCCCGGACAGCTCCTTTCTCTCCCTCCTGTGCGTCAATGAAGTTGCCAACAGAAGCCAGATAAGTAGAGAAAGACTTCAATCGGATCGGAGAGAGGCACACAACCAGCCTCCCTTTTTTCTCTCTCTCTCTCAAAGGGGCTGTTTCCTCCCAGTTTTAATTCCTTCTCTAAGAGAAAAGCCTTACTTTTGGCAGAGGATCCCAAATGCTTTTCCTGATAGGCTCAGGGACCATGAAATGAAACAATGGAGGAAGAGGGGGAGGGGAGCGGGAGGAAGAGGAAGAGGAAAAGAAGAAGAGGAGGAAGAACGAAAGAAGAAATGAAAAAGAAGGGAGAAGGAAGAAGGAAGGAGAAGGAGAAGAGGAGGAGGAGGAAGAAAGGAGAAAGAAAAAAGGAAAGGAGGAGGAGGAGGAGGAGGAGGAGGAGGGGGAGAGTAATCATCTCAGGTCCTTAGAAAGAACTCAATAAGTAGACAAAAATGCCAAATCCAGTCTGAACATCTGGCTGACTGTGCCACAAATCAACAATTGAAATAAAGGAAAAATGAATTTAAACACATTTTTTTTTCTGCAGAAGCACACATGGTTGAAAGTTAGAATGGTGTTAAAGAAACTCAGTACCATTTGGAAAATGGAGAAAGGGAAATCCGTTTCTCTGAAGTGTATTACTATAAGCTGGGAGGAAACTCCCCCTATTTCATTTCAAAATATTGAATATTGCAGCCAGGCTGCTCTATGGAGAAATCACCAGAAATACTGGAGCTCTTTTAGCCTTCCCCAAGATTGTTACACTACTTCTTCATGATGTGAACGAAAATTTGCAATCCACCTTTCAAAGTGATTTGGTTGAGCTTTCCCCAAGACTCAATCCTGATCCGGCACTTCCTTGCAAGAAACATTGGGGGTTTGATTCTCCAAAAATGAGTCCCAGGTAGATAAAAAATCTCCTTTACTAACATTGTGAACACTAAAGCTTCCTCCTTCCGTTGTGTATTCAAGATGGACAGTGATTAATATTTATATGTTACTTATATGTTGTATATAGCATGTTTAAATGTGTGTTATGTATGTGTACACTTTGAGAGCAAGCAACTAAATTTCATTTTTAATGTGTGCCATTGTGCTCACAGTAAAAAATGACAATAAAGGTTATCTATCTATCTATCTATCTATCTATCTATCTATCTATCTATCTATCTATCTATCTATCTATCTATCTATCTATCTATCTATCTATCCATCCATCCATCCATCCATCCATCCATCCATCCATCCATCCATCCATCCATCCATCCATCCATCCATCCATCCATCCATCCATCCATCCAGTGCTTTTTTTGTAAGAAAAAAGGTGCTGGAACTCACATCTTGTTAATCAGTTGTGTGTAATGAAACATAATAGTCGCCGCCCGCAGTAAGCACTCAGCCGACCAATCACAAGCCGAGCAGTGCCACAAGCCGAGCAAGCACCATCACAACCAGCGCGAAGTACGCATGCATCGGACTCAACATACAAGCAGCCCGCATGCACCGTTTTAATGATTTTGCCGCCAACCTGCTATGCTTGACAGGGCGATTCAAGTCCATGTGGACCAAACATCAAATTTTCAAAAGTTAATTTTAAAACTTGGAAAATCCATTGAAAAAAAGGTGCCTGAACTCCGTTCCGGTGCGTTCTATGACAAAAAAAGCACTCACTCACTCACTCACTCACTCACTCACTCACTCACTCACTCACTCACTCACTCTGTCTGTCTGTCTGTCTGTCTGTCTGTCTGTCTGTCTTATCTATCTATCTATCTATCTATCTATCTATCTATCTATCTATCTATCTATCTATCTATCTATCTATCTATCTATCTATCTATCTATCCATCCATCCATCCATCCATCCATCCATCCATCCATCCATCCATCCATCCATCCATCCATCCATCCATCCATCCATCCATCCTTTTCTTTCAATGGAGAGAGCAAATAGCTGGTGCATTTATGGAATGGTGTGTGTGTGTGTGTGTGTGTGTGTGTGTGTGTGGGCCTTAAATAATTGGCCCATGGGACTTTCTCTTCAACAGCTGCCAACAGTGTTTCCCAGCCATGGGAATTGGGCAGTTTTGGCGAGCAGCCCTTGGGATATTTCACTCTGAAGTTTTTGGGTGGTGACAAGCTGAAGGCTTCATCACTGCAGCCTTCTGTGTAGCTGACATTCGGCAGATCTGTTTTCTGACATTAGAAGATTGGCTCTCTTTAGACGTGCAAGAATATTCTCATTTTCTTTTCCTCCGGGTCAACCACCCCAACTGGAGAGGAGGACATCAACTGCACTCTGAATGAAAAAACTACGCAGTTTGGATTTAGAACCAGATGAAAAATAAGGGAAGGGGTGAGAAGGATAAGGATGCTGGTAGTCCTTGATTTACAGCCATTCATTTGGTCACCACACTACAAAAAAGATGTTGAGACTTTGGGAAAAGTTCAGAGAAGAGCAACTAAGATGATCAAAGAAGAGGCAATGCCAGGGGGAAAAGGGAAAGAATGATAAAATATCAGAAAAAGAAGAGGGCAGAAGTCTGGGGAAGTGGCAATGTGGACATGGCCCCAGAAGTGGAAACAGATATGGTCAGGGGAAAAAAGTAGGGTTTAAAAAAATGTCCGACAACGGCACAATCAAATCTCTCCCTATTGTTTCATACATAATGTACTTGAAAACATGTAGAGCTTCAATTGCAACAACACGGCCACCACGCTGGATTTTTGGATCACCCAAACAGGGGACACAACTGCATGCAAGTCCCCCCACTCAAGCTACAGTCCAAGAAATTTAAATTTACCGACAAAGAATTAAAGGGAGACTAGTATAGCTATTTCAAGCTATTTAGCTCTCATCAGCTAGCCATGCCCTTCTGACATTCAAACCCGGGCCACTTGCATGTTAGGCAGATGTGTTAGCGGAAGCAGTATGCTCCGTCCCATATTTGGGGTAGACCAGGTTGCCCTGATAGACCGGTCTCACCGGAAAACACTACAGTCCAATATTTGAATATTATCAGACGAATCAGATAAATTTCATACCAAGCAATGAAAATGGAATGGCCAGAATTATTTCTGTTTATTGGGCTCTCCCACATGTGGCTATTTCCTGGGCTGCTGGTTTAAATGGACAATGGAGAGAAAGTGTGACATTGACACAGAAAGCAAGTGGTGGTGACGGCAGTGGACACTAAAGCAGGATGCATGAATTTTAAACAAAGCCCATGCAACATTAAATCCATTGCAATAAATGAAAAAAAAAAAGACTCAAGGTTCTTCTGCTAAGTGTCTGCAGACACTTTCATCCTCCTTAAAAACAATCCAGCCAAGAAAGTCTTTCACAAGTGTTTCCAACCAATTCTCTTGTACTCTAAAGTTGGGCATAATATCTCCCATTAGTCAAGTCTCACCTCTGTTATATTTATAGGTTCTAAATTTGCCACACTTTCTGTCTTATACTTTTAGACTGCTCAGCAAGGCTCAGTTCTCCGGCAGCAGATAAATTCAAGGCACATTATAAACAAGATAAAACTATCAAGGAACCCAGAAAAGGGTGCAAGGTGATAAAACCGCAAGCACAACAAAAAATAAGGGCAAGGACTACAGATGGCGGGATCACAGCTTCAGCAATCAAATTGTATGAAGCGCCTGAAGATTCTGATCCACGGTTTTGGAATCCATGCAAAGAAACAAACAAACAAAAACATCCCTCAATACTATGCAGGTGGCATTTTGATCTACTAAAATGCTGTTGGGACACTCGTACAGAATTATAGGCAGGCAGTCCTTGACTTACAATCATTCGTTTAGTGACGGTTCGAAATTACAATGGCACCGGAAAAAAGGGACTTATGACTGGTTTACACACTTACGACCGTTGAAGCATCCCCAGGGTCACGTGACCAAAATTCAGATGCTTGGCAACTGGCATGTATTTCTGACTGTTGCAGCATCCCTCCATTCTTCCCCCCTTCCCACGTATCCTTAGATTTTTTAATCTTGGGTTTTAATTTATTTAGGTTTCAATGTAGATATATATTTATGACTGTAAGCTGCCCAGAGTAAGTTGGGCAGCCAATACTTACTCTGTCTGTCCGTCCGTCCATTATCTATCTATCTATCTATCTATCTATCTATCTATCTATCTATCTATCTATCTATCTATCTATCTATCTATCTATCTATCTATCTATCTATCTATCTATCTATCTATCTATCTATCTATCTATCTATCTATCTATCTATCTATCTATCTATCTATCTATCTATCTATCATCTATCTATCTATCTATCTATCTAATCTGCAACAGTCCTAAGAGTGAAAAACAGTCATAAATCACTTTTTTCCAGTGCTGTTCAAATGGCCACTAAACAAATGGTTGTTAAGCCGAGGACTACCTATAGTAGTTTTAATCAGTATATGAAAGCAATATTAGCTTCTCCTGTGTTTCTTTTTTCCCATTTTTCTTCCCCTGCCCATTTGGGGGACATAAAATGAAAGATGCCTGCAAATGAAGGACCATCAACATTCCCTAACGTATAAAGGAAACTTTAATACCACTGATCCCCTTTCAAGAGGAAAAGGAAATACTGGAAAAGCATTTCTATCATCTGGGAAAATATTCCTATTATCTAATTGACATAAACAATGTCCAGTCATAGCTGGTTCGGGGGCTGGCTTACAGTAAAGATTAAGTGCTGCACGTAGGATACAACGTGGAGGCAGAGGTCCAGAGCCCTACTTAAGAAAATGAGAAAAGATTCCAATGAAAACATAGCTTGCTACCACTGAAATAAATGAGGTAATAGACATTAGTCTCCAAATGGGGGGAATGAAAAATAATAGTCTGGAATCTACAATTATCAAACTGCAAGCACTGATCACTTGCCCCTCTTCCCCATGAGGACATGATTCAACCAAATCTTACCAGATCACAAATTTTAATCGGGAGGCGTTGTGCCATTTTAGCAAAACAACCTGCTGCAATTCTGGTTTTTCCACCGTCAACGCAACAACTCTCTTCTCTGTTCCGGAAGCTTCTCTTGGGGCTCTGAGGGCTCCTGAAATCTTTTCATGCTATTTTCTCCCCAAGTGTACACAATTCAAATGTAAATGAGTATGCAACTAATTACCATGTAGCTTTAATACTTGTTTATCATGCTAACGGCTTTGGAATCACACTTACAAAATGCATAGGAAGAGTCTTGCCGTGAACTGGGGATAATTATAACAATGAAATAGGGTGTAATTATTAAGGCTGCCTATAATTAGGGCTAAAAATTAGCATTCAAACGGGTATTTAGAGACTAATTTGCAATCCATAAGTGAAGTCACTGGTAAATATCAATCCTTATCTTATAATATTAATTTACCATAGATTGGTAATTTTCAATCACATTCATTGAAGATTTTTGACTTCCTCAGAGCCTCCCAAGTCTGAAATGATGGAGGGATTCTGAATATGAAGGCAGCCAGGAGTGAGAATGGAAAAATAAACAAGAAAAACAAAAACAAAACTAAAACTAAAACTCGAGAAAAGGAAGCTTTGTCTTCATAGATTAATTAGAGAAAACCCATCTTCTCTTTTACTTAGAACAGAAGAACATAAGCAGGGCTTTGCTTACTGGATTAGACCCCTAGCTCCATTAGTCTAGCATCTGTTCTCCTGATGGTCAACTAACTAGACCATCTAGTTACCCAGCAGATGGGCTTCAGGAATAGTCACTCTGCCATCAAGGCTAAAAGCTAATTGCAAGAACAGTTTAATGGTTTACTGTTTCTGATCTCTCTCTCTCTCTCTCTCTCTCTCTCTCTCTCTCTCTCTCATAGTGAATTTTGTGTTGTTAACTACTGACAAGCCATGAATCTTTTTCTGCAAAAGTTTCCATGCTATAGGTCTTTTCCCCCCTCTGATCCTAATGATGTCTCTAGATTTCTTTTTACTTTTTTCAAAAAGAAGCAAGGACTTAAAATAAAATTAAAAAATCAGGATTAAAAAACTATCTGGCTTAGACTGCAGTAACATGATGAGGTTTATTTCTGAATGGCGTTTGGTTAATAATAATGCACCCGAAACATCTAAAGCACCAGCTGAACACCATCAGCATTGACAAAATTGCCACCAGTCAATTGCAAAAGGCAGCTTTACTTGGAACAGCTTACATTTTCCAACATTACTTTGTTGACACCATCAAAAAACAACATCTGGTTCTTGGGATGGACTCAACTGGTGGAGAAAAATGCCAAATACAGTCTAAACATCTGGCTGACTTGTGATCAACCATAACAACAATAATCAATGGGTTAAGATCTTATGGGACTTTAAGATCTCATTCACAGCATGTCTGATGTAACAGTTATTGAAAAGAAGGAAGTAGTCTTACTGTTGTAGGTAAGTAAGCTACAGTACTGTACATAACTTACTGTACATAATTTATGTACTTACTGTACATAACAGCTACAATAATCCTAGATCAAAAGATCTGGAAAAGATCTTGGAGACAATAAGATCTCAACTCAATTTGGATTACTTGGAAGAGCACATATATATTACAATAATGTCTCTAACTATCCTAGATCCTTGGAAAGCATCCATTCATCAGAAGCACCAGATCCAATCAAAATTATCTGTAGCTTGTAGATAAGTAGCAGGAAAAATAATAAGAGAAAATATAGGACCTGTGGTGATGATTTAAAGCTCTCTGTCTGGCTGCAAGCAAAAAACAGCTAACTTCTTGCCTAAGAACAATTTTATCTTACGGCCTTAGTCAGATGGCATGTTAAACTCTGGTTTATAGTGATGAGCTGCTTGGTTGTTCCCAATGGCTAAATAAAGGGGAGTGGTTAAACAAACCTGGACAGCTCTGCCCATGGTTTATTTAGTTTTTTGTGCAGACTGGGAACTCTGGCTTGGTTCCCTCCTAACAAATCCTAAGCCAAGGACACACCATTAGCCAAGAGCAAGGCTGAGTAATCAGGTTGCACATAAAACTGAACAAACTATGGCTGGAGCTATCCAGGTTTGCTTAGTTGTTTTCCTTTGCAGACAGGCAGAAGGTGCCAAGGCAGAATTATATCAAAGCAACAGCCTGCTCATTCACAAGGAAGCAAACAGACTAATAAAGTTAGAATTCCTATAAGGTCCCATTCCAAAATGCTTAATTTCTCTTGATGACTTTGCAGCAATGACTAGGACAGACTGTCTGTCTGTCTGCCTGTCCATCACACCAAGAGCTGTGGTGGCGCAGTGGTTAGAATGCAGTTCAAATCTCACTGGTTCAAGGTTGAATCAGCCTTCCATCCTTCCAAGGTCAGTAAAATGAGGACCCAGATTGTTGGGGGCAACAGGCTGACTCTGTAAATCACTCAGAGAGGGCTGTGAAGCACTGTGAAGTGGCATATAAGTCTATTGCTATCCATCTATCCACCTTCCATCATCCATATCCATCCATGTCTTCTGCTGCTATTCTATTGCTGCCAGGATACTGGGTTAAGTTGGAACACTTTGCTGGTCTACTTTTAGATGAATGCTTGATCTTATACTTATTCCCGATGCACCTCTGTTTGGCCTGTTTATTGCTTTTAATTATTCTATTAGGAAGGAAGGAAGGAAGGAAGGAAGGAAGGAAGGAAGGAAGGAAGGAAGGAAGGAAGGAGAAAGGCAGTGGAATGGAAGGAGGGATTTCCTCTTGGGGCTAGGAAATTCAAAACAAGGTGTGACAGAACTCGGGGAGATGGTGAAGTATTCCAAGTAATTGGAACTGGAAGTCAGTAACTACCCAACTTTTGAGATCCTTTATGCCAATGGTGGCAATGTCTGAGGAAGGGGTTATTCAAATCATGACCCAGGCATCTTGGTTGGGCCTCCTGATTATAGAACTATCAGGCTGCTTCAATATTTTAATGTTGCCAATTGTGCGAGATGTATGCTTTCATCCAGACCTTTGTTTCCCTCTGATGTTTTCCTACTGCATGTTGCATATAATTTTACAGTTCCTCCTCCTCCTCCTCCTCCTCCTCCTCTTTAATGGCATGATCCATTAACTCAAATCCTTCTCCTCCTTGGGAATGAATGGAGGAGCCGGCACAATATTCTCAGTTAATTGTGAGTGAATCTCTACTCTTTCTGCTCCTCCCTTCCTCCCTTCACAAATTAACCTCACAGCCATTATCCTATTTAGCTTCTCTTAAATCCCCTTTGGATGCAATAAGACCAATCTTCAATCTGTCACCAGGGATTTGATCCAGGTTTCCTGCTCATCTCTCCTAATCTCTGTCCCCTTAGAGAATGCAAACATGGGGCCTATCCATCGCTACCTTATGGGCAAAGGATTGCAATGAAAGTAGCCATTTGTCTTCCTAAGCCCTGCATTCACACACAAAAAAAAAACAACCCATGTAATTCACCACCTACCAGCTACGAGGCTCACACATCCCTTAAAACCAAGGCACAGGAGCATGAATATCGATAGCCAGAATCTCATGCAAACTCTCTGCTAAATCTAATGTAACAACTTCTGACTTTCTGCTCCATCTGAAATGATGCTTATAGGAGGAAAAAGCATATACTATCTATATGATATTTCCCCTTCCGCAAACAGTTTGATTGATGCTTGTTCCAGCTGGCGGACATTTTACTCTGTGGTTACACATTTCTGTGACTTCTTTAGTAGCCCACCTTGATGGTTTTTCCGTTGCTGTAAGATTGCTTCATGTTGGACAATGTTGATTGTCTGAAAGGTGCTTTTTCAAAAGGCATCTGGACTTTGTTTTTTTCCTTGAGGAAGACGTTTCGCTTCTCATCCAAGAAGCTTTATCAGTTCTGACTAAATGATGGGGAGTGGGGGGGAGGGAAATGGAAGGATTTATATTCCAAAGAATTTCAGGCAATCCTGCATCCAAAGGAATATAAATCCTTCCATTTCCGCCCCCCGCCCTCTCCCGACCATCCAGCCAGAACTGATGAAGCTTCTTGGATGCGAAGTGAAATGTCTTCTTTTTCCTCAAGAAGACCCAAAGTCCAGTTGCCTTTTGAAAAAAGCACCTTTTGAGATAACTACGGCCTGCATAACTGAGAATCTCCATAGACGTTTAGCAGAATTGTACTCCCGGAAGAATGTAATTATTTCAGCTACAATCTAGTTCTTTTTAAGCTTTTCCTTCATTTCGGAAGGCTTGGGGACTGGGGGAAGTCAAGATTGCATATCTACCTCCCACTTGCACTGAAGAAAGCCAGAGTGAAGCCTGTAAAAATTTTGATGCTTAAGAAACTGTACTGTTTTGTATAGCTGCTTGAAGAGCGTATGTGGGAGTTACAACAAGGACAATAGATTTAACTGAAGAGAGATTTCTGTTGCTGTTGTGGAAATGCTGTCGATGTTTAGATCCCTTTTACACCGATGCCTGCTTTTTGGTTGTGGCATTTTGATGCAATGAAAAAAAAAAATGCCACCCCATCTCAAAACAAGAAAAAGAATGGCAAAGAATTTCCAGCGTATACTTGAAGTCAGTTAACCAAAGCGATGACACAAATGGCAGAGGTGTTGGCAGACACCTATTGCTGTGTCTCGGTGATGACAGGCCTATTACTTGCACTTTTTACAAATCAAAAAATGGGGAGAAAGGCTGGAGAAGAGGAGAGACGTTTTTCCAAATGAAGGTTTGGCAGCTGGAAGCGTTTTCAACACATACACACACACACACGCATGTACACATAAACACATACAGAGAGAAAACTTGGCAGCTTCGCAACTTGAAAGAAATAATGAGGACGTTGGGAAGAAGTGATGGGTTTTTGTAAGCATAGCAACGTTCGGCGCTGTCTTATATCCAGCCAGATGTTTGGTCTACCTACTATCTCTCTCTAACCTTCAGACACGAGTCTTTCTCGTTTCCTCCTTGAACTCAGCGCCTTCCATACGCAAAGCATCCTGCACACTACTGGTTCATAGCCTGATCTTTTGGGGAGAGGGCAATGGATATTTCATGGAATTTAATGCTAAAAGGTTGCTTCAAGTATTAAATGAAAGGCAAGATAAGAAACAACGGATGGAAACTAACCAAGGAGAGAAGCAATCTAGAACTAAGGAGAAATTTCCTAATGGTGAGAGCAATCAATCAATGGAATGGCTTGCCTTCAAAAGTTGTGGGTGCTCCATCACTGGAGGCTTTCAGAAAGAGACTGGACAGCCACTTGTCTGGCATGGTATAGGGCAGGGGTAGGCAACCTTGGCTCTTTTATGACTCGTGGACCATGCTGGCTCAGGAATTCTGGAAGTTGAAGTCCACGAGTCATAAAAGAGCCAAGGTTGCCTACCCCTGGTATAGGGTCTCCTGCTCGAGCAGGGGGTTGGACTAGAAGGCCTCCAAGGTCCCTTCCAACTCTATTATTCTATGTTCTAAATCAGCACTAACAGAAATACATTTCAGACCCTTAGAAACACTATGCCTAATTATAGTACGATAGGTTAACTGTAGAGGTGACGACTTACTACGAACATGTCCTATTGTTTTCTTTCTGTCCGTTTGTATCAGTTTTATATTTTTGATATCACCAAACCACCAAATCAATAAAGTTTCTAGTCCATGCCTGATTGTATTTGGCAAAAAGCAGAAATCTTTTGGTTTGCTCGGTGACAGTATTTCAGCCACAGGGCCACGGAACATGAGTTGGTGATGGAAACTCTGTAAATTGATAAACAGAGCTGTTGCATAAAGGGCCGAGTGTAAAAGGGATGTATAGATCACACCCAGTGACTGGCAGAGAAAGGGCAGCCTCAGTCTGGGGAGGAAAGGGCCCCAGCTGCACAATCTTAGTACAAGGAGTATCCCTGACATACTGGGATATGCAGAGGCCAAAAGCCCAGCTGTGATGAATTAACTCATTCTTTCCAGATTTGATCCGGAACTTGTTTAAATCAGTGGCAAAGTCTCTATGAACTTCAAACCTCATCAGATCTGAGGGGGTAGTTATACTTGACATGCCAGGGAGGGGTGCATACGCTAGTCCAAACTCCAGAAAGGAAACAAAACAACTGATTTTCCATTACACGAGCTAAAGGGTCTGAAGTTAGGAGGAAGTTCTGGAGCACTCTTAAAAGGCTTGTCCGTGATTGAGTTCATGGAATCAAAGGATGGTTCATCTATTTTGCTAAGGTCTCCGGTGGTCTGTTTGGTTTGGCATTTGCATGCTGAGAGCCCAGACTACTGTAGTTCTGCCAATAAATCATGGCTTGCTGCATTATGTAAACCTTATGGAGCTGGAAAAGACTGTAGTTCAGGAATCCAAATAAATGCATCTCTAAAGATGGCTTTCAGACTTTGCTTGAACGTAGATGGATAGCATGAGCACATTACCTCCCTAGGAGTGTTCCCTAATATTCAGCCAAAATTTGCCTTGCCATAATTTTGTCTTGTGTTTGGATTCTAAGGCAACAGAGAACAGTTTGTGGCCTTCTATTGTGCTATGCCCATTAGCTAAGTCAAGATTCTTCTACGCAAGTTAGATACCGTGGTGAAAATCAGCCAGGTCACAACAGTTGAAGCTCTGCAAATTGTCTATTCAAATGCTGACTGATGGAGATAAAAGCACAAGGAAACAACAACCAACAACTTAATAGCCAGCCATCAACACCCCAATCAACATCTAAAAAGCCACATACAACAGGCATCATATAAATACTACACACAGAATAGCCCAAAGCACAGAGAGAAGTTCCCTGAAGATGGGATCCAGCACAAGTCCAAAAGCTTGGAAGATAAACTCCTGTCCTGGTGACCAACCCAGATTGGATCCTGCAACATTATCCTGTTGATATGTATATTTGTCTTCGTTTGCAACCAAATCATTGCTACTTTCGCACACTGAATTATAAATTCTTAACCAGCCAATGAGGGAATTTTCCTAGCTAACTCCAGAACTTCCCAGGAAACTTAGCATTGTGCAAGAAAATGTGTGGTTCGTAGGATAAGTAATTACTCATTCCATTTAAATTCTGAGCAATACATTTATCTGTAGATTAGTATTGTATTACTCAGGCTAAATTACATAAAATGCAGCATGAATCAGCTTGGCTGGAAGGCTCAGATTTCAAATCTTGAACAAAAGCATACTCTATAGAAAACAAGTGATGACATTCGACGATTGTTTAGTTTGATGAAATGTGTTTTTAATAGTTTTGCAAAGTTCTAAAAAGAATAAAAACTTTTTTCTCCCATTGTAATGTAGATACGCAAAGAGTTACTCTCTGGGTCAAAATAGCTAAAAGCGAGATTATTTAGAATAATGAATCCAGATTTAATTGCCCCATTCAAGGAAATGACACAGACTGAGCAAAGCTGTAATGCAAGTAACATGATTCAGGATTTGGAACAATTTCCTTACTGGGGTTGGTCTGATTTAGTTATCCTTAGAAGAGAGCCAAATCTTTTGCCATATGACATCCTCTACATTCAGAGAGATATTTATCAAAAACTTTTGTGAAGGTTGGAGAGGTCATGGCAGAGGAGGAGGGGAACTTGATGTAGGAGAAGAGCAGGTAGACTGGGGGGTGGAGTTAAACATGTCATCAGCCGAGAGTCATTATGTTCCCACAAATGGTCTAAGTTTGACTTCTGTTGAATTTCGTTGACCCTTATCTGGTGCCAATTTAGTACTGAACTTTAGCTAACTAGATTCTTGTGTATAGGGTTGAATAAGTCTTCTGTGCTACAACTTAATGTGTGGTCCTGACATACAGGCATTGGAATACATGTTCCTTGATGTTTGTTCTTATTTTTAGACACCTAAAAGCAAAGCTATGGTCTGGTGACCCAGCGGCCACATCCACTGAAAAGAATATGTCTGATCTGCTTGGAAACCTTTTCATTGCGATGTAGTGAAAACATTAGGCCATGGGAAGTAGCTGCCCTTGTGAGTAAACCTGTCTTAGTCCAATTGCATGGACATTTTTATTTTCCCTTTCTAATAGGAAGATGCAAGATGACACTCTCCAGGTATTTTGAAGTTCAACTTCGTTGGCCATTCATGATGGGTCTTAGGAAGTCCAACACACCTGGAAAATCCATGCTTAGCCTGGGACATAGTCTATTCAGAGATATGCAGAGAGAACAACTAGGTCAAAGAACTTTAGAGAAAACTCTGTAATTTTGATGTATGGCTTTAAATACTGGGAAGAGGAAGGAAAGGAAGGGAAGGATGTATTGGAGGTAGGAAAATTCAGACTTCCTCTCAATTGCTAGGCAGGGAGTTTTTCCAGAGGCAAATCGTGGATAGACAGACAAGACGTGTGTGGAAATCTTGAGTGATCCTCAAGAATAATTTGGAAATTCTTTCACTATTGAACTGTAAGAGGATTTCAAGGTTCTTCTTTGGTATAGAGTGGGTTTATTTTTATGTATTCTGCTACATATTTTCTGGTTTGTGATAAGGTTTTGTTTGCTTTCTGGTATTAAAAAAAGACATTCACAAGATTGGTCTGCTCACTTATAAAAAGACTTTTCTTCTCAGGCTGAAGGAATTTATTATAAGAAACCAAGAACAAGAGTGAGCTATAAAAGGGGAGAAAAATGCCTCTAGTATATATGTGCGCCTTTAATTATTTTGCATTTATATATGATTGGCTCCAAGACACTCAGCTACTACATGTACTGCAATCTCTGGGGTTTAATTCAAATCATGGCTAATAAATCACATCGATTTCAATGAATAAGCCTAACTAAGGCTGGATCCTACTCTTTATTTGTTTATCAATAAAGGGCATCCACATTTTATTAGACACAGATGTGTACTTTATGCTGGGTTCACTACCCACAGCTAAGAGTATGAATTTTCACAACTCGGCTAAATAAAGATAAATTAACTGCTGAAAGAGCACATAAAAGTAATATATTAGATTTGTCCCAATGATATCTCACCATGTTATACTTGATAGCTATGGATAGTCCAAGCTCTGGTTCAGATGACACCCCAGCCCCAATAGCATAGCCTCAATCATTTCTGTTAAAATGACCAGGTGTGACACGTCCTGCCACATTTTAATCAACCATCTTGAATTTATCCTTTTCTCCTAAGCATCAAGAGAAGAGCTCATCTGATTAAATGCAAGCAATGGCAAGGAGGTCAATGTGAATGCAGCTAAAAGCCTACTACACACAGTAAGCAAGATGATCTGGATAGAGATATGAGGATTTGTTGCCTAGGCAAAATGGACTGAAACGTTGTGTAAGTTCACAAAGTTTTCTAAGCCAGAAAAGCATTTGGAAGTGGCTCAGATAGACAGCCCTCTAATTCACTGAACAATTACAAGGAGGAGGAGGTAAAATACAATCAGACTTCCAATATTCTGTCATAATAGCCAAGTTCAATATAAGTAGTTTTAGCCTTCTTGTTGAGTTGAATTTCCTCATCTGATCTACCATATCTAGAGTGGCTGATATTTCCTTCCCTCGGTGATATGTTGCAGTTCAGAAGTTGTCAAGCCCAAACCTCAGATTTGACACAACGAGACCTATTTGAGTCCGGAAGTTTATTTACTCACTGTCAGGCACAAAGGATTAGGACTAAATGTTGAATTACAGTTCATGTACCGCCTCCCCCATGTGTCCCTCCAACCCCATGAATGACCCTTGTTCTAAAAAAGACCCTGATTAGCTTCTGAGCTTCAGAATCGGGGGGGGGGGGCATCTCAGTCTTTTCAAGACTATGGCGTCACCGTGAGGTTAAGCAGTGCTTCTGGCCCATCACCCAGGAACACACGTTCACCAGATTTAAAAAAAAAAAAAGGTTAATCCTGACAATCTGATTAATGCATTCGTGGAGCTTAATGGGAAGAAACGAGAGTTAAGTCCTATGGGAGGACATCTGTAGGTCTTCTCGGAATTCATTCATGAAGGGAATCAATGGTCTATACGCGTGTACAGTAAATTCTTATTACCCAGAAGTTGGGTGCATGAAGGATTTCAGGGGTCTTTAACTCCAGAGTGATCACCTCATATATTGCAATTTGATTGTCATAAATAAAGATAGAGAAGCTCTTAGGGTTTTTTTGTCCTAAGTAACAAATTACATTCCAGAAAGAGGCACAAATAAAGCAGATGTTACAACATCAGACATGATATTGATGAGTGCGAAGGACTTTTCCCCCTCCCTCTGTACTGTTTTCAAAGATAAAAATGTGCTAAGGTAGTTACAGAACTGGTTTTGTGTAAGAATTGATGTAGCTGTTATGTCAGAGAAATGGCTCTGCGTAATATTCTCAAGAACAAGAGAAAAAATCAACCATCTGGCTTGTTTGCTGGTCCAAATAAGACCAGTGAGATGTCCAGGCTCTTTTATGGCGGTGTTAAATTCCCAAAACTGAAAGCTGTGTTTGTCTTTGTGTATGGGTAAATTTGTAAACCAGACGGAAATAAAAAGGAGTTACCATAATTCACCGGAGATCCTGTAAAATAGAATTCACCAAAGATACAGGAGTAATCTGTAATGACATGTCACATTTGATCTATGACAATGCTCCCATTTTCTACCAAGAACCATGGCACTTGAGCATTCATCAGAAAGTTTCCATTCCAGAGCTTGATTCAGAAGAACGCTAGTTGGTCCCTTCAATTAGCTGTCACCATTGCTGATCTCATAAAGATTTATGGTTTGCTGAAGAATTCTTGGTCGTTTGGGTTTCTCAGTGTGAGGGTGCATGTGGAAAGAAATTTTATTTTCCCCCTTTATGCTGCATTTGTCCTAATAATAGGTGCTAAGAACTGTTAGGTAACAAACACCCACTCACAACCTAATCATTCTTCTTCCATCGCTAATCATTCCAGTTTGGCAAAAGCTTTTTGCATAGGTTCAGCATGTTGGATCAACTGATGGTCAAAACCAGGGGTCTTCAAAGTTGGCAACTTTAAGACTTGTGGACTTCAACTCCCAGAATTCCTCAGCCAGCCAGGGATTCTGGGAGTTGAAGTCCACAAGTCTTAAAGTTGGCAACTTTGAAGACCCCGGGTCAAAACTCTTTGGGACCATACTTTGACTGTAAGATCATAAAGGAGAAAAACTATGATCTGCTTCTGAGGCTCTCCTGATCAAGACTCTGGACCTTGGGACGGACATGTCAACGTTCAATCTTCAAACCAAGTACAAGGTTCTTCTCCATCTTCTCTGTTTGAGCTGGGAAGGGGATGGGACAGGTTGGGTTGGGGCGACACTGCTTAGATTAGCATATTAATATGAACCAAACTCATTTCCATATCGCAAGCTAATGTGGAAACACAAGACAATTATCTAAGAATTGAACGCCTATCGTTTGAACTCATATTTACATTTAATCGGCTGTCTTATTTACATTTGGATTCTCTCTTCATTTAATCTGTGCTTGATCTAGATGCCTGCACTTTCGCTTTGACTGTTCTTTTAATCTTTTCTTCAGTTTCTAGTTGCTTCTACATTTCTATTTATAAGTGCTTTAGTCACCTTGAGTGCCTCTTGGAGGAAAGGCAGCATTAAAAACACCAACCAACCAATCAATTATTCATCCCCAGATTAGCCCTATCAATTCTTGATTGAGATCCTCAAGAATTTTAAAATCATATAGGCTTTTCATTTTAAAAAAAAATCAAGCTGGCAGATGGTTCTATGCTAAAACGGACTGTAGACTCCTCTATCGAATCTGGACCTGTTGTTTGAATCTGGACCTGGCAATCTTTTTTAAGGTACATTTGGAATGTTGAAAGCTTGTGGTGGTCACTTTCACAAAATGGGTGGGGAAAAAAAGTGATTAGAATGCAGCATTGCAGCCTAATTTTGTCCACTGCCAGCAGTTCAAGTCTTACTGGCTCAAGGTTGACTCAGCCTTCCATCCTTCCGAGGTCGGTAAAATGAGGACCCAGATTGTTGGGGGCAAATATATTGACTCTGTAAACAGCTTAGAGAGGGCTGTAAAAGCACGGTGAAGCCATATATAAGTCTAATTGCTATTGCTATTAAGAACTGTGGTGGAGAGTGGCTAGAATGCAGCATTGCAGGCTGAATCTGCCCACTGCCAGGAGTTCGATCCTGACCGGCCCAAGGTTGACTCAGCCTTCCATCTTTCCGAGGTGGGTAAAATGAGGACCCAGATTGTTGGGAGCAAATATATTGACTCTGTAAACCACTTAGAGAGGGCTGCAAAGTACTGTGAACCTGTATATAAATCTAAGTGCTATTGCTATTCAAGATTTTTAAAATGGTTCCTTTGTAAACTGTTTTGGACTCAACCAGGAAGAAGAGCAGCATGGAAATGTCCATCACCTTCAACATCCTACATCTGAAGATCTGTCAGGTGTGCTGCCTCCATCAAACTGAACCTTTCATTGCAGTAGATATGCCATTTTGGAGAAACCACAGTATGATGTGATTTATACAACATACAATACAGCCACAGATTATCTGCACTATGAGGAGAACCAGCATCTGAAAGCTTCAAGCAGAGCCTCTCAAGTTGGCACTGACTAGCGAGGTTATTATTCTCAGCCTAGTCAAGGGCATGCTGATGGGAGATTATGGGAACTAAAATACAACCATATTTAGAGAACAAGGGTTTGAAAAGGCTGCTCCAAATAATGACGTGATTTTGCTCATTTCTTTCAGCTTTCAGGGATGTGCCATTAAGACTCAAAAAGACCTAAAGAAAGTGGGACTGTGAGTTTTGGGAAAAGTCAATCAGAAGCCGATCCATTTTTCCTCTTGAAAAGCATCAGTATAATTATGGAAAATCCACTCACATTCACTAAATGTGCTGGTGTTATTAGCACCGCAAATTGTACAATAAGCTACTGAACTCTGCTGATATTATTAGGAAGGCTGCCAAACAGTGTTTAGTTTGGGAGGGAAAAGGTCAATGGAATAGCGGTAACATTAATCTCTAATGTGACAGAGAAAGGGAAAGAAAATTATTTACTTTTGGCAAAATCCACAGGACTCTGTAGATCTTTCTTCACAGGAAAAGCAACCTCACAGTTACATCATGCATGTCACA
This sequence comes from Azemiops feae, assembly GCA_023970755.1. Lineage (NCBI taxonomy): Eukaryota > Metazoa > Chordata > Lepidosauria > Squamata > Viperidae > Azemiops > Azemiops feae. Next base: position 751,064 of record JALGBA010004163.1, read on the forward strand.
TCACATATGAACTGGAAGGTGCATGTATGCTTTCCAAACACCTACCCATAAATCCATATGGGAATATCTTATTTGTGGAAATATACATTAGTTATGAACTTGGAATCTTGGTCTAATACTGTTCCCCAATTCATACTTTTTCGAGGCCTCCTTACAGTGCCTGGATATGGGTTAATTAAGAAGGACAAGCAGACATTCAGAAAAATATTTCATTTAAATAGAAATACAATAGCACTAGCAATATCATTTAGACTTATATACCACTTCATAGTGCTTTACAGCACTCTCTGGGGGGTTTACAAGGTCAACATATAGGCCCCAACAATCCGGGTCCTCATTTTACTGACCTTGGAAGGATGGAAGGCTGAGTCAACCTTGTGCCAATCAGGATCGAACTCCTGGCAGTGGGCAGAGTTAATCTGCAATACTGCATTCTAACCACCACGCCACCATGGCTCAGATAGGCCTTACAGTAGCATTGAAATCTTTGAACAGTGTCTGTGCTGCTTAGTTTTCTATCCAGTCACCCAATTTCTGATGAAGAAATGTTGCTTTGGAGATACAGGCCAAGGTGTCTGACACACCTGCTTGCTTCAGCCCTGCCAACACGTGGATCTCCAGAGATAAACAGATAAACAGAGACTTTCATTATCCAGCTAACATCAACAGTGCTAGAAGGCAGTGGGATTTTTCTGTGTTTATATATAAATATATAAACCAACAGTAACCCCATTCCCTTCTAGCACTGATGATGTTACCGAGTTGGGTAATGAAACATCTGCAAGAAAACAACCAAACTCAGAGAGCAACAAGGACCCTACCAAAACATTTGCTCTCAGGTGCCATGTTGTGCTTGCTTGTGTTTTGCTGCTATGAGGTGATAGACTGCCATGAGCTGTGGGGAGGGGGAATGAAGCGGGGAAGGCTTGGGAAAATGAAAGTACGCGTTGTATCTCCTCGAGATGCTGCCTCAAGATCACCCACCTGGAAGAAGGAGGGAGCCTCATACCAAACTGCATTTGGACTGACCATTATGAAAACATCTTGCCTGAACCTGATTGGTTACACTGGGGTGGGCAATGAGAGACAGTTAAGGGAGGGAAAAGTAGAACTTAAGAGATTTTGGTGGTGATTCTCAGTTCTGGCTTTGCAATACTGCAATACATTTGATCTCTAGTAAATTACACCTGCCTCAACAAATGGAACCAAGAATCATTTCTATTTAATGATTTAAGTAGTGGCAGGTCCGACATTCTCAGAGTGATCTACCCAAGATTACCTCCAGCAATTCAAAAGAACTCAACTTGCTATGTTGCGGAACATGGTCACACCTAGCGGCAGCAAATTCCAGAATTTCAGTTTGGCCTCAGTTGAATTTCAACTTTCGTTTTCCTTACCTAGCAGGCAGCTTAGTTACCTTCAGGAATGAACATTTAAAAGGGTCACTAAATGCACATTGCTGGAAGGAAACAACATTAGTTACACATTACAAGAACAAAAACTGAATTAAGCAGCAGCTCATTTCCTCTGTACCATCAATATTTTACTCAGCCGTAGCCACTTGCAGTCACCAAGAAGAATTAATCATTCATGGACTAATATACATCCATTATTTTTTCTATTTAAAAAATCATCACTTACATATTCTAGGCACAGGCTGAGACATTTGATCTCGGCTTCTGAAAGCACAGCAAATGCATACCTACACAAACATCAAACCAAATTAAATAAAATGTAAAGATTGGTACTGATGAAAGAGCATGAAAGGATTAAAAAGTCATCTGTGTGATAAAATGGAGTAATATGGAAAGAGAATCTCCCTCTGGGTCCAGTTGCTGTAATTATATCACCAGGTTTAATCCATCCACCTCCCACCCAATATTTTTCCTAATTTGCTTGGCCTCTGTAGAGATTACTTAGAAAAGATAACAGAATAACACCATAACAAAGTTGGAAGGGACCTTGGAGGTTTTCTAGTCCAACCTCCTGCTCAAGCAGGAAACCCTATACCATTTCAGACAAATGATTGTCCAATCTGTTCTTGAAAACCTCCAGTGATGGAGCACCCATAACTTCTGGAGATGAGTCGTTCCACTGATTAATTGTTCTGTCAGGAAATTTCTCCTTAGTTCTAGGCTGGTTCTCTCCTTGGTTAGTTTCCAACCGTTGCTTCTTGTCCTGCATTCAAGTGCTTTGGAGAAGCAGCCCTTCAAATATTGAAAGACTGCTATCATGGCAGTCCTCCTAGTCTTTCTTTTCATTAAACCAGACATACCCTATTCTTGCAACCGTTCTTCATATGTTTTAGCCTCCTGTCCCCTAGTCATCGATTTTCTACATATATATCATCCAACTCTTAATCTCTACAGAGGCCAAGCAAATTAGGAAAAATATTGGGTGGGAGGTGGATGGATTAAACCTGGTGATATAATTACAGCAACTGGACCCAGAGGGAGATTCTCTTTCCATATTACTCCATTTTATCACACAGATGACTTTTTAATCCTTTCATGCTCTTTCATCAGTACCAATCTTTACATTTTATTTAATTTGGTTTGATGTTTGTGTAGGTATGCATTTGCTGTGCTTTCAGAAGCCGAGATCAAATGTCTCAGCCTGTGCCTAGAATATGTAAGTGATGATTTTTTAAATAGAAAAAATAATGGATGTATATTAGTCCATGAATGATTAAGCCTTAGTGTAACACGAAACATTTCAGAGGTAAATCTACCTTTTGGAGGGGACCTTAAAATCAGGTGACTGTCTAAATTAGACCCTACAGTTTTCCTGACAAGGTTTTCCACAATTGGTCTGCTATTGCCTATTTCTACCTAGGGTTATGAGAGAGTGACTGGCACAAGGTCACCCAGCTGGCTTCATGCCAAAGATCAGACTAGAACTCATAGTCTCCCAGTGTCTAGCCTGATGTCCTAACCATTACACCAAACTGGATTCCTTCTGGAAGTAACATTTTGTGTTTGTGTATGTGTGCCTTCGAGTCAGTGTTGACTCCTGGCAACTGCCTAGATGAGTCCCTGCAGTTTTCTTGGCAAGATTTTTCAGAAGTGGTTTGCCATTGCCTACTTCCTAGAGCTGAGAGAGAGTGACTGGCGCATGGTCATTCAGCTGGCTTTGTACCTAAGAAAGTACTAGAACTCACAGGTTTTTAGCCTGCTGCTTTAGCCACTGTACCAAATGGACTCTCTAAGTCGAACTAGGAGGTTTCTATTGCGTAACACAACACCTTTTGGAATAAATTGCCATCTTTCAGTTTTTCCCCCTAGTAAGTTGATCCCCTAATACAGGGGTCCCCAACCTTGGCAACTTTATGACCCGTGAACTTCAACTCCCAGAATTCCCCAGCCAGCATGGCTCGATGGGGAATTCTGGGAGTTGAAGTCCACGGGTCTTAAAGTTGCCAAGGTTGGGGACCCCTGCCCTAATAGAAAGCCTGGACATCATATCTCAGCTACGACAGTCAAAAACTAGGTGTTCTAAAGATCCTCTCCTTCTGAAGGCCACCAGATTGCAAAAGCTTCATTTAGCAAATAAGAACAAACACCAAAGTAAAGTGTTATATTAAAGATGGCCCATATTTGATTTGTGTGCGGGGTTTTGTTTTTTTAAACCAATAGCAAAATTGGGCCAATATTCAATTCCGAGATTTAGTTGGAAGACAGTTTGATGGAACTGTAAAACTGCCAAATCGAATCAAATGAAATTGATTCAGATTTGGGCGCATGAAGGGGAAGAGCGTCTTCCAATCTCATTTAGGCTTCAAATCGAATCAACTCTCTTTGACGATTCTGAAACAGATACACATTTTGAATCCAATTGACAATTTGAATGGGATTTTCATTGATTTGTACAGGACTAGGAAACAGGTGTGCTCCGTGGAATTCTTGGCTAGGAAGTTTAACGAAAAGAAGGACTAGGGGTGACATGATAGCAGTGTTCCAATATTTGAGGGGTTGCCACAAAGAAGAGGGAGTCAAGCTATGCTCCAAAACACCTGAAGGCAGGACAAGAAGCAACGGATGGAAACTAATCAAGGAGAGAAGCAACCTAGAACTGAGGAGGAATTTCCTGACGGTTAGATCAGTGGAACAGCTTGCCTCCAGAAGTTCTGAATGCTCTAACACTGGAAGCTTTTAAGAAGAGACTGGGCAATCATTTGTCTGAAATGGTATAGCGTTTCTTGCCTGAGCAGGGGGTTGGGCTAGAAGACCTCCAAGGTCCCTTCCAACTCTATTATTATTATTATTATTATTATTATTATTATTATTATTATTATTATTATTATTATTATTATTATTATTATTATTATTATTATTATTATTATTATTATTATTATTATTATTATTATTATTAGTTGTCCAAGGTCCCTTCCAACTCTGTTATTCTATTCTATTCTATTCTATTCTATTCTATTCTATTCTATTCTATTCTATTCTATTCTATTCTATTCTATTCTATTCTATTCTATTCTATTCCATTTTCATAAAAGTTGGGAAGAAAAAAAGAAACAAGTTCCTAATTCAGACAAGTAGATTTTCTTATTGTTCCCTAATTTTCAGAATTTCTCATCTGGAGGACTCTACATGGTAATCTGTCATGTTTTAGGCCCCCTAATTTCACTCTCTTTCCTCACCCTGATATACTGAAAAATAAAAAATACATACAGCTCCCAAAGATGCAATGACACCCCCCCCCCCGTGTCATCCAGCTATAACATTTGCCGTGTTCTCTACAGAACGGAGCACCTGCTAAGCGGCTGCTGGAATCAATCAAACTGCTGAGATTCTGAAACTCTCTCTGCATGCCAGGCATCTGATTGGATAACTTTATTTTATTTCAGCATCATTAAACCATAATGGAAGGTCATCGGTAGCATGTGAAGCCATAAATGGCTGCTCAGTGACGTGTCTACCAGACCTGAAAACCATTAATGATGAAAACTGCATTTATGATCACACATTAGGCAGAAAAATAATTATACACGAGCACAAGGGCTTAAAAAAGAAAGAAAGAACCAGATCTGAAAACTCTTTAATGATGAAAACTGTATTTATGATCACATATTTGGTAGAAAAAATAATTACACGTGAGTTCAAGGGCTTATAAAAGAGAGAAACACAACTATCTCTTAATGTGGTGCCACCCACAGACAGAATGGCTGAAGACCCTGTAGACAAGATTGACATCTGGTCAAAGTAGGACTTCAGGCCCATCTGCTACCTCTACTAGTTTTAAGGTTGAACATAGAACATACATGCACAGGTACAGGACAGGTGGTACCTTGCTCAATAGTAGCAACTGTGAGAGGGATCTCGGAGTCCTAGTGGACAATCACTTAAATATGAGCCAGCCGTGTGCTGCAGCTGCCAAAAAAGCCAACACAGTGCTAGGCTGCATTAACAGGGGGATAGAATCAAGATCACGTGAAGTGTTAATATCACTTTATATAACGCCTTGGTAAGGCCACACTTGGAATACTGCATCCAGTTTTGGTCACCACGATGTAAAAAAGATGTTGAGACTCTAGAAAGAGTACAGAGAAGAGCAACAAAGATGATCAGGGGACTGGAGGCTAAAACATATAAGGAAGGGTTGCTGGAATTGGGAATGTCTAGTTTAATGAAGAGAAGGAGGAGGGGTGACAGGATAGCCGTGTTCCAATATTTGAGGGGTTGCCCCAAAGAAGAGGGAGTCAAGTTTTTCTCCAAAGCCCTTGAAGGCAGGACAAGAAGCAATGGATGGAAACTAATCAAAGAGACAAGCAACTTAGAACTAAGGAGAAATTTCCTGATAGAACAATTAATCAGTGGAACGACCTGCCTCCAGAGGTTGTGAATGCTCCATCACTGGAGACTTTTAAGAAGAGACTGGACAACCATTTGTCTGAAATGGTATAGGGTTTCTTGCCTGAGCAGGGGGTTGGACTAGAAGACCTCCAAGGTCCCTTCCAAGTCTATTATTATTATTATTATTATTATTATTATTATTATTATTATTATTATTATTATTATTATTATTATTATTATTATTATTATTATTATTATTTATTATTATTATTATTATTATTATTATTATTGTTGTTGTTGTTGTTGTTGTTGTTGTTAATAATAATAATTATTATTTACCTCAAGAGTGTTATGTTTATTCACACACACGGATTTGTTTTTCAACACCTTTGTGCATTAAGAATACAACGGCGTGCCCAATTGATATGAACAATGCTAAGCTATCATAAACTAGGCTTAAAAAGCTACAGGTAGACCTTATCACCATTCATTTAGCAAGCATTCAAAGTTCTATCAGGACCTGCACGGGTTGGGAAGGAAATCTCTGCCTTTCTCTGTTGTTTTTGTTATTCTGTGCCTTTTCTTCTTCTGCCGATGGAGCTGCTAAGATGGAAAGACAGGGGTTTAGAGGTCAGCAGAGAGATGAGAGATGCATGGGAGAGGTTTTCTTCTCCTGAAGATACAGATAGGTGAAACGAGAATGCACAACCCCCCACCTCCAATTTTCTGTAAAGAGAGATGGAAGTTTCCTTCGAGCTAAGAGTTGAACAGACAAGGCTGAAAAACTAATTCCAGAAGGAAAAGAAAGCAGCTGGCTAAGCTACGGCAGCTGAACCCTGTCGACGTAAGACAGTGTCGAGGCCAACAAAAAGATTCAGCAGGATGTAAACTAAGCTGTTCTCTGGCTACCAGCTTTTGAAGGGTCTCATTGGTCAACTGGGTATGAAAGGACAGGAGCAACCCAGGGCAAGAGGCAATCTGTCCGACTCACACTGTGAGGTCCTTGGTGCTCTCCAAGTTTGGTTTCTTTTCTTACAGACATTCCCTTACCCAGCTAGGTAACAGCATCAGTGCTCTGAGGCTGTTGAGGTGATCATCAGGTATGATGATGTCACCTAGCTGGGTAATGAAACGTATGCAAGAAAATAACCAAGCTCAGAGAGCACCAAGGACCCCACAGCTTGACCCTGAGCTACAAATAGTCTCTTCTCTTGGTACCAACTCATGCTGTCCAGAAGCTTTGGACTATTTTATACCACCTGTAGTCAATATTTGTAAGGCCCTTTTGTCTATCCTTCCTAAGTACGCGATAGATGGTTGGACTTGCAGTTTGGGAGTAATTTCTCCCTAACAAAGTATAAAGGGCATAAGTATAAATGATCTTTAGGAGAGTAGCTGTGAGGAACCCACTTCCGCTACTACTGAGCGAGCATGACTGCCTTCCGATGTTAACAAATGCTCTTGCTATTTTTCCAGCACAAAATTCATTTGCCACTCACAAGGCACCAACCATTGTGGCATCTTCTGGCTTTCAAGACAAGGATGAATGTATCTCATTCCATCATTTGGTTCCTTCGAGGCTATATCCCCCTTTTATTAAATGGAGCACTTAAAGGCTTGATGGATCATGACAGTTCTTTCTTTGTCTTGGGCAAAGACTTTGGAGCCTGTTTTGAATGCTTTAATCCCAGCCACAAATACCACATTCTTGCTCATCACAAAATCCAGAGGTTATGTTCTTTTTCTTCCTGCCAGGGGTATCTATAAACCAATGGCACCGGTGAATGGAAAATGAAAAACACAAAGAGGATTAGCTGATGGTTTCTAAAGAGGATTATACAAATTCATGGAGGATAAATTTATCAGCGGCCACTACTCATTGGGATGGTATGTTGCAACTTTAGAGGAGACATGACCTGGAATGCTAACTGCTGGGGACAGCACAGGACAAGTCTATTGTCTTCTTAGAGGAACTTATCTGGTCATTGTGAAGGCTGGTCAGATGGATATTGGTGTGATTCAATAGAATCACTGGCCTGGATATCAGCAGGCTTCTGCTGCCCTTAAAGTTTGGAAATTGGAATGGAAAGAACATTCCAATTTTGCTCAGCGTTTGCTGGCCTTTGGGATATGGATGGTAACAATTTGCCCCACAGGGTTGATGCATGGTTATAGTTACAGACAAAAGGCCGCCTAGATTTGCAAAGCTATAATGCGGTTTGGTTTAGGCTTGGTGCTTTGTGTCAATCCAGCCTCTGTGCTTTGTAAACCATGACTGATTAAAGATGATGTTATAAGAATCTAGCCGATTCAGGTGTATTCAACAAACTAGGATGTAGCACAATTTATGAAAGCAATCAGTATCTAAATGCCAGAAACTAGCCGATTGGGGGGGGGGGTATTCAACAAACAAAAGGATACATCGCAATCTATGAATGCAATGAATATCTAAATGTTGTAGCAAAAGAATGACCCAGTTAAGGAACCAGTTAAGGCTTAGTGCAGCAGTCCGCAACCTTTGCAAGTGGTGGGCCGGTGCACACACGCATGCACACACAGCTCAACTTGCGCGAATTGAGCTCTGTGTGTGTATGCATGTGCGTGTGCGCGCGCTGGTCCATCACTTGCGGGGCCCAGTTCCGACTATCCCACGGACCGGTAGTGGGCCACAGACCGGGGTCGGGGACCCCTGACTTAGTGGCAGATAAAACTGAACAGCATACATGTTTTTAGCATACAAGCAAATCTTATTATTGATAGGTTCTTGCTACTATACTGTATACTGAATACAACTATACTGAATTCATCAGGGAACAGCTTCGCTTGCTCTACATGCAAGCATTGCAACAAATATATTTGTGGAAAACAATTTTGACACTGTGAGATTAGTTTAGCAGGTCCTTCTTATTTCCCCATATCAAGAATGCTAGATAGGCAGATATGGACCATGTCGGTGATTGCAGGCTCTTGAATGCAATTGCATTATAACCAAGTTATCAGTTAATATTCCTGGACAGGCACAATAACAAGCTTTCATGAACTCTGGAAGTAGCTGTCAGAAGTTGAATTCCAGACCAATACAGAGCTTGTTTACGACTTCTTGAACAATCAAAGTTCTCCTGGGTCTGCTCAACACATCCCTCTGATGCCAATTGGAAGCTCTTAGCAAGTATAGATTCACCTCCCTTGTTCCTTGACTTACTTCCAGGAAACAGTTTGACCTTGTTGAATGGTGGGTACATATGTGTGCATCTGAGTATGTTTATGTTTATGTTTGTTTATGCCTGCTCTAAGGGTTATTGGCCATATTGCCAACTCTTGTTGAAAGAAAAGAACAGTTTGTGATGTTAAGATGAAGGTCATCTTGTCTGTAAGGAGAAATGTTATTCTGAAGTGATGAAGTTAGTGGGATAGATATCCAGTTGAAGTTCACAACCTGGTGAAATAAAGATTTATGACTTCTTTGTTCCAAATGAACAGTGATAATGTTTTAATACATTTTCCCACCATAGTGTTTCCTTTCAATTGTGTTTGCAGAGAAAGATCTCCCACTGAGATAGTTCCAATATGGATTGCAAAATGATTTTCCTGGGAGAAAAATCACATCTGGGCTTATTCTCACCAGCTTCGATTTCTGAGGTTGTAACCCCAAAGAAATAGCTTAAATCACAGTTTGGGATTTGTGATTGCAGACCTTTTGCTTCGTTCCCAAGGCCAGATGTACACTTTCAGTATAAATATTCAGCTAGCACAGAATTCTTTCCTTTGAGACAGAAGAGTCTCTGTTGTGTTGTTAGAAGGAAGTTATTGGGGGAAAGAGAACATTGGGGATAAACTTGCATGTTGTTAATGAAAAATAACATGCCATTTTGGGATGCTGTCTTTGCCAGGACCAATGACAATGACATGAACCAGGGCTCTCCAAACTTGGCAACTTTAAGACTTGTGGACTTCAACTCCCAGAATTCCCCATTGAGCCATGCTCAGAGGACTGTGTTGAGCAGGCCCAGGCTAGCCATGCTGGCTGGGGAATTCTGGGAGTCGAAGTCCACAAGTCTTAAAGTTGCCACGTTTGGAGAGCCCTGACATAAACTGTTGTACAGATCTTTAAGTCTTCAAAAGCTATGTCAAGTAGGATAGCAAAAAACACCAGTGATGAAGAAGGGGCAGGAAAAGTCCCCAAATAGGTCAGATGCTCAACCTCCTGCAGGTACATAAGGACCTTCTGTCCTTAAAATTGCATGGAGCTAGGGGACCATGGATTCCTCTCCTTCTGACTGCCTGACGAATGGAGCCAGGGCCCTCTCCTGCTCCTCAGGGTGAGATCTGACATCTCTCTGAACCTGCAATCTGGAGCCAAGATGAATGAGGTTCAAGAGACATGGCAAGAATATACAACCCTTTCCTTTTTCTGTTTAGCATATGCCTGGTTTAGAAGGCATGAAAAAAAAATGTAATAGCACTCCGAGGCCCTTGCAGAGACATTACATCTGCAATGCAGGTAGATACAGTTGCAAACTCTCTTAATCTAGGCAGCCTTCTTTCAGTTGCCCAAACCGGCCAAAATAACCCTAGTTTCTGCCTGCAAATGAACACACTAGGACAGTGATAGCGAACCTTTTAGAGGCCGAGTGCCCAAAAACCGCCCCGCCTGCGCCCTGCAGCATCATCTATGCATGATGGGGCACGAGGGTGGAGTCTTGTCCCTGCTGCCCGGCTGCCATGTCATTGGCTGCTCTGCTCTGTGTGGGCCGCGCCCAGGGGTGACTCTCCTCCGGGGAGGCTGCTGGTGAGGCGGCGGCCACGGGGGTAGGCGGGGCTGGGGCGACGGCGCGCATGCCCACAGAGAGGGCTCTGAGTGCTGCCTCTGGCACACGTGCCATAGGTTCGCCACCATTGCACTAGGAAGTCAGATGGACCGTGGGAGGCTCTGAGGATGTAACCTGTGCTGTAGAAAGACCAGGGGAATTCCTATCTCCTGTCTTGGTCATCATTTTTTGAAGGTTATGGAGGTATTTATTAAATAGTTCCACCAACCCTCAAGTAATTTAATCAACAAAGATGATTAAGGGCCTGGAGGCTAAAACATATGAAGGAATGGTTGCAGGAATTGTGTATGGCTAATCTAGTGAACAGAAGGACTAGGGGTGCACATGATAGCAGTATTCCAAGGGATCAACCTATTTTCCAAAGCAGCAGAAGCAAGACAAGAAACAATGGATGGAAACTAATCAAGGAGAGAAGCAACCTGGAATTAAGGAGAAACTTCCTAACAGTGAGGACAATTAACCAGTGGAACGGCTTGCCTTCAGAAGTTGTGGGTGCTCCAATACTGGAGGTTTTTAAGAAGAGACTGGGCATTTGTCTGAAATGATCTAGGGTCTCCTGCTTGAGCAGGAGATTGGACTAGATAGAAGACCTCCAAGCTCCCTCCCTCTGTTATTCTGTTAATTTGAGCTTGGGGCCAATTTATCCCTTCCGTGGAGGGATTGATGTTGTACTTCAGTAACAAACAGAAATTGAAGAGCAGAGGTGACACCAAGATAAAAACAACTGGATCTGTTTAATTCACATTCTCAGCCCATTGATTGGGTTGCATGACTTTGCACCAAATTTAGCAGATTATATTTCTAAGGAAGCCACAGGACTCTTTCACTCTTTGAGGAAAATATGCATCAGAACCAACAGGTCTCTGTTTTTTCCAGAGCTGGCTGCTGTAGGAACAGCATCTTTATCCACCTGCTTTATCTTTGATGAAAGTTCACCCAACTGCTTTACAGGATGCTGCCAAACTTCACAGCTGGGAGTGAAGGAAAGGAGAGAGGAACAGCAAAGTGTGAGCTACGTCAAACTGCTGCTGGGAAGTGATATGCAACTCTTAACATTGGCTCCTTTCTTTTGTACCTCTTCATAGCTCAAGGCTTCCGCACAAAGGGACAATAAAAGTGTATTTGGGGGTTGACTGGTTTATTTGAATTGGTTTGCCCTGCTCTGGCTGTTGAAAAGAAGAAAACAGATGTCTATGTGTCACATTCAGGTATACTTCTCTCCACACTGTACATATATTACAGCAACCTCTGTGCTACTCAATTCTCAAATACTTGGAGTGACATACATCCACAATAAGCATAGGATTAAAAACACACTAGTATCAATAACTCTCACAAACGACAACTCAGTTTGCCATGAATTAAGGGAAGGCTAACATCTTTTCCTGAAGAGCCATGTCTTCATGGCTCTTTGGAAACTCAAGAGAGAGTATGCGGTCTGAATATCTGGGGCCAAGCTATCCCCCCCCCCAAAGAAGCCATCATCCAGATGGCTCAACAGTGAGGTTTGTGCAGATGGGATTCCCTTGACAAACCATGTTTCATCTCAAATTTAATCCTAAATCTAAATCTCTGTTTAGATGAGTTAACTAGTGTAGGAGCCTGGTGGCGCAGCGGTTAGAATGCAGTATTGCAGGCTAACTCTGCCCACAGCCAGGAGTTCGATCCTGGCAGAGCTCAAGGTTGATACAGTCTTCCATCCTTCCGAGGTTGGTAAAATGAGGATCCGGATTGTTGGGGGCAATATGCTGATTTTGTAAACCGCTCAGAGGGTGCTGTGATGCTCTATGGAGCAGTGATATAAGTCTGTTATTGCTAAGGCCCACATTAATGTGTTTCTTGATTTCTTGGCATTTGTAAAGCAACTCTGGGGAGTTATTCTGCCAATATTTCCCAGCTTCTCTGCTCAAATCATTGCCAGGGGATGGGGGAAATAGCATCATATCAATGGCGATTGCCATTTCTCTCTCTCTTAGAAACATAATTTGTTTTGCCTTTGTTTGTTCATTTGATAGCTGACCAATTCCCAAATGACTTTGGGCAGATTACAACTAAAAACCAATTTATTAAAAGAAAAATGCAACAGACTAGGAGACCAAAGTACAAATGACCAAACCAAGCTGCAATCAAACAGAGCAAAATAGGGGCTCCACAATCTAGGAGAACAACTAAGGTTTCGAAGATGTCCCGAAAGACGTAAAGGTGAAAGCCACATGAATCTTAAAGAGATCATTCCAGTAGGCAGACATTGCAATGGAGTGGATGCACTTACTTTCTTTAATAGATGGGACCTGGAGTGGACCCAGCCTGTTGCAGCAAACCAGAAAAGCAGAGACAAGGTTATTGTGGGAGATGACCACAGTGAGCCTGAGGGAAGAATCAAACGTGTCATCAGCCTTGAGTCCCTTTGTGCCCACAAAAGATTTAAGTCCAGCCCGCCTTGAATTCCGTTGACTATTATCTACTGCCAATTTCTTTTGACTGCTAGTGGTTCAGATTCTTGTAGAGAGCTTAAGCTTGCAATAAACATATATATTTATTTGAACTGCCTGGATTTCTGATTTCCCGTACTTGACAATTATGCTATGAAAACACTCTAAGTCTAAGTATGGAAATAACCTTTCTCTGCTATCCTACATGAGCACAGTTTGATGCTGTGGTTAAAGGCACCTGGCTAGAAACTGGGAGACTGTGAATTCTAGTCCTGCCTTAGGCATGAGGTCAGATGGGTGACATTGAGCCAATTACTCTCTTAGCCCTAGGAAGAAGGCAAGGGCTGACTGCTACTAAAACCCTTGCCAAACAAATGGCAGGGCTTTGTCCAGGCATTTGCCAGGAGTCAAAACTGACCCAAAGAGGCTGCCATACATTCAAGTACATCAGACTGAACACGAATGGAATTACTTCCAAAGAAAAATGTACAGGATTGCCTTGGTATGGATCAAGTACAAAGCTTCCACAGTTTCCCAGCTTCCTGAACTATAGAGATAAAATCCAGATGAAAATGTATTGTGAATCTACTCTGGCTTATTATAAATAACCTGCCTTCTTTGGCAATCAGGCTTGTTTTTCAATGTCTGAGCAGCACCAAGTTGTGGCAGAAGTCACTCCATCAAATAACAGCAATTCAACCTCAGGGCACATCCAAGCAGAATTCAACAGGCCCTTTTGTCATGCTTTATTTCTAGTAAACCAGCTCTGAGAAATACATGATTAGTCTAGCAACAGCTCCGATGCCCTGTGGAGTCCGTCTCACTGTTTGCCCTCATTACCTCTTGAGCCAATGAATGGAAACACAGCAGAAAATGGCAGCCCCATTGTGTTCCCTACAGCTTTCTCTTGATGTCTGCCAGTCTCCTTGTTCCGCCTGAATTTATTGATGTACCTTTAGAAGTCTTTTAATTAAAAACAACAATACAATTATAGAAAAGTAAACTGCCAACATCCAGTATCAGTGTTATTGGCCAAAAAGCCTCAGTGCTTTGTTTGGAAGTGTATCTGCCCACTTATCAACCTATTGAAGTAGGCCAGGGGAAGAAACATACTCTAAAAGAACTACCTGACTTTCTTATTATTGTAGGGTAGAATAAATCTTGAACACCTGACAGAGTTTCTCTCTCTCTGGTCAATGGGACCTTTGTGATTGGTGATACAGTGGTTAGAATGCAGTAGTGCAGGCAAACTCTGTCCACAGTATAGAGTTCAATCCTGACCGGCTGGAGGTTGACTCAGCCTTCCATCCTTCTGAGATTGGTAAAATGAGGACCCAGATTGTTTGGGGCAAATAATGCAGACTCTGAAATCACCTAGAGAGTGCTGTAAAGCACTGTGAGGTGGTACATAAGTCTAAATGCTACTGCTAAGTGCTATTTTGTGAACAAACCAGCCATCTCCTCCTAGGAAACTATCTGTAGGAAGATTCTTCACAGTCTATCAGCTGCTGTTTCAGTGTCCCATCTTGTCTCTGAATGATTGCGCTCTTTCTTTCTTTTCATTATTAATAAACCAAGAAGTATTATTGCTATGCCTAATTATCTACCACCCACATTTTTTTTAAATCAAAACTTTATGGGAAAGCTTCTTTTCAATTATAAACTTGTCATTACACCTAAGAACCTAAGACTTTATCAGGAGCAGAGACTTTTCCAATGTTATTATCAGTTTTATTGATTTGGGAAAAAGAAAGAAAGAAAGAAAGAAAGAAAAAGAGAAAGAAAGAAAGAGAGAGAGGGAGGGAGGGAAGGAAGGAAGGAAGGAAGGAAGGAAGGAAGGAAGGAAGGAAGGAAGGAAGGAAGGAAGGAAGGAAGGAAGGAAAGACAGTTTATGAACATAAATGCATATAAAATGAAAGGTCATGTTTAAAAACCAAATTAAAAAAACAAACAGAAAAAGAGAAAAGAAAGACAAAAACCAAGTCAAACTACATGATATCCAATACTATAATTACGTGTGTAAAAATAAGGCTACAATTCAATTTTTAAACAAATTGAATCCATCTGCAGGGAATCATATTATTCAAGTCTTTCTTCTACATCAATAGAGTCAATTCAAAGGCTGAGAGTTGGCTCATTTGCTGAAGCCAGCTTCAGTTATATGGCGCGCAAGTGCATTTCCAGAATGCAGAAGCTGAAGACAGCTACACAGTTTAATTTTCAGCCTTTGGGGAAAAAAATCTTCTGCTGTCATCTTAATTTGTAAATCATGTCACACTTTTCCACTATTTTCCCTGAGACCAGAGCTAGTGATTTCATGTAAATATCACTTTCATTTAAATATAGCTCACAGTGCTGTATACTCAAGAACAACACTTTTCCTAACTTAAGGGGGGGAAAAAACTAGAAAATGTCTCCACCAATTTGGGATAATGCATTTTTAGCAGGTTAGAGATGAAGGGTTTCAATAAAAGGGAATATTTGTAGCCCAGGGTCCTTGGTGTTTCTGAGCTTGGTGGTTTTCTTGCAAATGTTTAATTACCCAACTAGGTAACAATATCAATGCTAGAAAGGAGTTAGATTTGTGGGGAGGAGGAGGAGAATGACTGTGGGGTCCTTAGTACACTCTGAGCTTGGTGGTTTTCTTGCAGACATTTCATTACCCAACTAGATAACATCATCATCATCAGTGCTAATGATGTTACTTAGCTGGGTATTGATCATCTGAATGGAAACAACCAAGCTCAAGAGAGCACCAAGGACTCCACGCGAAGGACTTTTTTCTTTCTTTTGAGAGACTGTATGGCCTACATTATACAAGAATTTCCCCCCTTTCCTCCCCAACCTCCTTTATCTCTTCAATTTTATCCACTCGCAAAACATAAGAGTACACCTTACTTTCTGCAAAGTGAGTGGGTACATTTTTATCACATGGAAATGCACAGACATAACTGCTGGCAAAAGATAAAAGGCCCGGAGAAGTTTATTGTGGTTTGAAAGAGTTAGTGCAGGACCTGAAGTATTGCTTGGCTTCCCCTTGAAGTCAGTCAAAGAACAAGCTGTTGAATTTATGGGCTGCACTCCTGTGGAGTGGTGGAGTTACCCTAAAGCAATAATTATGAACGTAGCTGTGCAGTTTTACAAAGCAACTTGCAGAATTACTTGGAATGAAGCAATTTTGAAAAACCCACCCATTCAAAACCAAAGATAGATAATTTGAAATAGGCCAGTTTTGTTGCTGATTAGTTTGTCATTATAGAAATGGCTAGTATGGTTAGCCCTTGACTTATGACTACAATCCAAATTTCCATTGCTAAGCAAGACAGTTGTAAAGTGAGTTATGTCCCGTTTTATGACATTTCTTGCCACAGATGTTAAGTGAATCACTGCAGTTGTTAAGTTAGCAACACGGCTGTGACGGGAATCCGGCTTCTCCATTGACTTTGCTTGTTGGAAGTTTGCAAAAGGGGATCACATGATCCCGGGACAAGGCGACCGTCAGAGATACTAGTCAGTGGCCCAATGTCTGAATTTTGATCATGTGACTGTGGGGAGGCTGCAATGGCCATTAAGTGTGAAAAACAGCCATGAGTAACCTTTTCAGTACTGTTGTAACTCTGAACGATCACTAAAGAAATGGGTTTACGGGGGGGTGCAAATCTTGCAGAGGCTCTTGTGCAAATTGGCTAAGATGGATGATGCCTTAATTAGACAATTAGTTTTCCATAAGATGCTTGTAATTGGATCATAGTCTTGTTTCTTATAAACTGCCCGGATTTAGAAGGTAGTGAAGCATCTTCTGATAATAGCAATGATGGGATTCAGCCGGTTCGCACCACTTCGGCAGAACCGGTAGCTAATTTTTGTTGCCCAGGCCCAGAATGGACTTCCGGAAGTGGCATCCATGCAGAGAACCGGTTGTTCACCTATTTGAATCCCACCACTGGATAATAGCAATAGCACTTAGACTTATATACCACTCCGTGGCATTTTACAGCCCTCTCTAAGTGGTTTACAGAGTCAGCATAGTTCCTCTAATAACATGGGCCCTCATTTTACCGACCTTGGAAGGATGGAAGGTTGAGTCAACCACGAGCTGGTCAGGATTGAACACCTGGCTGTCCGGCAGTAAGTTAGCCTGCAATACTGCATTCTAACCACTGTACCACCACAGCTCCTCTGGTTTTCATTACAACTGCAGCGTTCCCCTTATTTGGAAGGGCCAAATGGAAACCTTAAACCTTTGCCCATGCTTAAGATACCCTTTTTACCCCTTGGAACTCCTGATGCACAATGCACACACCCTCATAACACAGATCCTGGCACTCTGCCCATATTTGGAATGCAATCATCTTTATGCCACACAAAGCTTGGTGCAGGCACCTGAGAGTAGGACAAAGTGTAGATATGGTGAAACACTGCAGCTGATAAACCATTGCAACCAAAGAAGCAAAATGAACAATAGCAAAAAGAGAGCAAAGTGTGTGTTTGTGTGTGTGTGTGTGTGTGTGTGTGTGTGTGTGAGAGAGAGAGAGAGAGAGAGAGAGAGCTAACGCCAAAGCAATATACTTCCTTATCTTATGAAGCCATGCTACCTGGAATTAAGTCTGAGTAAATTAAGCAGAACAAAACTCTGAGCAGACAAGTGTAGACTTGAACTGCAGCTGTGCAGAAGGTGAGTGTAGCCTTTTCACCCTGTATAAAATACTGCCTTTATCAAGGCAGGATGGCCTCGGGTCTTTATTCCATTCACCTTAGACCAAAACATAGAACAATGACTATCAAGGGTTAAAAAATAAAATTAAAATAAAACCAAACTAAATGCACTCTCTTGTTGTTATTATTGTACTACTGGAAAGTTAAGCCCTGAATCTGGAAAAATGGGAACTATTCCTCTAATTAGTCTTTCCACCCAAACCTCTGCTCTCCAGATAAGTTAGATTTCAACTTTCAAAGTCTGTAAAGTATTAATGAAATCCAACCTATCTGGTGGGCACCAGGTTGGAGGACCCTGCTTCCGTTAATGGCAAGCAAATACATTCATTTGGAGGAGGCCACTGGATTGTCAGATCTTCAGGAAAGAAGACACGAGTGTCCAAATGAGTCCAATGAATTATTTATTGCCGACCCATCCACTTCTACGGTTTTGGAGGCTGCGGAGTCAACCTTTAGCCTAGTAATGTTGAGGGGGCGGCTGGTGCCAAACTTGTCACACAGCTGCCCCGTTCCTTTCTTTCACCACAAGGTCACTCAGGCTGTCTGGTTTCAACCTGCGAAACCAGCCTTTGGACAAATGGAGATGGCAGGGCCGACGCACAATTCCAGCCATGTAATCCCGTTAGCTCTGCCTGCTTCTCAATAGCTGTTGATGGGCCATAGCAAGCTCAGCCTCGAACAAATGAAAAAAGAAAACAATCCTGTTTTTATGTACGCATCAGGCCTTGTTGACATACTATTAAATTGTTTTAATAACCTGCGCTTATGGAAGCATAGATCTCGGTAGTTAAAATCCAATACCTCATAAAATGCCCTCCGTGCTCAAAATATTTGGAGAGCCGTAACCGGAGTTGAGATCTTAGACTAATATGGCAAGAACAAATGGGGGGCTTTGGAAGGCTTGGTGGAACAGAATTCAAGGCTGCCCAGCACAGCTAATGAAAACGCCTAGTAATCTTGATTCCCCCCATAAGAGCTTTAAAAGCTTTCTTTCTAGCCTACTTGCTCTATGAATTCCCTTCTAAATCTTTGCAATTATGACCACTCTTCCTTACTTATTTATATCCCAATCTGATATCGTGTTCTTTGCTCTCACTGAGTTCAAGGCAGCCAGCGTTGGAATTATTGATTTCTTTGAATGTAGGAATATGAAGCATGTCCCAGGCTGTGAATCAAAATGCCAGTTGTCCATGAGGATATATCATCATCATCATCATCTTCTTCTTCTTCTTCTTCTTCTTCTTCTTCTTCTTCTTCTTCTTCTTCTTCTTCTTCTTCTTCTTCTTCTTCTTCTTCTTCTTCTTCTTCTTCTTCTTCTTCTTCCCCTTCTTCTTCTTCTTCTTCTTCTTCTTCTTCTTCTTCTTCCCTTCTTCTTCTCTTCTTCTTCTTCTTCTTCTTCTCTTCTTCTCTCCTTTTCTCTCCTCCTCCTCCTCCTCATCCTCCTCCTCACTCCTCACCTCCTCCTCCTCCTCCTCCTCCTCCTTCCTCCTTCCTCCTTCCTCCTTTAAAAATTAGGCATCTTGGCATATCTGTATTAAAAATTAACTTTATGCACAGAAGCTCTGTGATGTTGGGGGACATTGAGAAAGAAAACAGTCTACATTTCTGCATAGGTTCTTCCCATCTAAATTTTAAGCATTCTGGCTTGGCCTGTGTGAAGTGGAATGGGGAAAAAAAGAGCAGCATTTAGCCACAACCTGAACATTTTACTGTGTTGTGCTTTGTCAATGGATGACCTGTTCAATAAATAATTTCATTCGACTGCTTGTATCCAACCATGGAATCTCATGGGAAAAGGAAGCTGCTGAAATACTAAACTGAATGTCACACGAATATATATTAAATAGCTTTTCAACCAGGCATTACCTTGTCTTTCATTAAACAAACAAGGAAATATACATTTTTCTTCAGGGAATGCTTTGTTTATTAAATATAACAAATCCATTGCCATGTTTACAAAAGCAAAGCACACATTTATTTGTGCAAACCTTTTGCTCTTAAGGGTTTGGTTTGGCTTTCAGTGGTTGAATGAAATGAATATCTTCAGGGCCTGTTTTCATGAAGATCCATCTGTTTGTTCCAACAATAGCCATGCAATAATAAAACTAAGATCTCATCTTCTTGTCCTTTTTGTTAGCTTATATTTTGTTGATAACCTCTTTTGTTGATAGCCATTCTTAAAAGATCACAGCCAACAACAAAAATGGTTTGCTCTTAAGATGCTATATTCTGAAGTTCCCAATAATGGGAAACCTGTGGGGAGAACTGGTTAATTTGGTTCTGGAGATGTCCATGAAAACTACTGTGGAATTGAGATTTTGAACCAATAAATCTATCACTTGGATGTCATATATTCTAAAGACGTTACATGTTCTCCTAAATACTGTGGAGGAATATTGAACAATTTTTAAAGGGCTGTTATTAAAATGATTTAGATAACATCTTGTATCCTCAAGACCTATAATTCTACATGTGGAATAAGCCCTAATAAAATCAGTGAGATTAATTTCTGAATGAATGCACAAATAAAGGAGAATATTTGTAGTTCAGGGTTCAAATGAGGGGTCCTTGGTATTTTCTGAACTTGGCTGTTTTCCTGCAGACATTCATTACCAAACTAGGTAATTTTGATGTTATCTAGTTTAGGCAATGAAATGTCTGCAAGAAAAGAACCAAGCTCAGACAGCACCAAGGGCTCCTAAATGCACAAGGGATTATACTGGAAAGAAGAGACATCATACAATTATAGGAGAATTTGTGCTTTGTGTGTTTGAGTTTATTTAACCAACTTCTTCAACAGGACAGGGGACAGGTTACCTACCTCCCAACATCTTTCTAGGATACGATCATCTCCTTAAAACAAAAGAGATAAAATATTCAATGATTGGGCACAATTGTCAAGATGGTTTCTCCTTAGAAGATCATCATCAAGAATCTTAGCGGTCAGGATGCTACACCACTGCTGCTCAGAGTGATCTTCAAATGTTCACCAACAATCTCTAGAACTTTCTTATTTTTAAATGACAAGAGTCTAGGTACTCTTTGCATATTAAAAGATACAGCCCAGCTTTGTAAGTTCCTTTGCTGTCACTTCTCCAAGTCCCCTATGCAAAATTCACCTCACAGTTGACACATGAATGGGAAAGCTGCCACAAGCTACAGCTCTTTCTTTTATTCTGCATAGGAGACGTGATCCCTGGAGTCCTACAGTTTTCTCCTTAATTGTCACAAACCTACATTTGCATTGTAGCAAAGACATCTGGTTGACCAATCAAAGGCTTTTAATGGTCTTCTCCAAGACCATAAGCTGGGTTAATTGACATGTAGTCTCTTGTATGCACATAATAGCATGTTGCAAATTACTCTATGTTGAATGAAAACCCATGTTTCACAGGCTTGGAAACCGCTTTTGGACTTGAGGTGAAAAAAACCCAAAACTTTGATTTTGGGTTTTGCTGGTGAGAGAGGTTTGTTGTTATAGAAATGGCTGCGCAGCATTTTATACTTTTACATATATTATTATGTAAAAGTAAAAAGTTGAGGCTGTGTGCTGTTACCTTATTCTACTGTGCCAAGTCAATGGAGTCAGAAGACAATGCTTTTCTTTGTCTTTCGCCCTTTATCCCACATTTTTTCCTCTTCCCCTTTTCAGAGAACATAGAGTAATAGAGTTGGAAGGGATCTTCTAGTCCAACCCCCTGCTCAAGCAATTTTCCTCCCCTATTTTCCCATTATCTTCATTTTTCTTTGTATTTTGGTATTTTATATTTTGCTAAACTAATAAAAACATTTGAACCCTTTTACAGGAAATGGGGTGAAAGTCTCTCCGAAGAAGAAGAAGAAGAAGAAGAAGAAGAAGAAGAAGAAGAAGAAGAAGAAGAAGAAGAAGAAGAAGAAGAAGAAGAAGAAGAAGAAGAAGAAGAAGAAGAAGAAGAAGAAGAAGAAGAAGAAGTAGCAGTAGCAGTAGCAGTAGTAGTAGTAATAGTAGTAGTATAGTAGTAGTATTACTGTAGGTCTTTTCAGAAATGCCAGAACAAGTCCCTGCCCGAGCTGACATTTTCTGCCCTAAATTAGAAGCTAATGAAAGCAGACTGCATTCGAGGCGCTTTAATATAAATTAAGTCAGTGGTGACATCTTCTAAACAGCGCAGTCAGGATCAGTCTGTAATAGTAGACTAACAGATGTTGGCACTTTTATTATTAATTATACATTTCATTATCATATGATTATTGTCAAACATTACTTGACAGCAAATGCAGCGTTTTCAAATCACGCCCCTGTGCTATCAAAGCCACACTCTGTGTTTGTGCTTTTAACGCACCCGCGTAAATACATTTTGCAGTGTTGTAATACTGTGGAATGTGTCTGTTTTTAACACCACCCAATTTACACACACACACACACACACACACACACACACACAGAAGGAGACTACAAATGAGAATTTCAAATGCTTATGGTGCACTGGGACAGAAAATCTAAGTAAGTAAAAAAACGGTATTTTGATAAAATAAACAGAAAAAACAGTTGAAAAATTGATAGGTAAGCACATCTTGTTCAGAAGCAAGATCTGTGCTTTGCATGCCAAAAGCCAGTTCCCAAGACTTCCAGGCAAAGCAACCTGAGATTCATAGTTTGGCTCAACTTCTGCCAACTAGTGCAGATAATCAAAAGATTATATGGAACAATGGAGCAACGAAGCTTTATAGGCTGGGATGATGTTTTTATCCCATTCGCTTTCTTTAATTAGTAGCAGAAGGCAAAATACCAATACATATTTAACCCAAAGCATGTAGCTTTATTATCCATATGCTTATGAAAAAGTCTCATTGGCAATTCACTGAGAACATATGTTGCCATGGCATAAAAAGTAAAAAGCAAAGATTTGTTGTATTCTCGCCTGTATATTTTGGTCCCCGTTTGCCTCCCTCAGTTAAAGAACCCCCTTTTTTTTGCAAGCTAAAAAAAAGCAGAAGCCGTGAACGCCAACTGAAACCACATTAGACGCTGCCTAAAAACTGGTGCATCAGCAATACGTATAGTGAAATATCTCAAGATGGACACGTTGTAGCTGGCCTGGATTTGCTCAGTGTCACTGCAAATACATCAGGGCAATCCAAGCCCAAAGCTGTTATCTGTATCAGAATAATTACCAATGCTTCAAAGAGGGAAAGGCATCTGTCAACTCAGCATATTCATTCTATGCTCAATAAATGGTAAATACCACTAAAGAAATCAGACCTGGGCGTCTTTAATTCACGGGTATCTAAAGGGAAAAGGAGTGTTTATTAGCCTTCCCCTCCCTCTCTCCTTCCCTCCCTTTTCTTTCTCTTTCTCTCCTCCCTCCCTCCCTTCCTATCAGCCTTGCGAGGTAATCCAGACAAGAAACATAACCAGAAGTGCTAGCTCTAACGTCATTGTAAAATTACCTTAACAGAATCTTGCAAGTCTGAAAGTACATATTTCCTTTGCCTCTTCTCTGCTGTTGCCTAATCTGTGGCTCTTACTTCTGTCTCCCAAGATCCTTCCTTCCTTCCTTCCTTCCTTCCTTCCTTCCTTCCTTCCTTCCTTCCTTCCTTCCTTCCTTCCTTCCTTCCTTCCTTCCGTCAGACTTAATTACCTCCTTGTCAGAGGTAATCCAAACAAGAAGCACAATCAAAAGTACTAGCTCTAATTTCATTGTAAGATTACATTAACAGAATCTTGCAAGTCTGAAAGTACATATTTCCTCTGCTTCTTATCTGTTTATTGGTTAGTCTGTGGCTCTTCCTTTTGTCTCCCATGATCTTATCTTTCCTTTCCTTTCCTTTCCTTTCCTTTCCTTTCCTTTCCTTTCCTTTCCTTTCCTTTCCTTTCCTTTCCTTTCCTTTCCTTTCCTTTCCTTTCCTTTCCTTTCCTTTCCTTCCCTTCCCCATAGCCAACCTTGTCAAAACCTATCACCCTGCAACATGTGAGTGACGCATTCTTTGCCTGTGCAAGACAGGGAAAATGTGAGGGTGCTAATAATAATTCTGCTGTCATCTAGTGCCTCTTTCTCCCCTCCCCATCTCAGACAGAACTAAATCTTTTGCCACAAATCTCCTTGATCAGGTTTCATTGCTTGGGCCTTGCTGCCTCTGCTGCTCCTCACCCGCTGCTCCTGAGAAAGCCATTTTAATTCTGTTTTGCTGGGGCTTATGTTCTTTAAAGTACTTATAATCTATGACTCGAAAATATCCATTACCGAAGAGCTGTGATTGTAACAGAAGATTACTCTTGGCTGACTCGCTGAAAATTGTGGAGTGAGAAAAAAAAAAAGGACAAAATGAACAGAAGATAAAGAAATAAGAAACAGGAGTTCTAAAGGAAAAGAAAATTTTGAAATTAGAAGAACAATCTATTACTGCTTTACAAAGCCTTAGTACAGCCACACTTGGAATACTGCAACCAGTTTTGGTCAGCACAATATAAAAAAGGTGTTGAGACTCTGGAAAGAGTGCAGAAAAGAGCAACAAAGATGATTAGGGGCCTGGAGGTAAAATATGAAGAACGGTTGTAGGAATTGAGTAGGACTAGTTTCATGGAAATAAGGACTAGGGATGACATGATAGCAATGTTCCAATATCTTAGGGGCTAGCAGAAAGAAGAGGGAGGTCCACCTATTCTCCAAAGCACCCGAAGGCAGGACAGGAAGCAACGGATGGAAACTAATCAAAGAGAGAAGCAACCTGGAACTAAGGAGAAATTTCCTGACAGCGAGAACAATTAACCAGTGGAACTGCTTGCCTCCAGAAGTTGTGGGTGCTCCATCACTGGAGGCTTTCAAGAAGAGACTGGGCAGCCACTTGTCTGGAATGATATAGAGTTTCCTGTTCAAGCAGGAAATAATACAATCTAGTATCCATACCAATCCAAGATACCAGGGAACGAAGATTATTTTATATGAAGCCACATTCATTTCATTTCACATTTATTTCACCATTTTTATGACTGATGCAATCAATTTAGCACTTGATGTCACCTCTTCCTCTCTCGTTTCCTTTTCCTTTTCATCCTTCTTGCCTGCTCCCCTTTCTCCAGCAAGGCATGGAAGGTCATAAATCACTGCTGCTAGAGTGTTTATCTCCCTCTGCTGTCCCATTCATTTAGCCTGTCCCCATATCTTTTTTCTTGGGGATTTTGGAGGAACCCCGGCAGATGAAGGGATGATTTATTTGGGCGTTCCCTCCCTCTTATAGGCAGAAACAGCTGGGTTCATTTGCTATTCAGGTCAGGTAAGCTCCATTGCTTAGGATTAACCTTGTTAAGGGTGGCTTTCTCCTTTGTGGTTAGTTTATGGCTTTATGTATTGTGTAACCCTCCCAAACAAGCTAATTCATCCACCAAATGAAGCATGTTTTGTTCAGGCAGGCAATGATCATCTGTTTAGCCAGGCAATTTCTTAACCAACTATTGTGGTTATTTCCCTAGGGACTTGGCTACGTAACAGTTGTTACGGAATCAGTACCCCCAAAACTTCCAAAATAGTAGACATTTTTAATAGTCCTTTCCTAATAGGACTGGAAGTTATGTTTTTCTTCCATTTTGAATTCCTTTCTCTGCCATTTTAAAAGAAACAAGTGAACCGTGTGTAGCAGATCGCTAGATACAGTCCAGTTGCCTTTTGAAAAAGCACCTTTGTTCTTCTAACAAGTTACTGGTGGGGTGAGTCACTTGCTACCTACATTTCCTTGGGGTATTTTTTTTGCTCTCCCAGTTGAGACATATATATTAAAAAAAACAACACTGCTGTTGGGATGAGCAATTTGCACAAGACACCTACAACAAATTAAAGACAAAACCGTGGAAAAATCCACCCTCAACATGAAAGTGAAGAAACAGCCAATAACGCAAGCCAAATAATGGGATCATTACTCAAGTTTCATCCCTCCATTGGATTACCACGAAGGAGGAGATAAAACTGTGGCCTAAAGCAGAGTTCTGCAAAACAGTCTTCCTTGCATACCAATCTTCCCTCTTTTGGTTTCAAAGTTTTTTCCCATTAGCCTGGAACAGGCTTGTCCAGGTACTTGACACACACTGGTTACACATTCATCAGTGGATAGGCACCATGAGGGTTATTGCCGTGAATGGCCTCCTTAGATGAGGAGCATTTTGATGAAAAATAATGGACATTTGTAAGGTGTTTTTTTTTTTCCAGAGGAAAAGAGGATTTCAGGGAAGAACATGATATTCTGGTCCTCAGTAATGAAGCTCAACTATTAGTGATAAAATCCTCTCTTTAGTAGACTGCAGATTCTGGCATTTCTGTTCAATCCCAACACACACATCACCACAAAGGAACTTCTCCCATAGGTTTTTTTCTCCTTCAGATTGCAAAGTGTAGACAGCGAAGAAGACTTTCAAGTGATAGACAGATGTGTCATGGACATATCTAAGTAGCACATCCTGGGACAAAAGGACCCCTCATTTCAACCCTGAGCTACAGATATTTTCCTTTATTAGTAAACCCACAAGCTCCCTGGGAAAGGAGCTTGAAAAACAGAGCCTGCTTTGCTTGAGAAGCAACTGAACAAATTGCAATGCAGACAAGGTCACAACATTTTCCATTGTGATGCCTGCCTTCTGGGACATTCCCTTCTCCCTCAACCCCTGAAATCCAGTTGGCTTCAATACTGCTGGACTTCAAAAAGACAATAAATTCCCGCTTCCCTATCCAGAGGGGTATGTAAAAGTAAGTTTCTGATTGCCCATTAATGTTTGATTGGATTTTAATTGAATTTGCTTATCTTGTTTTGCTTTGGGTTGATTGCACGCTGCCCGGAATCACAATGTTCAAGTTGAGTGACCGTATATGGGGGTTTTTTTCAGACAAACAAACCAAAAATTAATTCTTATAAAGGTTTCTTTCTATCCCTTCCAGAAGCTACCACTTGAACACTTAAATCTTTGGCTCAACCCATAGTTAGCAATTTTATTTTGGTCAATGGTCAGATCATATTACAGTGTTTCCTACCAATGGGTGGTCCCATATTTATTTTTAATACTGGCAATTGGGGAGGGAGTTAACAGCTGAATGGCAGAATGTCTATGCTACATGGATAGAATGCCACCTCCGTCTACAGTATATCCAACCTTGGCAACTTTAAGACCTGTGAATTTCAATTCCCGGAATTCCCCAGCCAGCCATGTTTGCCCATTATGATCATAAGGCAGGCCAGTCATGTGACAGACCCAATTTTACTACTTTTTTTGCAGCAGTCCTTAAGCAAACCAAGTTTGCTTGTGGGGCTGGCTTTGCCAAACCATAAGTAAACTGTTGTAAAACACGGGGATGTGACAATGGGTCATAAACATGGGCCAAGTATTGAGAGCCAAAAGTACAATTACATTACAACGGGAAGGAGGGATGTTTGGAACTTTAAATTCGGTCGTAAGTTGAGGACTACTTGTAGCTGTCACCAAACACAAACTTATATTGTGATCTGAGCTGCAAAGGTAAAATTACCTTAACTCCGTTTTTTTTAAAAAAACAGATGACATATTTTTCTCTTGGTCTTGTTGTCAATTTCTTGATCTTGTCCCTACCCATTTGTGAAACTACATTTCCCTTCGCAAGGAATTCCACTTCAAAGACAATAACAACCTCAGCTCGGGCAAGATGGTATATCTCAATCTGTAGAAGAGCATACAGAGCTGGGGGTGGTGGTGGAGTTAAGGGCGTCATCAGCCTAGAGTCATTATGGCCCCACAAATGGTCTAAATCCAACCTCTCTTCAATTCCCTAGACCCTTATCTGGTGCCAATTTAGTGTTGAACTTTAGTTGACTAGATTCTTGTGTATAGGCTTGAGCAATAAATCTTCTGAACTGCAACTTAACGTACAGTCCTGATCTTTGGTGCTTGACACAATTTGACCTGTTTGACCTACCTCACCAATGTACGTGCCAGAAGCAAACTACATTTCCTACATCTCTGCAGGATCAGGACTCTCGACTACAGGCGGGCAGTAGAGAACAAACACTAAGACGGGAGAGAGTACGTGTTTTGGCAGGACCAAGACATGGTGCGTGGATTGTGAAACGAAGCTGTCATGACCTGAGCATGACCCAGGCTGCTGCAGATTAACTCCATTCTGTAATTCCTTTCAACAATCCTTGCAGGCTTCCTGGCAGTTTCTCCAGAGTTTCCCTTTTGCATAAGCTGCTCAAGGCATCATCAAAACAAACGCAAGGTAGCAGCTATGCCAGAGAGAACAGCCAACGGATCACACTTGTTGTGGTCTAGGCTGTTCCTCCTTTTTGGGAAAAGCTGGTTTTGGCTCTAATGTTTTGACTGTTACACTAAGAGCAGAAAAAGCAGCAGCAGAATCCTTAAAGTTCTCCCTAAGCCAATCAGATGCATTCAGTAGAGCTAGGAGGGGGATCGTTGTTGTCCATTATGCTCCATCATTGCTGGTATCTAAAGCTGTGCTTTGGGAAAGAGCAAAGAGCCATTAAAGCAGGAGCCTCTTTAGAAAATTGGCAGCTAACTCCACATTTGATTTCCTAGTAGTCCAACAGTATTAAAGAACCGGTTAAAAAGTCCTGCTTTTTAGCAGTTTTGAATCTCCAGGCATCGATCTTCAACAGATAGCCTAAGCCAGTGTTCCTCAACCTTGGCAGTTTGAAGATTCTGGACTTCAACTCCCAGAATTCCCCAGGCATCTGGCTGGGGAATTCTGGGAGATGAAGTGCAGACATCGTTCCTGAAGTTGAGAAACAACGGCTTAAACAAAGGAAACCATTCTCTGTCCATATTTACAGCAAACATGGTTCCATCCACCTTCATTGTATGCTTCCTGACCATCTGTAAAATGTCTCATTGAAAGCGCTTTACATACCACTGCCTTTATTTTCCCCCACAAGGGAGCTGCTCTGCCCTTCCTAATTTTGGCTGCTCTCTCTTGCACCTTTTCTAGCTCCACAATATTCTTCTTCACAGACGGGTGACCAGAACTAGGTGCAACTTGCAACCAATGGTGGGATTCAAATAGGTGAACAACCGGTTCTCTTGTGTGGATGCCGCTTCTGGAAGTCCGTTCTGGGCCGTGGGCAACAAAAAATTAGCTACCGGTTCTGCCGAAGTGGTGCGAACCGGCTGAATCCCACCACTGCTTGCAACCAGCCACTTAGCAACGGTGTGAAGTTACAATCTACCTGAGAAAGTCCAGGTCATAAGTCCTGGATCAGAAGTTGTGATCGTTGCCCTGACCCCCAGTCACATGACTTTGTTTTATGATGCTTTTGCCAAAAGCCAGCATTTATTTCTGATTTTTTGCAAAACCATACCCAGAGGCAAGGATTCACATTTACCACCCCCCCACATTTGATTAATGACTATTACCAAAAACCTCGTAAAATCAGGTCTGTGGTGTGATAGATCCATTTTTCAAACTTTATGACTTACGACCTTAATGAACCGCCTCCATGATAGTCGTAACTCCAGGGCTATCTGGAACTGGAGGAAAAACGGGAGGGAAAACACTGACAGAAAAACACTGCACAAAGTTGCAAACTTTCAGCCACGGAACCTGTTCCCTCTTCTCAGATTCCAGTTCATCTTAATGCACTTGTGAAATTAATGCTCGAACTGGAAGAAGCCTCATTTGGCACATTTCATTTCCTTCGCATCTCTCGTATTTCCACATTACCGATACACACCAGAAAAAGCAAACAAACAAAGTGCTTCTTGATATAACACAATTACATCAATATTCCCTGGAACGGCATTTTTTCCTGATGTACCCAGGGACATTTGTAACCTCCTCTCCCTCCCTCGCCGCCCCTAAACTGAACACAATCATACATCACCCCAAGATTGATTTTATGCAGCGTTTTGTCGCAGGCCTAATCGTAATGCAGAAGAGGAGGAGGGGAAGACACAAACAAACAAAGAAGGTGCGATCTTCAGGAAATCAATTCTAAAGAGAGGGAATTAATAGCCATAATAGTGGAATAATAGCCATAATAAAACCACAACATTCAAAGAATGAACACAGTGGAGAAATCTCTCAGTAAATTTCAGACAATTGGGAAATTCCAAACACAAAAAAAGAAAATAGGCTTAAAAGCCGTCAAAACATCCCAATTGCAAAACCCAAATTGAGGGTGAATGCTCATTCTCTGAGCTTGTGGGTTGATTTCTGAACATTTCATTACCAGGCTAGGTAACATCTTCAGCGGAGTTTAGGGGAAACGCCCCTAAACTCCACTGAAGATGTAACCTAGCCTGGTAATGAAATGTTCAGAAATCAACCCACAAGCTTGGAGAAGGAGCCTTCACCCTCATCCTACACCTGAGCTACAAATATTTGCCACTGTTGCAAAACCCACATTCCTAGAGAAAAGGACAGCGATTCCACCTAATGGCAACTGTTGATAGCACGTTGTTTTGACTTGAGCAATTGACGATTGATTGGTACAGGTCATTTCCATCTAAAAATGCAACATCTAGGTTGGAGGTAAGCAAGCACAAACACAACCATCAGACAAAGCTCAATCTCCTGCAAAGCTCCTTTTTGCTAGCCAGACCTTATGCCTATCTATCTGGAACTTGTTTGTGTTGGAAATCGCAGGATTTTTCAACGTACGAGTAAGTATCCCCAAAAGTGCAGTCTTAGAGCATCTATTTTTCTAAGCCACATTTTGAAGGCCCCCTTTAAAAACAAAAAAGTTGAGCTGCTTCCAAAGCAAACTTTCAGCCAGGGAACTCTGTTACTTTAGCTACCTCTTGGTTAGGTTTATTGAAAAAACACCCAATTAATCAAGCAATCACCTACTTTGGATTAACCTCATCTATCCATAAAGTGCCAATTATACTTGCAGAGGTTTTTTTCCCTCTGCTCTCACTATACAGTCCTAGGCTCTTTAAGATGTAGGAGCTCCTCTTTGATAGGGTATGTAGTATGGAGGGGGTTAAAGTGGTCTCCTCAAAGTAAACATAATACATGTTCTATTCTTTCTTTGGCTGAGGATGACTGACCAGATAAGGATCGGCTTTTCCTGTCTCACATCACTATTTCCCTCTTTGATTTAATAATTAGGAGGAATAATAGATAGACTGTTGCCATCTATCATTTCATGCCACATGTGAGTACTTCTGTTCTGTGTAAGATACAATAGTACATATAGCCTCATGATGACTGTATCCCATATATTTGCTCACAAATGAAGGCAAATATAAGTGTCCCAGAATAATGTTGCTAGAGAGAAGCTAATGGGGGTTAAAGCAGGGATCCCCAACCCCCGGTCCGTGGACCAGTACCAGCATGCCAACAACCGGTCCGCACAAACAAGCAAAGCCCCATCCGCGGGATGCAGGCAGCACACAAAACCATGCCCCCTCCGGTCCGCGGAAAAACCTCTCTCCACGGAACCAGTCCCTGGTGCCCAAAAGGTTGGGGACCTCTGGGCTAGAGAGAAGTTCCCTGAAGATGGACTCCTGTATGAGTTTGAAAGCTTGGAAAATAAAACCTCTAGTCCCAGTGACCGACCCAGACTGGATCCTGCATATATTTGCTCTTCACTGGCACAATACACACAACTGCAAGCAAATACAGTGCATCACAAAACTTGAAAGATGCCAAAGATATTGGCTGTTTGGAGTCATTCAATTGATGGCCTTGTCAATAAAGGAACTCCTATTCTGAAATGGCCATATGGGTTGTCTATCTGCAGATAGGGACATTTACCCATGATCGGAGCTTTCCATATGGTTCCTTTGTGTGTCCAAAGCTAGGTGGGAAAGGTAAGGAGGCCTTTCAGCAGAAGCAGCTGCCTCTTTCCTCAGTCTTCTCTGCATCCTGAACACAAACCAAAGGCGGTTTCCCAACTCATTAATTCTTCCAACCAACAAAATAATTCTCAAACCATCCCAAAAATATGAACCATATTCCTTGGTATGAGCAAATGCAACTCTCCAGAATAGCAAGTTGTCACTTCCTTTAAGGGAATTCATTGAAAAAGAAATCTATGATGGAACATAGGATGTTTCTGTAGGTCAAACTATTTTGGTCATCCAGCTCAATAACGTCTGCTCTGATTAGCAGCCCAATAATGTCTATTCTGTTTTTCTGGCATTTGCAACTTAAAACTGGAAAGATTATGGGTTGGCCCTTGACCGTTCCAAATGCAGAACATGTGTTTTAGCCCTGAGTGATGGCTTTGTTCTGAAGCCAAGCATAAAGACAGAACTTAGTACCAAAACAAACTATTTGGAGTCTAATAGGAGCTAAGCTTTCATCCAAGGGACAATTAATGAAGATGGAATCCATGGCTATCTTGGTTTCTGAGACCTTTGGAAGATCATCATGCAGTTGTTCAGATAGTTGGACAATGGTATCAACAAATTCAATGACAGGCAGGCAGGTAGGTAGACAGATAGGAAGGAAAAGGTTTTTGGCCAGGAGAAACATCAGACTCTAACTAGATCCTTGAGATAAAACTGATATTGATGGTTGGGTATAGGTGAAGGCAGGTATCTTGGAGGAGAAAGGTATGAGTAGTCTGATGTGATGGAATGTATTCACAGGAGGGAGGAGTTGCATTCCAGAGAAGTAAGAGACAACTCAGCCCAGATGTTAAATGTGAGAGAAGGAGAGTGAAGGAAGTTCCTCCTACTAGTGTACAGAGTGTAGATGCAGATAGCAAAGTCTTCAACCTGGCACGATTTTGTCTATAGGTGCTAGAAGTTGAAGGTTTCACCATATGTCACTCTTGGTTTGGGGTCTGAAACCTGGCTGCATGAGTTATGAAATAATTTTTATTTCAAAGCTGTTGCTGATTAGGGAGGAAGGTTTTGTTATCACAATTTACAGCAATTCTGCCTTTCGTGGCTCTTAGCATCTCCTGGTACATCCAACATAGTCTTGATCACAGGGATTCTGAGCCAAGTCAAGGGACTAGTGTTGGATTCAGTATTAGCTCAATTCCTGCCTAGAGCTTTTGGGCAACTTAACTGAAAATGGAATTGAGAAACAGAGTGAAACAATGATACCAACTCCATAACGTTTATCTGACTTGATATAATCTCTTAGCATTGATTGGAAAAAATGCTTATGGGCAACATTTTCTACAAAGGACAGTCCTAGATTGCAAAAGCATCTGTTTGAAGATCTCCTGCCATTAAAGTCTGGTCAGTCTAGTATTAAAGCTAGAAAATCCCAAGGTAGCGTGGCAGAAGTTTTAATATAATGCACAGTTTGATCAAAAAGGGGAAGAAAAAGCAGCTTAAATTAGAAAAAGCCACAGTTAATTTTTTTTTTTATGCTAGGTTCACTTTTTGATTAGCTCTCTCAAAGACTTTTGCTGGCATTAGGATCACACTTCAGGATTACATTTGATAGACAATTCGATTGAAGGAATCTGATCTTCCCTTCCTAGATGTAGGTCTCCAGATGCAGCCATCTTTCAAATTTTATATTTTTCCAATTTTATGATGCAGTTCTTGCTCAAATGAATGGACCGCAAAGCACACAGCAGCATTCAGAGGGAAATAATGGCTAAATGTATTTTAAAACAACTTGTTGCAATGTAAGCATACACTGTAACAATATCAACTTAAAATGAACTTTTCTGTCTATTTTCCCATCCATGCAATTAATGTAGATGTGGGACGGAATGGTTTTATCAGTAAAAACTTGCAACGTTTATCCTGATTAGAAACAGATCCTCCATAAATTTTTTATCCTTTTGGAAAAAACAAAGTTACATAAATCAAGGTTTCATGTGCCTTAAAGTTCCCAGAACTGATTTTACTATTCACTAGAGCTGGAAAAACTACTGGAGAATGTCTGGCAGACAGTGTAGAAGAATATTAAGATAAATGGAGAGAGAATCTGATCAGGAGATAGCTTGCTATGTTCTTACAGACGATTAAATTCACAGGCAGAGGGACAGCTGTAAACCTGGCAAGTTGGCATCCTGTACAAGGTGGCTTATAGGTAGGGCCTGCATGACCTATTTCAAAGGAGGAGAAGGAAAATTCCATCCAATTCCCCATATTTTCTCCTGTTTGCCCCTTGTTAGCACTTAGTGTCTTGCACGACAGATTTGTGTATGTTCCACACACACATCCAAACTCTTTCAGAACTCTCTGGTGTCCTGGAGGATTCAACTGTGGTCCTTACAGTTGGCTTCTGAATATAAAATGGAACTGAGGATAGAAGATAGATGGGTAATATCTCGTCTTTTATCTCAAGCAATAAAATATTTTGGCGCAGAAGGACATTTTTTCAAGAGTTCCAATCAAAGGCTTGGAGAAAACGTCCTTGTGCAGCTAGATCAAAAACTTTTAAAACTCACCTTGGGGCAGTGATGACACTGCGCGCTCCCTGGTGGAACATTTACTTTAGTTAAAGGGAAGGAGTTACATCACAGAAGAAGGAAAACATAGCCCATCTTCAAAGCGCAATGCTGTTATATTCACAACACATCCCTTGAGGGCACCATCACACAGATGTTGCCATTGGCACCCCCCCCCTCCACCTGAATGTCCATCACGAGGGGGGTCCTTAATATGCAACAAATATATCACTTTACTTCAAAGTCTCTGCCTTCTATTTTGAGAAACCGAAACAAATTGAATGATGGGCGCTTGACAAACCTCCTCTCCAAAGCAAGAGGGATTTTCAACAAAGCTTTGATGACTCCCGTTTCCGTTCAGCTAGTTATCCTGGTTAATTGGATCGATGGTGACAATGGTAATTAACTGAGATAGGACCGCTTGTACTGTAATTATGTGTCAGTCTAGGGTATGAATTGAACTACAGGATACGTACAGTAGATTCTCCCAATTACAAGCAGGTTAAGTGAATGACTGAAGCTAATCATGTTTATTTTTATACAGAGGGATAACAATTCCTAATCAGAAGCAACTTTCTTCTTTCAAAGGGATTAAAGCTGCAAAACTGCACTGCATCATGGATTTGTAAGATAAATATGCAACTGAGGGACTAAAAGGCTTTATTTAATTTAATGGTTTTTTTTTTTAAAAAAGCCTGAAGTAGCACAATCTGCTTCAACCGTTGTTATGCTGGCAGTCACCCCTTCCTATTATTACATTTTTTAAAAGAAGAAATAACTCATTATTTCAAAAAGACATGTTCAAAATGGGAATAATTTAAATTGTTGTGAAAGCTTTTGGAGGGTTTGTTTAAAAATGATATCCTACAGTAAAATATATAGAATAACTTTCATGTTCACAAGTGCACAGCTGTTTATATAATTGTAAGGACCTTGAGGAAAGCATTATTAAGTTTCAGCAGCAGCTAGAAAGGCTTTAAGACTCAGTGCAGTAGAATTTTCTTGATGGCAGATGGTAGACCTAAAGCATATATATAGGGAAGCAGATCAAAAATACATTTCTGGGTATCTGTCTGGCCCCTTCTATGATGTCAGAGAAGATTGGACAATGGCAACTAATCTACATATAGCTCAGAATGAAAGACATGCTTGAGCAAATCATGGTGGACATCAAAACTCACCTTGGTATCTTGCTTGGCCAACAATTTGACAATGGGCACTACTACTACTATTATTAAGAATGCTGGGGACTATTCTTTATGCTGCTCTAGGATCTTAATAGAGACTTGATTTGATCTGTTCTTCTTGAAATGTGCAAAGTAACTCATTTTGGTAGAGCTTTTGATAGCGCTTTCATGGTACAATAGATAATTTTCGTGTGGGATCCTTGGTACTCTCTGAGCTTGGTTGTTTTCTTGCAATGGGGCTTATATCCCGTTGATGCCCATTGATGCCATCTAAGTACATGATGATGTTACCTAGTTGGGTAATACAACGTCTGCAAGGACACAACCAAACTCAGAGAGCACCAAGAATCTTCTCTGAGCAACAAATATTTTAGATTCTAAACTTAATGTTAGCCGTATGCCTTCCTTTTTACATGGCTATGGGGATTGTCTAGTTACTACTGCTACAACTGAACCTATGCTCAACCAATCTGAATGCCTTTGGTGGTCTAGTTCATTCTGATAATTGAATGAGCTTTGTCTCTGGAGATTCTCAATCATCCAGGTCATGGTTATCCCAAAGGTGCTTTTCCAAAAGGCAACTGGACTTTCTTGTTTTTTTTCCCCTTGAAAATATTTCGCTTCTCATCCAAGAAGCTTCTTCCGAACTGAAGGAGCTTCTTGGATGAGAAGCGAAACATTTCAAGGAAATAAACCAAGAAAGTCCAGTTGCCTTTTGGAGAAGCACCTTTGGGCTTGTCCCCAACTCTCACCTAGACAGCATCAGTGGGATACACAAAATTCATAGGAAGAGGACAAATAAAAAGATAGTGGTAATAGAAGCAGTGACATGAGCCCTGAATTAAAGCTGAGTGGCACTGTTTTGCTCCCACTGGGAAATAATATTAGTTGCATGAAGAATGGGCTACCAAAGCTTGAAGCATGCATAGCGTATATTATAATTCCATACTGCTTTCCATACAGTGCATCTTGAGACTGTTTGCAATAGAATTATGAAATGCAGTACCGTAATGAAAACAATAAATTTAAACAATATAAAGCATATTCATTAAAAGGATAGACAGGGAAGGGGGGGAACATAAACCAGAAAATCAGTCATTCAACATTGGTATGGTGATGGCTTGAGTGAAGAGATGTATATGTCTTCAAAAGATGTCTAAAAGAAGCTAATAGACATTCCCTATCAAATTTCATAGCATTCTAGAGCAGAGGAACTACTGCAGTGCCCATGTGCCCTTGTGTAAATGCAAAATGATACTCTTCCATTTCAGGTCACATAACCATTTCTGATGATCTTAGTGGTCAACCAACTCTATTAACAAGAGGGCAATCCATTAGATGCTCCTCCTCAGCCAAAATATTGGTATCATTTCAATGTAAGTCAAAAGAGTCTGGCCATATAGCTGCCTGGATTTCTTAGGTAGACCATCAAGACTGTCTTTGCTTGGTTCTTTCATAAGACCTTGGTTCTTATGGAACATTTATTTTTCTTTGTTGACTTTTGCCCCCCTCCCCGTGTTGCTAGTTTGCAATTATGATGTTCTCCTTTGACAAGACAGATCCTTGGGTAGCTGATTGCAACCAATCAGCTTGGAGAAAACTAAGATAATCAATAGCAAAAAGAAGGTCTCTACGATGCAAGTTTTTTTTAAACAAAGCTCTTTTGAAGGTATTACATTTTTTATATTAGAAAATGAGATAGGAGAAATAAAGACTAATTTTTTTTATAGAAGAGCTAAAAAAAAAAAATCAGCAAAAGCCTAAGTGCTTTGAGATCAGGAATCATCACCGTTACTTGAGATTTTAATAAGGAGTCTTGCTTTTCAGGATATAGTTATTATAGATGACCCTTTAAGTTAAGTAACAATGAAGCAGAGTATTTTCTCCTTGGTACCGTAATCTCTGTAAATGAGTTCCAGACATCTCCAGCAATGCTTTGATTGATAGTACATGAAAGCTGAACAACCTGGTTAATTAGGCAGTCTTGTGGGGGCCCTATACGATGTGCACAGAAAACCATAATTAAAATATTATATTACAGCGATCCAGTGAAGGCAACTCACCCTTCTTTCCTTAAGCCTGTCTTTTTCTAAAGGTGTGCCACTTTGATCAACGCACCGACAAAAATTCTGGTTGTGTGATCTAGCTTTAGAGGTCAAGAGCTCATCCTTTCATGAAGGAAAACAAAAGACAAAAAACCTCTTTCTTTTGCTCTTCTCGTATTTCTTTCTCCAAGGATCTAACCCTTAGTTCAGTTGTGCTTTGTGTCGCTGCTTAACTCCTGAATGCAACCATCAAGAAGCTGCTTTAGTGTGTATATTCCGCCTTAATGCATGGAGACAGTCATTGAAAAAAATGGATTTAATTTAAGGGGAGTTTCTTTCCAGTAACAACAATAAATAGTAACCGCTATTTATAAGGAGTAGAAAGCTTCACAAATATATTAGATCTAAACGAGGATGGTCCTCAAGGGCAATTTGGGTCTGGACAGTCATAGTTTTGATCACATTAGATCACTTTCACTTTGTAGATATGGTTCTATCATTATCACTGACTAATTAATTACACTTCTAAGCTACCTCATAGGAGCGAGTTCTCTAGAGAGCAAATGTCTCAGTAAAATAACAATAGCAACAATAAATCAACCATGAAAAGTAGGTCAATAACTAAGACCTAACCACTCACTACCCAACAAGAACATGTCAAATCTTGCAATCAAACCAGCTGCAAAACAAGGCCAAGGTCAAATGAAAGGAAAGTTGTTATAGTTTAATCTCAACAGAAAGAGAAAAGATTTTCCTAGTACTAAAAAGATTTTAATACAGATGAGTCCCCTGTGGAGAGGATGCTCCACAGATGGTGTGCATCACTATCTTTTTGGCTAAGTGTCTCATCCAACTTGGTGGGACAGGGGACCCTATGAAGAAGAGCTTCAATTGAAGACCTAGAACACAGGCTAATAGATAGAAAAAGTGCTTATAGTAGACCTCGGCTTATGACAACTACGTCCAAAATTTCCTAACTAAGCAAGGCAGTTGTTAAGTGGGTTTTGCCCCATTTTATGACTTTTCTTGCCACAGTTGTTAAGTGAGTCACTGCAGTTAAGTCAGTAACATGGTTGTTAAGTGAATCTGGCTTCCCCCATTGACTTTGCTTGTCAGAAGGCGCCAAACATCTGGATTTTGATCACGTGACCATGGGGATGCTGCAATGGTCATAAGTGTAAAAACCAGTCATAAGCCACTTTTTCTTAGTGCCATTGTAACTTCAAACGGTCATCAAATGAAAAGGTGTAAGTCAAGGACGATCTGTATTTTGGCTATAAACTGATATGGTTTTTAAGACTGAAAGAAACAGCTTGACTTAACCTCAGCAATGGTCTAGTCCAGGGGTAGGCAACCTTGGCTCTTTTATGACTTGTGGACTTCAACTCCCAGAATTCCTGAGCCAGGCTGGCTCAGGAATTCTGGGAGTTGAAGTCCATGAGTCATAAAAGAGCCAAGGTTGCCTACCCCTGGTCTAGTCATTGTCTGATATGGCAAAGGACCAGCATTCTCTAATTTTTTTCCCCTGCTTCTTTTGCTTTCTTTAATATATGTATTGTTTTCAATGCCGTTAGAAATCTCATAGTGACTGACAGTACAAGCTTGTCTTTGTGTTAAACCATATTGGGATGTCCTATTCTGTCAACACTGTAGCTGCCTTGCTGAAGACTAACTGAAGTTTCCAGAGTATTTTCAAAGATAGTTCCATAGTTAATGTGCTGCCATTACAACAAACATACCACCTGGAATTTGATAATAACATAAGAGCCCTGGTAATGCCAATCTCTGTGTATGTTACTCATGTTCAGATCAATCATGGAAACACGAACCATAAACATCCTTAATAGGGTGTGAACTGGACCCAGTTTTATACAAATTAACTGACTCAGTCTGAGTGTTCCTGCTCAGATGGGCCATTTGACTTGTTGAATTAAACCAGATTATACTGATTCACTTTGATTTGGACCACGAAAATACCCGTGGACATGCATAAAACTTTCCCATCAGTTCAAATCAGCCGAATGCATCCAATTTCCTCCAGCAAGTGGAATGGAATTGGCACTCTTCAGCTGAAAAGGAAAAACGATTTGGAGATTGGAACAAACTGCCTTTAATATCCAAATCAAGTCTTTGCACAGTCCTTGTTATTGGCCGTAGCCGTAAACTCTGAGGTTCGTAAGAATACGCACCCAAAATCAATCAGCAGTAATAAACCATCGCTATTGGTAATGCAGTAATACAACAGTTCAGATTTGATCCTCTGTAGGAAATTATTAGCATCAGAGATGGAACAGGCGAGAAGTAATATATGATTAATACAGGCCAATATGGATCCCAAAGCATGTTAGATTCATTAAAAGACTGCTTTGAATACACAAGGAGTCCTGGGACTTATGACCGCCACTGAGCAAAAATTTCTGTTGCTAAGAGAGACAATTGTTAAGTGAATTTTGCCCCATTTTACGATTTTTCTTGCCACAGTTGTTATGTGGCTTCCTGACTGACTTTGCTTGTCAGAAGGTCGCAAAAGGGGATCAGGTGACTTCTGGATATTGCAGCCATCATAAATACGAGTCAGTTGCCAATGGTCTGAATTTTGACCCTGGGGATGCTGCAATGGTTCTGACTATGAAAACGGTCATAAATATTTTTTTCAGTGCCACTGTATCTTTCTATGGTCATTAAATGGAACTGTTGTAAGTCCAGGACTGCCTGTATCTTCTGGCTGATGGAGTTGCAGCATTAATGGGTTTATATTGATAACCAATGAAGAATAAAAAGACCTTGCACCTGGTTGGGCTGTTGACCGAAGAGAAGCAATCTTTAAAACAGGTTTCACTTTATAAACACGGAAAGC
This sequence comes from Azemiops feae, assembly GCA_023970755.1. Classification (NCBI taxonomy): domain Eukaryota; kingdom Metazoa; phylum Chordata; class Lepidosauria; order Squamata; family Viperidae; genus Azemiops; species Azemiops feae. The sequence continues at coordinate 791,257 of JALGBA010004163.1, forward strand.
ACTAGCGATGTTGGTCAGTGCAATACAAATTACTACATCTCAAGATGGACAGGACTTATCTCCTTTGGACAATCAGAGGCTGAAGACCGAAGCTAGAGAAGAGAAGGAGAGAGAGAGAGAGAGGGAAAAAAAAATGAATCAAAACATAGTTCCAACTTTTTACAATGCACAATGTCATTTATTCACAATGTAAACAGAAGAGACGTGGAGAAGAGGTTGAATTGCCAGCAGCTGCAGAAAAGACTGGAAAGCCTCTGGATTGAAAGTTAGGAAAATTGCTACCATTCCAGCTATATTTTTTTTATTTTTTATTTTATTCTAAATGCATTTTTACCCTGCTTACTATATTTCCAAAATAGATAAGACATTTGTAAAAATTGCTGGCCGTCTGACCTCAATTCCCAAATGTAACAGACAGGGCGAGTTGGAAGAGTGCATTTGGAAGGAATAGGACATATTTTTGGCTAAGTTTGGCTTTATAAACTTTTGTGTAAAGACCATCCCCAACTCCAGCTGTTTGAAAACACTCCCCTTGCAGATCTGATTCATCCCTAAATCGAAACACGTTCTGTCACAAAGCCTGCAGATGGAAGAACTCTCGATGCAATCAGCTATATAGGAATAGATATATAAATACGTATCCTTTTTATATGTTGTAACTAGATATAGAAACATTTCGTTCTGAATGGCTCAGGGATAATCAAGCATTTCAACCTGAAAAGGAGTGCCGGTGAAAGAAAACGGGGGCGGCAATTTGCATGCAGTTTAGTTTTCTTAAGATTTTCTTCAGACTGATATTTCCTGTCCTCATTTTTGAAGAAAAACATCTTAAGAGCAACACATTTAATGTCAGCATTGAAATATCTAGTCTACGTGCACAATGAATTCAATGCCTATTCAGTACAATATTCATTGGGGTAGTTTATGGGTAGTCCTCAAGTTATGACTAAAATTGGCACCAGAATTTCCACTGCTCTACAAGGCAGGTGTTAAGTGACTCCCATCTGATTTTATGACATGTTTCGCCACGGTTGCTAACCGAATCACTGCAGTGGTTAAATGAATCATGCAGTTGTTAATTTAAGTGATGCACTCGGTGGCTGATCGTTGGGCTGGAACCAGTCCAATTTCTGATACTGGTAGAACCTTGGGCTGATTGGTTTTTTTTTTTACAAAGTCTGGTCAATCCAAGGACTTTTATACCATCCCGATGCAGCGGTAAAAATATCTAAATGTCCATGGAGATTCTCAGTCATCCAGGTCATGGACTGGAAGAAACTTCTTGGACGAGAAGCGAAATGTTTTCAAGGGAAAACAAACAGAAGTCCAGTTGCCTTTTGAAAAAGCACCTTTGGGATAAAATAGCTACTTATCCACACTAGGTAGAGGTACAGATGTGCATAATATTTCCCTAGGTTGATTTAGAGGTGTGGATTCAAACTGAACAAAAAGTAAAGGATTCCCCTGTCCAGTTGTGTCCGACTCTAGGGCACGGTGCTCATCTCTGCTCCATGGCCAAGGGAGGCAGCGTTGTCTGAAGACAATTTCTGTAGCCAGCATGACTATATGCCAAGGTGCACGGAACACTGTTACCTTCCCACCGCAGTGGTACCTTTTTAACTACTCGCATTTGCATGCTTTCGAACTGCCAGGTGGGCAGCAGCTGGGGCAAGGAACGAGAGCTCACCCCATCCGGCAGCACTCGGGGTCTCGAACCTGGGCTATCGACGTTCCAGCCGACAAGCCCAGCTTTTTTTAACTGCTGAGTCAACGCGCCCCTAAATTGAACAAACCAACCTTGCAATTTAAACACGAATACAATACATCTGTTCCCTATGGAGGAAGACCTGGGCGCCTCCTCCGGAGTCTGAAAAAAAACCCCTAACTGTTGATGGGCAACTTGGAGCCCTTCCTCCTTCAGGTTGCGTAATATTATTCGATAGTTGAAAAGTCCACGAGAGAGAGAGAGAGAGAGAGAGAGAGAGAGAGAGAGAGAGAGAGAGAGAGAGAGAGAGGAAAGTTCTCCCCATTGTAGCTGAACCTATGCCTTTAAAACAAGAAAGGGAGGAGGGAGAGAGATTTCAAAGAGAATTCATGTGCTACTGGGATCATTTTCAGAAAGTCAGAGATGTTATTTAGATTCTAATTACCACCTAATTAAAAGGCTAAGGCCACAGATGTCCTCCATTAGTGGAGACAGGAAAATATGCAGTTATTAAACATTAAAATTACTAGCAGAAATGATCCAAAGGCAACAAGAAGGAAGCACACAGAAAAGGGAAGATTGTTTGTTGTTACCTACAGGGCAATGGTAGGGGAGGGATGGGCAGAGGGGAAGGAACCACCAAATTCAGAAATTTGTCAGGTTTCTGAAACCTGCCAGGGAGGGTAAAGGGTGGAAATTAGGTACCTGGAAGGAAAATAAGTGATGTTAGCTCTAGCTCTGACATACATTTGTATATATTCTGAGGGCCTCTCGTTGGAACCAGAAGAGTTTGAGATTCGGTGGACTCCACAAGACTGGGGACATGATGGCTCAGTGGTTAAAGATGCTGAGCTTGTCAGCTGGAAAGTTTTGAGACCAGAGTGCTGCGCGACCTCCTTGCCCCAGCTCCTGCCCACTTAGCTGTTCGAAAACATGCAAATGCAGGTAGATAAATAGGTACCACTTGTGTGGGAAGGTAATGGCATTCCATGCACAGCTTGACATATAGTCACACCAGCTACATGACTATGGAAATGCTGGCTCCTTCAGTTAAGAGAGACAGAAATGAGCACCGCCCCCTAGAGTCAGACACAACTGGACAGGGGAAAATCAAAATTCTGATTTGATGCATAAGAGGAAGCCTTCTGTTAATGGAAAACAGTCATTTCTTCTCTGACTTGGCCTCAGCTGCTGATCAGGGAAAATAGGGTGATAGATCCAGATCTAAGACTTCCTTAAAATCCAAAATTTCATGAACTCTGTTGAACACATGAATCTTCTCCACACTGCTTTTTTTTTAAAAAAAATTCTCCAGTGTGAACTGGGTTTGACAGATCTGATTTATGGAATATGGATGACAATATTATGAGCTTTTAACCAAGTCCTAAATCTTCAATGCAACATGTACGAACAGGGAAAAAAAACAAGAGTTCCACCTCTGTGATCTGTAGTGAAATAATGACACAGAAATTTGATTGATCACCTCCCATCAAACCTCCAAACCAGCAACATAATGATATCTTAACATAATGGTGCAAAGATACCCTTCATTCTGAACATGGGAGTACATTCAGACGATAGTCTCAGATACAAACAGATACAACCTAACATACTTGGGCCTAACAAGAGTTTGATGCTGCTTTATGTTTGCTCATGTTCTACATTGCTTATATGTGATCAGTTTTGTTGTCTGTAGAGTTAACTTTCAGGAGAGATGAATTAGGAGCCATTGTTAGCACTGAGATGTAAGAGATGACCAGGCTGAATTTGAGGGAGGGAGGGGTCAAACACGTCATCAGTCTCAAGTCCCTTCGCACCCACAAGAGATCTAAATCCAGTCCACCTTGAACTCCACTGACTCTTATCTACCGCCAATTTGCTTTGACCATTAGTAATTCAGATTCTTGTAGAGAGCATAAGCTTGCAATAAAGCCTTATATACATTTGAACTGCCCGGACTTCTGATTTCCTGCTTGACACAAGCAACTGACCGGTAAACAGGAATCATTCTGTGGGAGTCAAAATTAGGAATTAAGGATGCAGCCAAAAATCCAGAAAAGCCAGAGTGTGGTTGTTTGGTCAACAAATCCACAACTGTTTTTGGTGAAGAATGATGAATGGCTTCATATCCTTGGGGCTCATTCAGCAAACCACGATTAGAACACATCCAAGCTTAACATGGAACGTGAACCCAGCCAATGTCATTTCCATATCAAAGTAGCAGCCAAAGCAAGGAGCTTTTTAATCTTCCCTGTGGAAGTGAGCCAAGGTCCAGCTTTTGCAGATGAGTCTCTGGTTTCCTAACTGTTATCTTAATTGCATCATGTTTTATTTTTGGCAGGGAGATTGTTAACATTAAAAAAAAGGCTAAAAACAAACCGAACTTCTTTTGCAAGGTGAGTATAGCATTTTAAAGGAGGACTTTCCCTCAGAATTGCTAAGGCATTTGAAGGCCAAAATCCTCCTTTCCCTTGTATTCCTATAACCTATGTTATTAAATAAGGCAAAATAATATCCTTAAGCATACAAACATCAGCTTGAATTAAACCCCAAGAACCAGAACTCCTTCCTTCCTTCCTTCCTTCCTTCCTTCCTTCCTTCCTTCCTTCCTTCCTCCCTCCCTCCCTCCCTCCCTCCCTTCGTTCCATGAAAAATGTACAACTGAGAATAATGTTAGAAACATTTTACGGAAGAATTATCTCATCTATCACAGCTTTAGCACAAATACGTACTACTGGGCAATAGGTCAGCATTACCAAAAAAAGAGAGTTAAATAAATCCACACAGTTAATTAAAAAAATTGGCAGTGTGTGGCTATAATTGCCAACCTTGTAATAGAATTTTTAATGATCCTTCATCAACAAATGTATGCTAATGAATCCACATTCAGGCTAAATTTCTTATGCTCCTTCCCACTTTCTCCCCTGCGATATTAAACATTAGCTTCAGAGTTTTGGAGGACTTAAAAAAAAAAATAACAACCAAGCACATCAGATTCCCCCAAAGATATTGTTTTAAAGAAAGAATATTTTAGCAGAACAGTCAGGCTTGTTTCATTTTTGCTTAATTTGCAGTTCCTGCCCACAAGAGGAGCAGACAACCCACAGGGTTTGTGCATAGATTACAGCTGACAGAAACACAAACTTTTAGACAGTTTGGCAGCCTCTGTATTGTTACTCCTGGGAACATTCCAGATTCTTCACAGCATCAAGGACCAAAATAATAATAAAAAAATTGACTAGAGAGGCGATGTTCATGCACAAGTGAAATATAGAGTTGTAGAAATGTTTAGTGCCTGAGGCAAAGAATAAAAGGTTGCTTTCCCCCCAGTTCATGTTTACAGCCTGGCTAGATTGACTTTTGACTGCCCTTCAGAGACAGGTTGAAGGAACTTGGGATGTTCAGTCTTAATAAAAGACAACTCAGAGGAGACATGGTAGCCTGCTCGGGGAAGATGGTCAAGAACTACTTTCCCTGACCACAAAAAACTAGGACCAGACATAAGGATATATAGTATACTGGAGCTACCTAGATCAATTATTCGATTGGTTGATTAGGTTTACAAAGATTAAAAAGATAACGGTTTTCCCTGTCCAGTCACGTCTAACTCTAGGACAGGGGTTTTCAAACTTGGCCCTTTTACGACTTGTGGACTTCAACTCCCAGAATTCCTCAGCCAGGCACGCTGGCTGAGGAATTCTGGAAGCTGAAGTCCACAAGTCGTAAAAGGGCCAAGTTTGAAGACCCCTGCTTTAGGAGATGGTGCTCATCTCCATTTCTTAGGGAGCCATGTTGTCTGAAGGTGCTTCTGTGGTCATGTGACCAGCTATATGCCGAGGAATACAGAATGCTGTTATCTTCCCACCAAAGTGGTACCTACTTATCTACTCACATTCACATGCTTTTAAACTGCTAGGCGGGCAGGAGCTGGAGCAAGGGACGGGAGCTCATCCCGTCGCCCAGTGCTTGGGTTTCGAATGCAAAATGCGAACAAGTTCAGCGTCTTTAACTGCTGAGCCATCTCACCCCCAATTTGGTTTACAAGGCTGCCCCAAATCAAACTGTGACTCTGGATAGCAGATGACAACAACAAAAAACAAGCTATAAAGAAGATGCACACACAAAACCCACATAATGCTAATTGTATAGCTAACTGAAGTTACCTTAATATATAATATATAAGGTAACTTCATATAAGAAATAGTCACCCACCCAAGTATGAGTGATGGGAGTAAATCTGAAAAGTCTCTCTTTCTCTCTCTCCCTCTCCGTCGCCTTGCCCAACACACCAACTGTACCAATACACTGGAGAGAATTGTATCGGTCTATTGATTGGTTATTCCCAGACCAACGTCTGGCTACACAATTTTCCAAATCTCGTGATACACATCCAAAACCGGGTTCCAGATTATGATGGGAAAACCCCACAAAAAGGCCCCTGGTAAAGACGCTGTGGACACTAGGTGAATTTGCCTATAGGCAGGCACGGGGCTTGCAGTTTGCAAAGTGCTCATTGATTGAATAGGGGGTAAATAAATAAATTTTAAAAACCGTGAGAATTTGTTTCATTTACTCAGCAGCAAATCTCAAGGGTCAGTTGCTTTGTTTTGATTTGTCTGCTGCAAAGAAGGAACTGCAGACAAAGCAATACTATATTCCAGGTGAACAGGTAAACAAACCAGGAAACAAAAGTCAGACCTTTTCAAGTAAAAGGTGAAAAAGTTATATTGCAGGAGTTTCTGTACAAGACTTTGTTACAGATCTACTCAAGAGGGCAATAAAGAACCCAGAGGGCTCACCGCCTTGGGCTACTGTAAACCAAACATACAATAAATATATATATATATATCAAGGCTTCTAAAGAACAGAACTAGCTATGCAACACCACCAAAAATAAAAAATAAAAATCCAAAGCTGGAGTCAGATTGTGGATCTGGTATGGTATCCACTCTACGCTCATTTCCTTTTCAGCTCACAACTTTTAAAAATAGACTTGTGGTCTTGGGTCAGCGCAACACAACATGTGAGACATGAACCTAAATAAACAGAACATGAAGTGGGCGGAGCTTTGCTTGGCTGACCACTCGCAAAAGAGTAAACTTAAGGGAAAAAGTATTGCAATTGAAACCACCTCTGGATTCCTTCACTGAGCTGCTCTCATAATATCATTCTACTTATTATGCAGAAAGAAGCAACTAGATGTTTAGGAAATCCTGTTGTAGAGACAGTACAGTTACATAAAGGAGAATAGTTAGAGAAATGCCCATCGATGACATTTTTTTGAACCAGAAGACTTCCAAGCTCTCAACTATTTTCCTGAAGAAATGAACAAGGTACTAACAGGCTGGCATGCCTGATAACAGAACAACAGGGACCTTGGAGGTCTTCTAGTCCAACCCCCTGCTCAAGCAGGAAACCCTGTATCATCTCAGACAAATGGTTCTCCAATCTCTTCTTAAAAACTTCAAGTGTTGGAGCATTCACAACTTCTGGAGACAAGTTGTTCCACTGATTAATTGTTCTCACTGTCAGGAAATTCCTCCTTAGTTCTAGGTTGCTTCTCTCCTTGATTAATTTCCATCCGTTGCTTCTTGTCCTGCCTTCAGGTGCTTTGGAGAAGAGGTCGTAAGTTTTGTTCTATGAAACAAGAGAATATAAATGGGCTGTTCACAGATACTTGTTAAAAAATATGCCGTAGAAAGGAAGCATACCTACATTGGCTTTTAAGCTTTTGGTAGGCAGCCCTCAACCTTTTTAAAAAACTGAAACCTGGATTTTGCAGACAATGTCTATATTTTTCAGGCTGACGTTTAATCTTAGTAAGAAACAGCAGGGAAGAAATTCTGTGATCTGCAACTTGCAACAGTCTTTTTGTCCTACACTTACTTATATCTTGCATACCTATAGACAAAAATGTCTACCGATTTACAAGATCCATAAATTATTTTATCCTTTAAAAACAAAGTAAAAAAAACCCCGAGTTCTTTTTCTACGGTGCTGGAATCAGGGCTGCAGAAATATAATTTGTTCTATAATGATCACCATTTCTTTTATCTGTTTCCAAGGAAAAGAATAGAAGTCATGTGTAACTGTTGATTGTATTCATCACTAGAGACTGAAAGAAGTTCTATGTTCTGGTTATAGTCTAGCAAAAATCTCAGTTCTAAATTCCACATAATTTAGCTGTACAGTTTAAACCTAGGACTGAAAGTCCACTTTTGGTGTCCATATGATTTTCACTTAACTAAGAGCAGACATGAGTTATGTTTCTATGTTTCAAGAATACCCCAATATACAAAAAAGAGGCTATTTCAATAGAAGATAATATATATACCCCAGGGTTGAATTGTGGGATTCTTGGTGCTCTCTGAACTTGGCTGTTTGTTCCAGACATTTTATTACCTGACCAGGTAACATCATCAGTGCTGATGACAATAGTGAGTGTGAGGTTTGCTCCTGTTTATATACTGTACCCGGCCCTGCTGGTGTCGCTAAGGGTGATTTTGTTTCCTTAACGGTTCCTTGATTAAGTTATTGTTTTCTGCTTGATTGTTTGTCTAGTGTTAATCCCTCTTATCTGGGTGTTAATTGCTGGAGAGGATGTGTTTTGTTTTGTTTTTATTTCCTTCTTAGCTTTTTATTGTCTCTTTTCAATGGTGGGTAACTGGGGTTTATCTCTATGTGTGTACTGATGGCTGATTTGTCTGAATGCTAAGTTTCCAGGAATTCCCTTGTGGTTTTGGATGTAGCTTGATCTAGGATGCTCGCAGTTTTCTAGTTGAAACTATGGTTGAGTCCATCCATGTGCTGTGAAATTAAGGAGTTTTTATTGTGACTTCTGACTGCTAGTTGGTATTAATGGACGTTGTCTACTAAATATCTTAAGTAAACCAAGATCCAGTAGCCAAGAAGGGAAAAAAAAACAGGACTCGTCTACAACATACAGTGTAAGGACTGTAACTACCACTATGTAGAACTGATACACAAAGACTAGCAAAACACTAATAAATTTGATGGAATCTCACACATAACAAACTATCAATGGCAATCTGTATGCACCACCTGAAAAATAAGTCTTAGTGGGTTTAAACTAGCTACTTCTTACATAAATGGTACCTCATTTTTAACTAGGAATGTGTGGGACTTATTTCAAAGTAAACCAAAACCCCACATAGGAAGAAATTGCTGGTTATCAAAGACAGAGCCCATTATATTGAATAAATAATTTGTTATGTAACTTCTTGGGCAAGTCACATACAATTCATCCATCCTCTTAAAATGGCTATAATAATACCAACCAGCTATTCAATATGATATAATGCCTATGAGGTGGAAATGGCCACAGTCAGAAGTAATACAATCGCCTTGCTCAAGGCTGCATCAAATTTCTAAAAACAACAACAACAACAAAACAACCCCTATGTTTTGTCTGGGCTATAAAAATTCAGACCATGAGTAGATACTAGTAAAGTGATACAGAAACATTTTGCTGCCATCTAGAATCATCCTAATTCTTGCACCTCAGATCCAGTAGTTCTCTTAAAAACTGACAAACAGTTAGAGCTTCCATTGATAAAATCATCCATCAAAAAAAAAAAAAATCAGTAAAGGTGGTATATCTTCTCAAATTCCAATATTAAGTCCTCCAGAGACGATGCAGCTACGAGCATCTTACGAAGCAAAACTGATGCTTATCCGTGGTGATGGGCAAGGCTGCTGGGGAGACTTGATTTACGATAATTTAAAAATCCATTGGCTACACATTTATGAAAAAAAAAAAGACCAATCAATTTTCAATCAGGACTAATTGAAGGCAACCAGAAGAGCAGTTGCTGAATGATTTCCCCATCACATTCAGGGCTTCTTCAGGAGAAAAGGGTGTTACTGATTTGCTTCTGTGTTTGTATGCAAGTTGCATTTACACTTCCTTGCAGCGAGACTTCGATGCAGTGCACTCTAACCCGAATAGTTAAAGGTTTTAATTTATGGAGGAAGGAATTCTGCTGGAAGGCCTCTCCTATACAACCGTGGTCACAACACGGCAGTTTACCCAAAGAAAAGCTGGTGGTGGAACTGCTCACTCTAGGTGCTTTCTACACTTTTTCTAATTTTATTATTACATGTTTTAAAAAAAGATGCAAAAATTCAAACCAAACTGGCTAGAAGTTCTGTGGCGAGTCTAGGAGCCTTCCTTCCTTCCTTCCTTCCTTCCTTCCTTCCTTCCTTCCTTCCTTCCTTCCTTCCTTCCTTCCTTCCTCCCTCCCTCCCTCCCTCCCTCCCTATAGTAACGCATGACAATTGATCTCTTTTCCTTTTGGAGTTGATCCCTGACAATTTAGCGCCAATCTTCTCTGTCCCAAAGGTGCTTTTTCAAAAGGCAACTGGACGTTATTTTTCCTTAAAGATGTTTTGCTTCTCATCTGAGAAACCTCTTCAGTTCTTCGAAACTGAAGAAGCTTCTTGGATGAGAAGCGAAACGTCTTCAAAGAAAAACAACGTCCAGTTGCCTTTTGAAAAAGCACTTTGGGGACAACCGTGACCTGATTGACTGAGAATCCCCATGGACGCCAATCTTCTCTATTATTCTGTCTACTAGATTTGTTGAATTGTCTCCCTGATTACCCCCAGCTGCTTACAAACGACGGGAACTGAGGACCAACAGATCTATACTACTACGGGTCAAGTCGCAAGGCATCTTCCTCCAATCCAAAATGTGCAGAAAAAGGAGATGATGTTCTTTGGCTATAAAAAAAACTAAGGATGTCAGCCTACGTTGCATCCATTATTTTTCCCATCTCAAGCCCATTTTGTTCCTCACTATACTTTGTGTACTCTGTGGAGTAGCACAGAGGAGATGCAAGTGGCAAGGCCAATAGGCTACAATTATTCTTCAATAGAGAATCTGTGTCACTCCCCCCCCTCCTCAGGGGAATTCATTTAGCAGTTAGCAAGACACAAAATTGCACTGCCTGCTAGGTACAGCAGCTGGTGAGCTATTAAATAATAATTGCTCCATGTTGGCCTGTCCTCCCTCCCACCCCACATCCCTGATGCTTTTTTGTGTTGTTGTTTAAGATTTCTAAAGGGTTGTGTCCTAGTGAATCTTCAACATCTTCTACAATCCAGGCTGATTTTCCCCCAGATGTGTCCACATCTTTTAGCCTGCACCTGGTCCTCTTTTTAGAACTCCACAAATTTTGGGATTTGAGGGGGGTGAAGGAGATAATCTTCCGTAAACATTCACCCCCACCCCAAGGTGATAATAATGATCCTAATGTATTTTCAAGCAACATGACCTTGGAATCACTATGTGGATGGCACACCATTGAACCTTTATGTTGGGTAGCGTTGTGAAGTTGGTGGAATTATGAGTCGGAAGATCCAGGTTTTAGTACATCTTCATCGATGGAAACTTCCTGGAGGACTTTGGTCCCCCCACCCTCTGAGCTCAACAGCCAGTGAGTCTAGTCTTGAAGGTCCTGGCCTGCGAATATCTACTGTCTATGACCACACTTGGAAGACTGCAAGCGTGGACACCACAATATAAAAAAGATGTTGAGACTGTGGAAAGAGTGCATAGAAGAGCAACAAAGATGATTAGAATGGTTGCAGGACGTGGGTATGTCACGTTTAATGAAAAGAAGGACTAGGGATGACATGATAGCAGTGTTCCAATATTTGAGGGGCTGCCACAGAGAAGAGGGGGTCAACCTATTCTCCAAAGCACCTGAAGGCAGGACAAGAAACAATGGATGGAAAGTAATCAAGGAGAGAAGCAACCTGGAATTAAGGAGAAACTTCCTAACAGTGAGGAAAATTAACCAGTAGAACAACTTCCCTCCAGAAGTTGTGGATGCTCCATCAGTGGGGGGTTTTAAGAAGAGACTGGACAGCCACTTGTCTGGAATGGTATAGGGTCTCCTGCTTGAGCAGGGGGCTGGACTAAAAGATTTCCAAGGTCCCTTCCAACTCTGTTATTCTGTTAAATTCTAGTCTACCATCAAGCACAGAAGCTCTTAATGGATGATTTGGGGTCAGTCCCTTTCTTTTAGCCCAACCCACTTCACAGGTTGCTGTTAGGAAAAATAATAACACTATATTTGCTGCCTTGAGCTCCTGAATAAAAGGAAGGATACACATTTAATGAAGGAATGAATAGACCATGAATGAGCAAGCAAAGGGTTCAATATGCTCATAATGTATATCCCAAAACGAGATTATTTTCACTTTTTCTTTTTATTGGGTCACTTAATCAACCATCAATCTTAAAATTAATTATAATATGTTAAGCTTTTTTCTGAAGTAGCTGATCTATTTCCTAGGTACTTAATGTCATTATTTAAAGGGGGCATTAACTATCTAATAATCAAGGAACCTAATTGTGATCCTTTTAATTAGCTGAGGTAGCATTCATGATAGAAATACAGGAATGTGCTTCTTCACATCCCTTTGGACCTCTTTAAAAATATTGGTTACTCCAAGAGGGGCATTTTGAAAAATGGAATCATAATTCTTAAGGCAGGGAACCTGAGTGATGGGCATGATAGCTTACCAGTATTAATGAATCAGTTCAGGGGCTGCCACAAAGAAGAGGGAGTGAAGATATTCTCTGAAGCACCAGAGGGCAGGTCAAGAAGCAACGGAGGGAAACTAACCAAAGAGAGAAGCAACCTAGAACTAAGGAGAAATTTTCTGACAAGTACAACAATTAATCAGTGGAACAACCTGCCTCCAGAAGCTGTGAATGCTCCAACACTGGAAGGTTTTAAGAAGAGACCGGACAGCCATTTGTCTGAAATGGTATATGGTCTCCTGCCTGAGTAGAGGGTTGGACTAGATAACCTCCAAGGTCCCTTCCAACTTTATTGTTGTTGTTGTTGTTATTGTTTCCCAGTAACAACAATTTGTTCTCTAAACCAACCTAGAGGCTAAGAGAATGTATCAGCTGGTGGAAATTCATCTCATTTTCCTCATTTCCAACTTTTTGTTTTCTGTTAATTTCAGATTCTTTAGTTCAGATTCACAGTTCATATCAACCTCTTCCTTCATTGAGATGGTGACATAATGGCAATTGTTCTTCCAATTAACCGCATTTACAACTGCAGCAAACTGCATGTTTACTAGATGTGGAGCTGCTTATTTTATTGTTTCCTTCTGGACTTTCCCCAAACCCTAAGGGGCTCCTTTCAATGACACTTTTCTGCTTGCCTAAGGAGATCATTCTGATTCCAACTGTTGGATGCTATGATTTGCCTACGTGGCATCTTCAGGCTGTGCTAGGCTGAATTCTGCTTTCAACAATATACAGTGTACCTGTTCAAACCCTTTCTGAAGTCAAAGGATCATTTTAAAAAACAAAAGTCCTATAATCTCCTTCCTCCCACTCTCTCCCTCTTAAATAGCGGATTGTGATTTACACTGCCAGATGGAAACTGCAGAAAACATTTCATAATTCCGAAATTCATGATCCATTCTCAACCAGATAAATCTGGATCACTCTCAGATGTAGGAGAAGAGCAGGAAGAGCTGGGGGGGGGGCAGAGTTAAGCGAGTCATCAGCCTAGAGTCATTGTGTTTTCACAAACGGTCTACATCCAACCCCTCTTGTGCTCCATTAACCCTTACCTGGTGACAATTTAGTATTTAACCTTAATCGATTAGTTTCTTGTGTATATGCTTGAGCAATAAATCTTCTTAACGGCTACTTAACATACGGCCTGGTTCTTTCCACCTGGCATAATCAATGAAAAGTCAGATTTTACAACAAGACCTAATAACAGTATATTACAAGTGTAGTGCTACATTTCTATACCTCGGAGTCTCCCCTTTCCCTGGAATATTCTAAAGTCTGAATGTTTTTTGCAATGATTGCTCCAAAGCTATTCATAAAATTCATACTGGTAATGAATAAAAATAACTCTGTATTTTCCTATGCTTATTGCTTCTTTTTGGGGATGAGTATCTTATTGCTTATTGTCCCTGTTAAGGAGCTGGGCAGTGGTCACAGACCACTCTACTGATCAGAGATAACGCAAAATGGAAGAACACTGAAACACACATCTTACGTTTACCTGATTGCTAAACAGGAACACACTGACAGCTCCAATGCTTTCTCAGTGCAAGTTGAGAAAAAACAACAACAGTGCTTACACACTACCATCTGTCTTAGCCGGAACATGGGAGGGGATGTGCAATGAAAAAGCATCAAATTATCCACTCATTCATCTAACACTACATTATTATATTATACTGAATTACATTTAATTGCTGTAATGCAAATTGTGAAGTCCGTGGTTTGTATCTTGCCTTGTTCATAAGTTGTCTGGCAGACAAGCCCATTCTCTCTTAAACATATTTTCTCCAACTGTGTAATGGGAAAATAATAATATTGACTTATCTTTCAACCTAATACATTTCAAACATGTTGGGATTGCAACTTCCAAATTCTGCTTATAGGCATACTGGATGATAAGCCGAAGAGTTCCAGGTCCAAAGATCTAAAGGTTATCTAATAGGGAGTGATCTGACTATTACTAACACTATTTCAGTGAGAGTGTTGTTAGCCAAAGAGAAAGCAGTTTATGTTTTTTTTTTAATTTAGTCATCCAAAGGTGTTAGGGGCCATCTTGGAGCAACAGTGCAATCCTGCTATTGATTTACCATTTTTCATTCATTCAGTTTTTCCTCTGACTCAAAAAAAAGCTTGATGCTACTTGAAACAGTGGAAATTTTTAGTATCCGACAGGCACAAAGAATCAGGACCTCTGGTTAGGTTGCAGCATAGAAAATTTATTGAAACCTATGCACAAGAATCTCAACACTAAATTGACATCTGATAAGAGCCGATGGAATGCAGGAGGAGTTGGACTTGGATCATTTGTGGGAATATAATGATTCTAAGCTAATGACAGACTTAATTCCGCCCCCAGCTCTGCTTGCTCTTCTCCTTCATCTCCCAAATTACTCTAACATTTCACTACTGCCTCGGTACCATGTTCTACGTCGCATTTTTCTTTTCTCCATGTCATTCAAGTGCGTCTCTTATTTGGCTCCGGTTCAGAAGTCAATTATCAAGCTGTTCCTGCCACTTTTGACTCCCAGTTTTGTTTTTATTGTCACTGGGAATAATGTTACTGCACCATATGATTGGCGGCAAGGTTTCTGTGTGCCATGAATGATGTATAAACCTAGAGCAGGAGGTATATAATTTGTACAAATAAATAATGGATGAATTAAAATATTAGAGAATAAGTTCTTTAGACTTGGGGGGGGGGAGCACCAACAATAGCTTCATCTATAAAAGCACTTCTACATAACTGCATTGAAAAGCCAATTTCATTGAGTTTAGAAGTAGGATGGAAGCCTTAGGCGTCATAACACAGTTTCACTTACCAAGGTCATTAATGGCTAAACTGCTATTTGCTGTTTTATTAGGGTCTTTTAAAAACCATTGTAGTGTTCACTGCATTATTAATTCTTTCTATTGGTCTCTCTTTTTTGTGTGCTTTCAGACGCATTGATGTGTTCTTTTTTTTATGGCTTCTACTTTTTGTTTTGTTCATTATGGTCGCATTCTTGTATTTTTAGAGTTGTTTTGTGGTGGGTTTTTTTTTTTAAATGTAATCATGTGTTTATTGATCTCGTCTGACCTGGTTGGCAGACCAAGAAATAAGGGAAGTGTGTAGAGTTGGGGGAAAAGAACAGGGGAGCCATGTGTGGTGAGCAGAATGTCAGAAGTTTGATTACTTGCATCCCCAATTGGGAAGATAAATGCCAGGTGTTAGAAAACCATTCTGGAAGGCAGAATAAATATTTGGATTTGGGCTGTTCTGAACAAAAGCTAACACCCCCCCCGAACACTTCTCTCCACTGAAAGAGATCAGATGGGGAGGTGTGCAAGGCTGGATCTTTTCTGGGTCAGCAACCCAACCATGGGGTCAGTTATTACTTTCAAAATTCTTTGGGACACAGGACAGGAATGGTCCAGGCACTGCCATGCCAGAGTTAAATCTGCCTGACCAGTCCTGTCATCTAAGAAGGGCCTGGTAAGACTCCTTTCTCATGGGAAGTATTGGGGGTGGTGTACCAGAAGATAAGTCTTCCCCCAGTAGCCACTATTCCTCCCCATAGTGGAGCATTTCATAAGTAGCTAAAGTCTATAATGTTTCCCTGAGTCTTTATCCTCAGCTAATTTGACTACAATTTCAAGCATTTACAGTACGTGGTTTGAAATTCCTATTGGTAGTAACTGGAAATGAATGTTTGCCATAACCAGAAGTGCAGTTTGTTTTTTTTAAACAAGGGATCGGATCAGATTCTAAGAGGCCTCTTCTAACTCTGATTCTATCAATAATAGCTATTGTGCCTCTGGGCAACATAAGCAGCTTCCAACTGGACAACTATAAAAAGGTCTCCAACCCTGATTTAATATTAGGGGCAGCTGGTACTGCAAGCACTTTTATGAGCCAAATGGGAATGGCCCGTACATCATGAGAACTTCACCATAGAGCTATTATTCCAACCCATCTACTCTAAACTAGTTTTAGCCCAGCCTTCCATACCTTGGGGGTCCTCCGACTCTATTGCATCTCACAACATTTCAGGATGGCTCAGCATTCAAGAAGCTGAGCTTGTCAGCTAGAAAGCTGACTGTCCAGGCTCAAGACCCAAGTGCCGCGTGATGGGATGAGCTCCCGTTCCTTGCGCCAACTCCTGCCAACCTAGAAGTTGGAAAGCATGCAAATGCGAATAGATACATAGATACCACTTTGGTGGGAAGGTAACAGTGTTCCATGAGCCTTTGGCATATAGCTATGCTGGCCACGTGACCACAGAAATGTCTTTGGACCGTATTAGTACCCTCAACTAGGAAACAGATTATGAGCACTACTCCCTAGAGTTGGACATGACTGGACAGGGGAAACCTTTACCTTTAATGGTCAATCCAATTTGCAAGGTACTTTTGGAAAAGTAGGTCTCTACTAATTAGTGCAGTTCTGGGAATTTGACGGACTTTTCCTGCCTAATAAGGAAGATACAGGTCTAATGGGAAATAGTTCTACCATCTCAAAGAAGCTCCAAGGATACCTTGCCTTTGACTCAAGTACAAAACAAGGTAGTTTTCAATGGCTGCTTGGGAAGCTTTAGTAAATAACAAAATATTTGCCTTTATTTTTCTCCCAGATTGTTATTTTTTAAAGGTTAAAACCTGCAGCTGGAATAACATAAAGTTACCATTAGATATATGTTTTAATGTTGAGGTTTGCTTTACACAGTCTTTTTGGAAAATGCAATTGCATTGTTCTTGACTTTCAGTTCTCCTTGGAGACGCTGAGAATTGATCCTAAGACCTCTTGACATACAAATGAATGATGACCAATTCTTTTTTTGAACAACAAATAACACTTTTTCATTTCCATACAGCGTCTCCATGGCATCAGGTAAATCTTTTGTTCATGTTGCTTTGTTTTCTCATCCTAAAGAAACTTTATGAGCTTGATATTTGATTATATGACTCCAGGTATAATACTTTAAGTAAGAGGGTATTTTAATGTATAGAACAGGAGCAAAGTCAGGCAACGAAAAACTCCGTAAGCCTTCTGCAATAAATTGAATTAAAATTCCTCTACTTCCCAACGAATCAAGTGTTAGGTTTAGCATGTTAATTCAATGTGGTCTGGATTGGTCTCCATCCTTCAATACCATTCCAAAACCCCTCACCTCCCTATTAGTCTCTAAAATTAACTGATTTGCCAGCGCTAAAACAAAAATAATATGAGTATTACATAGCAACTCTAATCATTTCTCATTTGGAACAAGGTTGGGGAAGTAATTTGTTTTCATTTCTGGTTCCCTCTGATAAATCTGTCAGAAAGCTTATCTGCATTTAATCTGTCTAAGGTTTAATAACACAATGACAGACAAAATGGAGGTTAAGAAGATATACAGAGCCATCTTGCAGAAAGTGGCTCGTGCTGTGAAGAGCCACAGGTGTTTCCTGGACACCTTTATGAAATGTTGTGCGGCCAGAAGAATTTCATTATGATAAGGCAAACACATTCAATTATATGTCACACCTCAGATTTGGGTCCTAGTCTCATGTAATGATGCTCCAGTCTCTTCTTGTTTGTTTCTCTTTGTTTAAGACCGGAATGGGCAATCTGTAGCTCAGGCAATTTCTGGACATCCTCTGCTCAAGCTACTAGTTTGAGAGCCAGTATCAGCTAGTCGTTAAGGCACCAGAACAGAAACTAGGAGATGGTGAATTCTAGTCCCGCCTTAGGCATAAAACCCAGCTGGGTGACTGGGTCAATCATCAAAAGATAGTGAGTTCTAGTCCCACTTTAGGCATGAAAGCTGACTGGGTGACTTTGGGCCAATAAGTAGGAGACTGTGAATTCCAGACTTGTGTAATTTTGGGGCAGTCTTCCTCTTTCAGCCCAACTCAGAGTAGGAGAAGGGAGGAGTATTAGGTATATTCACTACTTTAAGTTATTTATAACTTAAAGCAACACATACAATAGCAATAGCATTAGACTTACATACCGCTTCACAGTGCTTTACAGCCCCTTCTAAGCGGTTTACAGAGTCAGCATATTTGCCCCCAACAACCTGGGTCCTCATTTTACCAACCTCGGAAGGATGGAAGGCTGAGGCAACCCGGAGCAGATCAGGATCGAACTGCTGGCAGTGAGCAGTGAGTTAGCCTGCACTACTGCATTCTAATCACTGCCCCACCACGTACAAGTATCCAAAGAAATAATATTTTTTTTCTACTATAGCGCCAACAAAATGTTAGATTATGCATCCATTCTTGTCAATGATACATCAGTTTTGACAAGCTTCTAGAAGAGTAAAATCAACTGCTGATCTCCTTGAACGAATAAAAAAAAAAAATCTGACAATCGCTTTACATGAGGGATATGAAGACAATCTTTCTTATATGACAATTACTGTGAAAATAACACCAATGGGGCAGAGTTGCCAGAAATGAGAGTGAATTATTTAACTCACAGCTGATCCAAAAGAGTGGTCCTCACATGACACTTGATAGTGGCCACCTCCATCAACATCTGGATGCTGGTTGCATAAGTTGGTTTAACAGGATGTTGTTAACTGCTGCTTAGAGAAAAATGGCAAAATCATTGTTAGGAGTTAGGAGACTCAAAGGTCAGAACAAGCTTTCAAAGATTTTTTAGATGCCTTTTAGATTTCTTAATGAGAAATATGAAGACATCATCTCCCCCTTCTTTTCTCTCTCTCTCTCTCTCACATAAAAAAAACAGAGAAAGGGAACAACCACCAAACAAGATTAATAATGCTGAGATCCTGAAGTCTCCATTGTCTTCTAGCACACAAGCACTGGTTAAACCTAACTACAACCCTCATCTCCACGTTTGTTGTCCATCTCTCCTCCACTAAACTAATTAAACCTTTAAATGGCACTATGCTTAGGTACAAATAATACACTGTCATTGCTTGTTTATAATAACTCTTTGGGTCCAACAACACATTGCCCTCAATCAAAGAAGCTACATTATGGCTTAGTTGCTTGTAGGAAGCTTTCTGAAGAATAGGTACATGCCATGTTCTGCTAAACTGAATGATTTGTTTATGACTTAGCTTGTTGTATGAAGTCAACCATTGTGGTTTGTGAATCATGATTTGGGGGTTTAGAGCAATATAAGGTGAGAGCAAAGTAACTAACTAATCAACTAACCAAGCAGTCTATTCTGCTTTTCTTCATACCTGCACAAGGAGTAATAAATTATACAATGACTGGATTTCCTGGCCAATTGTAATGTCAAAGCCAAATTAGCACTATCTTGTCCTTTTGACTAAAAACGGACAGCAAAAAATAAGAAAAATATTCAGTTCATCTCAGAGCCTAAAACCAAGCTAGAAATGTTTCCTGACAGTTAAAACCAGATTACTGGATATGTTAATTCAAATGTCAAAATCTGCTTTTACAAGCATATTTTTATTGTGCACCACAAAACTGGTTTATTCTCAAACTGTCCAGGAAACAAGTTATAATAGTAAGGTTTGTTTGGTTTATTTGTTCTTTAAAATAACTCCTACTGTAAACATGTTTAAGTGGATAGATTTGTATGTTTTTTATGTATTATTTTTCTTCTTTATCTTTTGATTTCTCCTAAATGAGTCATGCAACCCCCCCTGTATTTTGTCTAACCCTGAATTTGGAATTTCCAGAAACAATACTACATGCTTCCCAGAAGCTTGCTAGTTTTCATAGAGGGGGAGAGTGAATTCTGAGTTTCTGAAAAGCATTTCAAAACAGTCCAAATACCAAATTCCAAATTACTAGAGGTAAACCAAAATTTTAGCTTGCTTCTGGAAATTGTGGGTACTCCATCCCTGGAATGTTTTCAAGAAGAAACTGGACAGCCTTTTGTCTGGAATGGTATAGGGTCTCCTGCTTGACCAGGGGATTGGCTTAGAAGACTTCCAAGGTCCCCTACAACCATATTATACTAAAATGCCATATATTAACATTCAAACCTCAAATCTGTTCACCTATATTAATTTCAAAGTTAATCTGAGTTATGGGATTGAACAGATTGGAACGCGACACTTTTTGTCCAGAAAACCACAGAGTTTACTATTGAGGACACACAATCGAAAGAAGGAACCAGCCAGGAAGGATATAATAAAGATATTACTTTGGGACAGTGCAGTCCATGACTATATAATATTGATTACACTTCACTGGCAACTCTTTAATATG
The DNA here is from genome assembly GCA_023970755.1 of Azemiops feae. Lineage (NCBI taxonomy): Eukaryota > Metazoa > Chordata > Lepidosauria > Squamata > Viperidae > Azemiops > Azemiops feae. The sequence goes on from JALGBA010004163.1 coordinate 811,710, forward strand.
ACAATTATCTAAGTCTGTGCTCCAATCACTGGTGCAGAAGATTAATGAGATTTAGGATCAAGTTTAATCTGAAATTGACAGAACTTGCAAGCCACATACAGGGTGGTAAAATTATTGTCAGATCATCAAATTTCATGATGTTCTCACCCAAAACATTGTGAGATTTTCGCCCTCTTTTTAAAGGATGCCTGTCCCATTACTGTAGTATAATGCCAAGCACCTGAAAATGTTGTTGATTCTTTGTCTACAATCTTAAGGTCCATGTAGCAGATGACCAAGCTGAACCTAAGGGAGGGTGTCATCATTCTCGGGTCTCTTCATGCTCACAAGAGATCTAAAACTAGCCTGCCTTGAATTCTGTGACTCTTATCTGTGACCTCCCCCCCCCCCCGTTTGCTTTGAATGTTAGTTCAAATTCTTGTAGAGAGCATCAGCATATAATAAACCTGCATTCATTTGAACTGCCTGGACTCCTGATTTCCTGTATTTTACATCCTAATAATATAAGAAAAGGCCTATGCAAGAGTTAAACTTCTCATGAGACTAAAACAGCTTAAGATATAAAGACTCTTAAAGACTCTCTGCGACAGACCTGAAATCATTCATATATCTTAGCTCTCAGTAGTGTCATCCCTTGCACTAATGTCTACCATCTGCCTAATTTAGCCAACTGAATATAAGTAGGCTATATGCTACACAAATATTTGGTTATAGCAGCCACTGTATAAAACAACTGGAAACAACCTAGGTAAATCTTCAGTGAGATTTGAAGAAGGGTGTTGTTGTTTTTTTGAGATTTGACGATTCTAGAAGATGTTTGAGGCATATCTTCCATAAATCTCTGCCCATTGACCTTTCATTGATGAAACCCTTAGGTGTTTGTATGTCTTGCTCCCATGTTGCAAAGAGGGAATAACAGAATATGGTGTCTAGGCCGAATCTTTGTGATAGTAAAGATGCTTTGGCTGTTGAGGATCCCATAATCAATCTCAACAACTCCAGGTAGAATCAGGAGACGTCCTATTCAAACCAAACTCCTATCCAAGAGGAGAAGCAATTCCAATCTTGGTTGATTCTCTAGCCACACAACCCACAAAACCTGTTCACTGAATTAACCCAGTTTGCACAGGGCATTGAATGTTGGGTCTGTGGTGTGCATATATCCAGAAAGGAAGAAAAGCAGAAGAAATTTATGGGAGGATTTGTTTGAAGCATGTACACAGAATGTCTCGAGGAAGGAAGGGAAGAATCTTATTTCCACCATGGAATAAAAAAAATCAAAGTAAGAACTGGGAAGAAAAACAAATAATCTAGCGGAAATGAAAATGAGACAAGACAGAAGAAAAGAGTTTGTTTGTTTTGCTTGGGATTTGATTGGAGAAAAACAGTCTCTTACCAGACACTTAAGACTCCCCCCCCCAGTTCTCTCCACCTTCCATGATTCATGATGGTATGGAGAGATAGAAGAAGCAGGAAGCTGAGGAGGGTTCAACCACACCTAATTTCATAGAATCATAGGGCTGGAAGGGACCTTGGAGGTCTTCTAATCCAACCCCTTGCCCAAGGTAGGAGTCCTTGTTCTATCCCAGACAAATGGCTGTCCAATTTTTCTTGAAAACCTCCTGTGATGGAGCGTCTTCCATTGACTAATTGTTCTCATTGTCAGAAAATTTCTCCTTACTTCCAGATTGGATCTCCCTTTGACAAGCTTCCATCTATTGCTAATTCAATCTCAGTTATAATCCTTTAAAGGTAAGAACCCTGAATGGAAAATAGGGTGGGAAGAGTACAAATCAACTAATAACCACTTTAGGGAAACAGGCTTGACTCGATACTATGAAGCTGCACCAGATAAATGGTACCGGCTGCTACCTCTTGTTCAATTTAGCCCTTCTATCAAATTGAAATAGAGTTTAGTTGATTGGACAAAGCACATACCAGACCAACTAAAGCTCAAATCAATTCCATTTCAGGCTAGTTCTAATAATGGCTGTTTGACAGTCTGGAGGGTTTTTGATGCGTGTCAACTGATGGCAGACACCCCTGGCCTCTGCAAAAAACAGAGGCTGCATTAATAACTTGGGAGTTTGCACATTTTCCTTTAAGAAGCTGGGATGAGCGGCCAATTAGCAGAACTTCTTGAATTTACCTGGGTTCCTTGATTAACACATTTCAAAGCAATTAAGCCAGTTTTTGTGGGATAAACGAGAGACGCAAAAGGCAACTTAGCTCAATGGCTGTTTGATGTCGAATGAAGGGGGCTGCAATTTTCAGGAAAGGAAATGCAGATAAGTGGCTGGCTTGTTATCAAAGCGAGGAATGTTTCTCCTCTCTCCAACACCATTATTTATTTATTTATTTTTATTTTTGTGGCAGGTATCTGATGGTAAGCATTAAGAACATATGGAAAGATAAAGCATACAATTGCAATTTTAAATTGGGAAGGCTGGTCTTCCTCGGAGTTGATTTTATTGATGTATCATTAAAAGTATTTTAATAAGTCAGACCAAGAGAAGATGCTGACTTGTAAAGCTTTTGGGGATCTGTTATACCCTGACCGGTCATTAAGTGAGGATTACTTAGCTTGAGGCTTCCGTGACTGAATCCTTAGTAGAGATGTTAGAAATCCTACAGGGGCATATTGTGGAAAATGGCTGGCCATTCCCAGGTGGTTTAATTCGTTTTCAACGCACCTGATCCTTCTCTTGGATGTCTTCAGAGACTCTTTTTGTTTGATGTCAAATGCAAAGTGTGTCTGTAAAACATGTATCGATTAATTTAACAATCTCGTTCACTTTGATTATTTAACAATCATTAGCTCATTCCCTTTCCCGTACCAAGCTGAAGGGGTACCTCGCTACTCCGTCATAATTTTATCGAGTAAATATTTCGGGGTTCTGGGTTTTGAAATTCAAAGCATATACCCCTAACAATAAGCCTCTTCTGCTCTTTGCAGTCACACAATGAAGACATACATTACACAAGTCAAGTCAAAAACCACTTTACCACTTGTAATGACATTCAGATGGGAAAAGGAGTCCATAATGCTTAGAGACGCGCAGCTGATTTGCACTGTCAACCACTATAAACCCAACAGATAAGAAAAAGAGAGGAAATAATCATGTTTTACAGCAACGTGGACTCTTTAACTTGGCAAATCTGACAAAAGGCAAAGCAGAAATTCCACGCTACTTAACCTTTCTCCAGATTGTGAAATCTAATTGTATTGATTATTCGTCGTGAACCAGGGCAAGCAATTTACAGTTTATTTTACTTATTTATTAGAGCTATTTGGCCGCCAAATCGGAAAGAGTCAAGGCAGTGAGTTTTTTGCGGACTGCAATGATTTTCAGCTGGGCTGAATCCGTTCCAACATTAGGAAGCATGCTGTAGAAACCACACAGATTTATTCTCTAATGAAATGGGTAGAACGGGGCATTAAGAGTCCCTTCACAAAACTCATGGAAATGCAATGGATTCAGATCAGAAGCACCTTTTGTTCTTAATTGATAACAACCATGCATTTATTCTTGAATAGGGGTGTGGGTGTGTTGTGTTTTCCAGAGAGCTTTGTACCATCAAGTATGTATATTAGGGAAAACATACACACGAGCATATTTATTAAGAAAAGCTGTATTCAAAAGACATGCCAGTGAAGGTTGCTTAGCTATAATTTGTTGAATGATTACCAGTTGCTGGAGTTTGTATACTACACAAAGGAACAAACTCTACACTAACAACCACACCACCTGGGCTGATGCTTTGCACTCACACGATGCAATTTAAGCTTTGCCTTGACTAAATTCCAAATCTACCCCATCAAAGCTCAACATATTTGACTTAAAACACAACATTCAAAACATTTGCTTTCCTATAATGTACAATTTTGCATAGGACACAAATCTTTCTCTAACATACAAATTTTCTATGTAACTTTCTCTAAAATGCATCTCTTGTATGCATTTCTCCTTCTCGTACACACTTTGGGCTGTAGTTTTTGAACTGAGAACTGCAGCGCAACCGTTTAGAGAAATTTGGAATCTGAGATTACCTGTTTTAATACAAAGAGCTCTCCAGGCGTTGTGAATTAGGTGAGTTTGCTTAAAAATGCAGCATTAATTAATTTTTCTAACAAGGTACACTTTCTCAGTGAAATACCTTCATTCACACTGAGCATTTAATTCCTGGACAGGGAAAGTTTTAAATAACTGGCTTTCCTGAGTTCTACTGAGTCCCAGCATTGTTATATTCTTTAGCCATTTGCTTCCTTGGTTGCCTTTTGGATCTAATTTGCTCAAAACTAGTATATGTTTAGAACAATAAATAATATATGCTGCCCAGAGTCACGTGTTGAGATGAGTAGGTATAGAAATCAAATAAATAAATAAAAACTGTTTCCATAAAAATGACCTTTGCCCCTTCAAATGCCCCTTAAGGAACCAAAGGAACCAGATTAGGCTCAAGACCTTGTAATTACTCACTCCTGTAGTCTGGGCTGATAGGCATATCAAAGAAAATAGCCCAGAAGCTACAATTTCTCAATTGGAACTCAGATTCTCTTAGCTTCCGTTTCTGAATTGAAAATATGGAGATAATAAAGCCGATCGCATTGGCAGATGGGTCTGTTGCAGAGGCTGCTCTATACACTTTCAGAAGGCATTATAAATTCTAATTATTGTTTGCATTTCTTTATTATCTTTTCATCCTCCCTGTCCTCCAAAGAACTCCATGATGCATGTGTGCCTCCCATGCCAGGTTACTCTATGGATTCTATAGTCAGGCAAGGATTTGAAGCTCCGACTACTAGACCAGCATGTCCTCCATCTATGTCCAAGGTCTCAAGAAACAATTTCAGGAAATAGTGGAGAAAGAAGGAATACCAAAAAGCATGGATGATGTTGCCTAGTTTGGGTTATGAAACGTCTGCAAGAAAACAACCAAGCTCAGAGAACACTAAGGACCCCACAGTCCTCCTCCTCCTCCTCCTCCTCCTCCTCCTCTCCCTTCTAACACTGATGATGTTATCTAGTTTGGGTAATGAAATGTCTGCAAGAAAACAACCAAGCTCAGAGAGCACCAAGGACCCCTCATTTCAGCCCCGAGTTACGAATATTCTCCTTTACTGAATACCAGAAAGAATACAAAATGTGGACAAAATCTAAAAATTGTGGTAGATAGATGATAGACAGACAGACAGACAGACAGACAGACAGACAGACAAAATCAAGCATCTGGCACTGTGCATAGGAACATCTGCACTGGACTAGACCCTCCCAAGGCCAGATGGGAGAGCCCAGATAAAGCCATGGAGAATAAGAGGGCTACAATCCCGTGGGACTTTCAGATCCAGATGGACAGTCAGGTACTCATCAATGAAAGAGACATCATGGTGGTAGGAATGACCGGAAGACAGGGGTGCTCATGGATGTAGGGGTGCCACATGATAGCAACATGAGGAAGAAGGAGAATGAGAAACTGGAGAAGCACCATGGTCTGAAGGAAGTACCAGAGAGGATATGAAAAGTAAAGACCAAAGTGTTCCCAGTGGTGGTAAAAGCACTTGGGACTGTGACTCCTAGGCTGGGGGAGTGGCTCCATCAGATCCCAGGAACAACATCGGAACGCTCCGTCCAGAAGAGTGCCATGCCAGGCACAGCTATGTTACAACACACAACCTTCAAACTCCCAAGCCTCTGGTAGAGGTCTCGAGATTGAGGAAGACCCAAACCTCCCATGGGGTTGAGAAGGGATTATTTAATTATGCATTATATACCTACACACATGCTATACATGCATAAACAACCAGCTTCCCTGGGGTTTAAAGATTGGTCCAGTTCTATAGTTAAATACATACTGCATACACTAAGGATGAACGTGACTCAATACAGCTGCAAGGAGCCTCCCCTGTGCATGATTTATAATCTCGATTTTGATTATGTGAGATTTCAGATGGCACTTTCATCTAAGTTTTTTTTTTTTTTTAAATGAGCATTTTTTATTATTAGTGCATGGAAAACTTTGCTATCTGGAATGTATCTGTATACAAGCTTCAAAAGAAAAACTGTAGAATATCTACAGTTGCCCATATGGTTTTCTTCATTTGGGACAAGATTTTACATTTTGCATGAACTAAACATTTTCCTTGGTATAATTAATTGCTTCTCCCTACGATTTTTTCCCAGACACTTGTTTTTTTTCTTCCTTTTCCTTCTTCTGTCTTTAATGCTTGCTGTAATACTTCTTACTAAGTGAATCTTCCTCAATCAGTTTCTTCCTCTAGCAAGGTAATGGTACTACTGTTTATAAAGAAGCACATATACATAAACCCAGCTGGGCTACCTAGTCTGTCTGAAAATCTTTCAACACCTAAAGGTCATTTTTATAAGAAATCACCCTGAATTAAACCTCTTACTCTCTCCAAAAGACCACATAGCCAACAAATACAATCAGGATAACAGAGTTGGGAGGGACCTTGGAGATCTTCTAGTCCAGGGGGGTCTTCATACTTGGCCCTTTTATGACTTGTGGAGTTCAACTCCCAGAATTCCTCCGCCAGGCACACTGGCTGAGGAATTCTGGGAGTTGAAGTCCACAAGTCATAAAAGGGCCACGTTTGAAGACTCCTGTTCTAGTCCAATTCCCTGCTCAAGCAGGAGGCCCTACACCAGTGGTTTTCAACATTTTCTTCACTACAGACCCCCTTTAAACACTTTTTGTGGCCATGGATCCCCAAGACTTAACTCAAGATTTAAATCATACCATTTCTTCAAGCCTTCGCAGACCCCCTGTGACAACATCATGGCCCCTAGGAGTCCACAGACCACAGTTTGAGAACCACTGCTCTATACCATTTCAGGCAAATAGCTGTCCAATCTCTTCTTTAAAATCTCCAGTATTGGAGCACCCACAACTTCTGAAGGCAAGCTGTTCCACTGGTTAATTGTTCTAACTGTCAGGAAGTTTCTCCTCAGTTCCAGGTTGCTTCTCTCCTTGACTAGTTTCCATCCATTGCTTCTTGTCCTGCCTTCAGGCGCCTTGGAGAATAGTTTGACTTCCTCTTCTTTGTGGCAACCCCTGAGATATTGGAACACTGCTATCATGTCCCCCCTCGTCCTTCTCTTCATTAGACTAGGCATATTCAGTTCCTGCAACTGTTCTTCATATGTTCATATGATATGTTCATATCAGAACCAGTCTCTGTCTGGTAATACAAACATATGGAGGTCTTTATAGTTAAAGAAACATTAATTATTGCTTTAAGCTGAAAAGTTTCCAATTCCAACTCTCACAAGGGAGAACAATCAATATTGGCCTTCTCAGTGACTTGGTGTGGAGAAGCGACTGCTTATATACACAAGCACGTAGACATACACAGTTATATACACACATTGGCGTTCCATCTTTCAGAGTTACATTTAGAATTCTATTAATGTATTATTCAAAGAATGTCATACATTTCGGAGGTCACAGGCTGAATTAATTTTTACATATCTCATTTTCTTCTCCCTCAATTCATTCCATCCCTTTTGTCCTTCCAAGTTTTGGAATTCTTTTAGGAACCTGCAAATTGAATCTTTCTTCCTTTTGATAGTCTTTTTTTTTTTTAATTAGGCAAACATTGCTTCTCCTTCCCTCGTATTTTTAATGGGGATAAAATCAAATCTGCTTCTACCATATTCCTGGTATATCTATAAAAACAGATCAGATTGGGGCCAAATGTCAAGGGGATGATCTTACCTGATTGAACATTTTTATATCCCAATGTACTGCGTTATTTTACCTTATTTTATTTTATATGGTCATCAGACTAACATAAACCAAACCAAACCAAACTAAACTAAACTAAACTAAACTAAAGTTTCAGGTATGCCCAAATCAATTATTTTGCAAACTAAATGAACTAACTCTTAGTGAGCCTAAGTTATTACTCCAATTAACATTAAACATTATTCAAGAAGAACTATGTTGGCAAGAAAAATCAAGAATCTGGTAGCACCTTTTCCAATTAACAATCTTTTTAAAAGAAACATTCATCAAGGGGAGAAAAAGTCCACACCTTTTCTCAAAACCAAACAACCACATGGAAGATCTGTCAGCACCAGATCACTTTGACTCGGTGCAACAATTAAGTTGCAGAAAAGAAACATTTTTTCATGCTGAATCAAGTCCCATGAATTGAACCTAATACCTTAAAGTGTTTCTCTCCTGGAAAAAAAAAAGATGTAAGAGCTTTGCTTATTTCTTATTTAACTTGTTTTTTTTTTTTTTAAGTTTTGGCAAAACTAGATGAAAAGAAATCAATTTCAGTTCCAGCTGGAACTTACCGAAGATAGTATCGATTGTTGAACCTGAAAACAAATGTATGCATTTTACATGTACTGAATTAAAACCATATTTAGGTGAAATATATGTATACTCGTATGTGGCTATTTATTAAAGCAAGCCTACAATTTTTCAGGGTCACCCTACAGTCTAATTTTTTTTTTTTGCACTCGTCACTTTATACAACACATATTTTGAAAACAAAATTAGCCAACCTATCATTTGAGGAATATTTTAGTGATAACAGCCAAGTGAAACATTATGCTGTATTATGTTTTTGCATTTTTTCTTGATCTTGAGTATCTGCCAGTTGTACCGATGCCTAATGTAATTGCTCACTGTTTTAAAAGGACAATTAAGACATTTATTTATTCTTAAAACACCCAGATCTACTGCCAATGTACACATTGCGCAAGCTGGAGGCGTTAGGCTAAAAGCCATATTGTTCATATTAAAACAACTACCGGCAACCACTGCCTGAGTGCATCTCCCAAGCTCCTCTCAAGTTAGGCTGTAGGTAACTTCTAATGCCATCCTTCTGAACTTAATGACCAGCCTCAAGATTTGATTAAGCAATTGTGCTATTCTGAAAATTGTGCCTGGCACAAACTGGATTTTTTTTCTTGAAGACGTTTCGCTTCTCATCCAAGAAACGACACGTTTTCTTGACATCTTGAGAAACAAAATGTCTCCCAAGAAAAAACAAAGAAAGTCCAGTTGCCTTTGGAACAACAGTTATGGAGAATCTCCATAGACACTAATTGGAAGCTTCCCAATTAAGTGGTAGGTGATAAAAACAAGGGAATGTGGTGAGGTATAAACTTATTTAGCAAGTACAATAAGAAAAACATCCAATTTTAACTTTTTTTAATGTAATGGTCCCATCTTTCCCCTCTGTTTATTCCCATTTAGAAACTCTTCAGGGATCTAATCATATCCCAATCAATTACAGAAGATTATTTTCCCCCTGAGGATAATCAGAACCGAGGTTCATACTCAGTTCTCCAGCTAGGAACATGTTTTTGTGTGTAAGGTTTCACTGTAGTGCATATCAAATGTCATTTCTACTCAAAATTCTTTGGCAGTTAAGAAGGCTTCTGATTTTTTTTTTAATCAATTAATATGGATTTTTACATGTTGTTAGCCTTCCAGAGTTACTTCTCTAAAATGGACGACGATTGTTTTTGGACCTTAGTTGTAGATTTTGTGAGTTAATTTGTATTAGTTTTATGTTTCTGTGTGTTTAGCATTGCATTACTTTTTTGTAGTTTTTAAAATTTTGGTAAGCCACCCAGAGTCATGCAGTTGAGATGGGCGGCTACATAAATCAAACAAAAAATAAATACATTTTCCAAATAGATATATAAATAAGCAGTGATATTCATTGTCCCATGAAGAATAATCAATGAATCAAATTAATTAATGCCATGAATTTATAAATTAATATTCTTTTTTCCATTCCATTTTTTAAGGTGCTACACAGACCAGGATTATTAGTTCAGAAAAATACGTCTCAAAGTTAAACTGTATTTCCTATCACCTTTTTTTTTTTTTAGGCATCTCTTTTTTTTCCTCCAAAAATTCATTTGGAACTGTGAAAATATAATGTTAGGTGTCAGAAACCTATTTGCGGGATCTGTTTGGAGTAACACGTTTCAGGCCAATGTTCATTTGTGCTGTTTTTGAAATGTCTGTATAAGAGGACTGGCTTCAATCAAGGGTAGGTTCATGATTCTTCATTTCTTTGGCAGCTTCTACATTCATCCCAGATGTTCGAAATATTCCAGCTGCTTCTCAAAAGTGAGTGTATAGGAGATGGAAGTGGAATAAAGCATCACAGTCTTCTAGAAACATCATACAAAAGATGCTCTTTGTTTGGTGCTCAGAGGCCGCGGGTATCTGTTTATGAGCATTGGTAAACAGTAGTTGTGAAGCCAAGGACTGTATGATGTGAACATAGAACATAGAATATCAGAGTCGGTAGGGACCTTTGAGATCGTCTAGTCCAAGTTCAAGCAGGAGACCCTGTACCATTTCAGACAAACGGATGTCCAGTCTCTTCTTAAAAGCCTCCAGTGTTGAGAGCACCCACAGCTTTTGAAGGCAAGCCATTCCACTGGTTGATTGTTCTCACTGTCAGGAAATTTCTCCTTAGTTCTAGGTTGCTTTTCTCCTTGATTAGTTTCCACCCGTTGCTACTTGTCCTACCTTCAGGTGCTTTGGAGGAAAGGTTGACCCCCTCTTCTTTGTGGCAGCCCCTCAAATATTGGAACACTGCTATTATGTCACCCCCCCTAGACCTTTGTTTTTCTAGACAGTCTAGTCTAATAAAAATGTGGACTGTCTTTCATTCCTGCTGCAACCAGATTTTATTGCTATTGTGCAATTCCTTAATGCTGGAAGTTACCCAATATGGAACGGTAATATCTCAGTACTGTTTAGGATCTGTAAAACTGCTAGTTGTACATTTTCCAATTCTCAGTTTTTGTTTTAAAAGTTCAGGCTTTTTCCACGAACATTTTATTTTATGGAGCAATTTGGTGGGGCTTTTTGTTGTTGTTGTTGTTACCTCTCACTTCCAACAACTTGAACAACATCTTCATCCATCTGCATCTGAAGATTTTAGGTCATCCATGGCCAACTTTCCTGGGCTAGCTCCCAAGTGCTTTAAAAACTGATCAGGAAACATATGATCACAGATACAGCTGCCAACTAATGTGCCACTTTTCTAAATTATCTGTATTTGTAGGTGTCACAATCAGCCTGCCGCACTGGAATATAGCTGGAAAGAACTACATATTTTTCAACATTCGACAGAAGTAAATACGTACCCTAATTGGGTTTTAGTAAAATTATAGAGATGATCCAGCCATCTCTAGTCTTCTCTGGCTATTAATTTAGACCAAGGTGGCACTGGAGTCTCCCACCAGGACTATTTCATGCCTGTGGTAGAAATAAAGAATGCAAAGAGAAGAGAATATTTGTAGCTCAGGGTTGAGCTGTGGGGAACTCCCTTCTAGCACTGATGATGTTACCTAGTTGGGTCATGAAATGTCTGCAAGAAAAAAAATGAAGCTCAGAGAGCACCAAGAACCCCACAGTCCTCCTCCATTCCACAAACCCCACTCCCTTGTAGCACTGATGATGTTACCTAGTTGGGCCATGAAATGTCTGCAAGAAAATAGCCAAGCTCAGAGAGCATCAAGGACCCCACAATCCTCCTCCTCTACTCTGCAAAACCCACTCCCTTCCAGCACTGAAGATGTTACCTAGTTTGGGTTATGAAATGCCTGCAAGAAAACAACCAAGCTCAGAGGACAGCAAGGACCCCACAGTCCTCCTCCTCCTCCTCCTCCTCCTCCTCCACTCCCTTCTAGCACTGATGATGTTACCTAGTTGGGTCCTGAAAAGTCTGCAAGAAAACCACAAAGCTCAGAGACCACCAAAGTCCCCATAAAGGATGCCACTGGCCTGTCCTAAGAGCACCCGACCATATGAAAATCTTGTAGTCTGAGGTCCCTGGAGGGCTTCTCTGAATTTGGGACAGATCCCTCCCTCCCTTGGGTGGGATTCAAGTCTGCAGAATCTTGTTGCTTCTCGTGCCCAGACGTCAGCTTTGTGTTTAGACTTGAAAATGCCTCTTAACTGTACATTTTCCAATCATCTACTTTATCTTAATCATGCATTTTGTGGAACAAAGAGGGGGGGGGGAAATGAGTAAATGACACCATTTTCCCCCATGCGTCTTGAATTATTCCTTGTCAGGAGAAAGTCTGCTTCCTCAGCCAGAGCTAATTTAAATCAATCTGTCATTAGATATGATAAATAATACTTACTGTGGAGGGGGTTGGGGGGGGAGGAAATGGGGTAAAAATACACAAGGGCAGCTTAGAAAGTTCTGCTTTCTCCCTTAAAACATCCCGAACAGTCACATCTAATTGCTGAAAGCCAACTTCAAAAGGTTTCGTCTGGAGGAAGCCCCATGACAGTTGCTGGCAAAATGCAAAACTCGAACCATTTGAATTATCCCTCCTCCACCCCCCCCCCCGTTCCAAAACCGTAGTGCAAGGCTCATATATGAATAAAGAAGAAGGTACAGCGAGCCAAATTTTATGCTTAAACGGTAATACCTTGGAAACGGGGCAATTATAGAATTGGTTGAAGCCTGCACAGTGGTGGGTTTCGCATGAAGTAAACCTGCAGGTGTTTGCTCTCTTCCAACTCCAGTGATTAAGTTCATTTTAGAAGCTCCCAGCTCTGCATGAGGCTGTGGATTGGGGGGAGGGGGTGGTTGGGGGGGGCAGATAAATCTGCAACACAAATGACTGAATAGCTGCATTTGGCAAGTTCGTTGGCGGTGAGGATGACAAAAACACAACAGATCTGGGAACTTTGGAGAAAGAAGCTTTCCTGGCCACAGGTCATTCATTCCGTGTGCCTGTTAGACTTGGACGGTTTCACTTTGTTGACAGATTTTAAAAAAATGTACTGGCCTGATAAAAAGCTTCTGGAAATCAAATGTTTGCACACTCTTCTGTAACCTTGGGCCAGTCAGGTTATTGACTCAAATGGATGTTGCGTCACTTCGGTTATATTTACGGCCTCTTAAGTGCAATTCCATTTAATGTGGGTTGGAACACTACTGCATTCCTGGGATGATTATTTTAAAAAATTGAATTTCACATTCAACTCCACATATTATACTAACATGGAACCTGTCTACACTTTACTGGTTTACTGAATAAACCATAACTGCCCCAGTTTGCACAATATGCTAAGTTAAAGCCAGACCACATCAGGGTTTAATGTTGCTTAAGATCTAGGGATCTGTCTTGCTGTTCTTCTGAACACTGCCAAAAGATAATCTGTCTATTTAACTATTTTATTGGCTTCTTCTTACGAATACATTTGCTTATCTATTTAAACTACTGTTTCCATTGTTTTCATCTGCTTTTAGTGATACCATGCGCTCTCTTAGTTTGGCTACACGGTAATGCAATGTTCTTGGCTTTGGTTTGTGATCTCTGGCAGGAGAGGAGAGGAGAGGAGAGGAGTGGGAGGGAGGGAGGGAGGAAGGAAGGAAGGAAGGAAGGAAGGAAGGAAGGAAGGAAGACTTACTAGAGTTCTTAGTGCTTTGCTTAGAAATTAGGCAACCGAACAATTCAACATTTTTCATATCTTAGAATACTGAATTTTAAACTTTTTTTTGAACAGTACAGGAAGCATTTTTCCTTTTGTGAATTATTATTATATTTTGGTATGCTGACTCCAGTAAATGAAGTTATTTTATAGCCCAGCTGCTCCTGTATGTTTTGAGACTTCGTTTTAGACAGGGATCAAGCAACTTTTACCCTTTTGCCTGACCTTACTCTAATCATCCATACAGAATTAATGAGGGAAAAATAGATTTCCATTAGCAAGTAAACCCAATTTTGCCTGAACGTAAGCAAAAGCTAAATTCAACCGTTCCTCGTTTCTCTAGGAAGCATGAAAAAGATTTTTTTTTAATCCTTGCCTTTCACTTCATTCCTCCTAAACTGTCAACAACCTTTCAGCATGAGAAAAATTTAAACAGCAGACAAGGACTACCGTTTTGAAAGTCGAGATGAACAAAATAAGGGCATTTTTTCAGAGGTTTGTCAGGAGAGAAAGGGGAAAATAAAGGAAAATCATCTTGATGGCATCATAAATATTTTCTTGGGTGCAAGCAGCCTAGAGAGGAGGGATAGCTACGTTTCTTATTCTGTTTCCTTCACCAGAACCTTTGATCTCACTTGGGTTCTGTTTATAAAAGAATAACACTTAGTCCAACCCCTGCTCATGCAGGAGACCCTATACAATTTCAGATAAGTGGTTGTTCAATCTCTTCTTAAAAACCTCCATTGATGGAGCACCCACAACTTCTGGAGGCAAGTCGTTCCACTGATTAATTGTTCTCACTGTCAGGAAATTTCTCCTTACTCCTAGGTTTGGGTCTCTCACTACTCAGGTGACTCTGATGACACAGATAAACCTCCAGGTAGCCTCTATGACTCTCTAAAATAATGCAAATGACCAGCTGTCTGTAAGAAGTATAAATCCTTCCATTCCCCACCATCCAGTCAGAGCTGAAGAAGCTACTTGGATGAGAAACAAAATGTCTTCAAAAGAAAAACAAGAAAGTCCAGTTGCCTCGTGAAAAAGCACCTTTGGGTTAGTCCTAGGTTGCTTCTCACTTTGACTAGATTCCATCCGTTGCTTCTTGTCCTGCCTTCAGGTGCTTTGGAGAATAGCTTGACTCCCTCTTCTTTGTGGCAGCCCCTGAGATATTGGAACACTGCTATCATGTCACCCTTACTGACATGTCTACTGGCCAGGCTGATTCAGTGGTTCAGCTACCAATAACTATACCTTTGGGGACCATCTAGAGAAGACCGGGTGATTTTTCCTGCATCGAGAAAATACCAACATCCTCTCCCTACTGGGTTCAATAAATGAAGCTTACAACGGTTGCTGGAATTGGGTATGTCTAGTTTAATGAAGAGAAGGACGAGGGGGGACATGATAGCAGTGTTCCAGTATCTCAGGGGCTGCCACAAAGAAGAGGGAGTCAAGCTATTCTCCAAAGCGGCTGAAGGCAAGACAAGAAGCAATGGATGGAAACTAGTCAAGGAGAGAAGCAATCTAGAACTAAGGAGAAACTTCCTGAGAGCTAGAACAATTAACCAGTGGAACAACCTGCCTCCAGAAGCAGTGAATGCTCCAACACTGGAAGTTTTTAAGAAGAGACTGGACAGCCATTTGCCTGAAATGGTATAGGGTTTCCTGCCTGAGCAGGGGGTTGGACTAGATGACCTCAATGTCCCTTCCAACTTTATTATTATTATTATAACCACCACTGAAGAATAACCCTAGGCTGTAAAGTTTAACATCAAGCATACAGGTAGTCCTTACAACCATTCATTTAGTGATCATTCAAAGCTACTGAGGCACTTAAAAAAATGACATATGACCATTTTTCATATTTACGATGGTTGCAGCATCTCCGTGGTCATGTGATCAAAATTTGGATGCTTGGCAACTGGCAGGTATTTGTGACAGTTGCAGTGCCCCAGGGTCACGTGACCACCTTTTGCCACCTTCTGACAAGGAAAGTCAATGAGGGAAGCCAGATTCACTTAACAACCATGTCACTAACTGAACAACTGCAGTGATTCACTTAACATCTGTAGCAAGCAAGATCATAAAATAGGGCAAGAATTACTTAACAATTGTCTTGTTTAGCAACAGAAAGTTTGGGCTTAATTGTTGTTATAAGCTGAGAACTACCTGTAGTCCTGTTTTACTTTGGAACATGTTGCAAGTTGGGTTAAAATTGAATACAGAGTTGATGGCTGCTTTAAGTGAGACACCCTTGCTTCACAACATTAAATCTCTACATATTAATTGGACCACTTCCCGACCTAAATCCTGATTTACGAATTATTTTCCATCCTGAATCACATTCATTCATTCAATTAATTATATTTACATACTGTAATGCTAAAAGTTCTCTCAGCCTTCTCTTTAATAAAACTTTTTTTTTAATTCTTGTCATTAAGCAGTCACATCATTTGGATCACTGTTTTAATTCTGCTGAAATTCTGAAAATGTATTAAAATATACTGGATTTTCATCTGAAACAAATTTTCCCACAGTCGTTCTCTGTACAAATATTCTGTGTTCAATTTTACATTACTGCATCGCTTGCATTAACAGAATAGGAGGGTATTTAAACGTTGATAGATACTGATTCTTAGGTTGCTAAACCCATTAAGCTTTTTATTAATGTCTTTTAATAGCAAAGCATGGAAATGGGTGCATTTTTTAAAAGGCACGGCTCAGTGGCTTATGTAATTTAATTTATTATGTATATGTCAGCTCTTTGCCTGTCAATAGGCTTACCTGAGTACATAGCCGGGAGTAATAGAAATTAAGACTTACTAAGGAAGCAGCTTAGATAATGACTTAGCTCACACATCCTGCTAAGCCACAGTTTACTTAATCTCGGCTTACTGAATAAATTGCATTATGTAGACTCATACATACAACATGCTAAGCCACAAATCATAATTGCAGTTCATAATGGCTAAACTATGTCTCAGGCCGAAAGAATCAGGACCATAAACAATTTACTGAAGCCTATCCACAAAAATCGGGTGAACTAATGGCCAGTACGAAATTGGTGCTAAATAAGAGTCAACCGAAATCCAGAGAGGTTGGACTTGTGGAAATGCAGGAATTCCACCCACGTAGGCAACTATCTGTTCCTGCCTAAGTCCCAAAAGAAAAGAGGAATGTTAATAAGAGTACAACTATCATGCAAATATGACTTTATACTTCACAGGAAGTCAATACTACTTGATCTTTTTTGTTAAAGTTATAGCCTACCTTTCTTTTTGGAAGGCTTTATATGATACACAATTCTCTCTCCTCCATTTCTATTCCCCACTATATGAATTCTGTGGGGTAGGTTGGGCTGATATTGAGCGACCGGTCGATAGTCATGTCATATAATGGGGAGGAATCAACTGTGTTATCAAAGAAAACAACCTTCCTGTGGGTTCCTTGGTGTTCTCTGAGATGGGTTGTTTTCTTGCAGATGTATCCATCCATCCATCTGTCCATCCGTCCCCCTCTCTCTCCATCCATATCTATCCATCCATCTGTCCCTCTCTCTCTCCATCCATATTTGTCTGTCTATCCATTTAGCCATCCATCTGTCCCTCTCTCTCTCCGTATCTCTATGTCCATCTATCCGTTTAGCCATCTGTCTATCTCTTCATCTATATCCATCCATCCATCCGTCCCTCTCTCTCCATCCATATCTATCCATCCATCTGTCCCTCTTTCTCTCTCCATCCATATCTGTCTATCTATCCATTTAGCCATCCATCTGTCCCTCTCCATCTATATCCATCTATCCGTCCATCTCCATCCATATCTATCTATCCATCTATCCATCTATCCATCTATCTATCTATCTATCTATCTATCTATCTATCTATCTATCTATCTATCTATCTATCTATCTATCTATCTATCTATCTATCTATCTATCTATCTATCTATCTATCTATCTATCTATCTATCTATCTATCTATCTATCTATCTATCTATCTATCTATTCATCTATCCAGTTAGCTAGTATTTTATGATAACAAAGTCCTTTGATTTTTTTTCACCATCCTCTTTTAAAAAGAATCTCTAGGGCCCAGCCCCAAATGTTGGCATCAGAGCAGGATTAGCATTTCTGATGTTAACTTTAGCAAGTGGGCAAATATTAGAAACTCGTCAGATAAAAAGCAGGCTTCTCGGCCCATTTTCTTCCCCTCTCTGCATCGCAGATGGCATAAAAATAGACTTCTTTTGTTTCCATAATGGATTTTACAAAGCAATTGAGGTGGGTTGGCAGCTCTGCAATCTGACAAAACAAATATTTCTCTTCACTGAAAAGTACATATGAGTTTTCTCTCCTATCACCCCAAAAAATCTCCCAAAGCTTTTCAGAACCCAGCACACGTCCACTCCTCTTTGCAACTCATTTTCCCCTCTTTTTGTGACAACTGAGGCAATAATTCACAGCTCACTGGATCTCCTAAATAACCCCCTTTATATTAACATGGTTGACATTCCCCCATGCCCAGCAGGGATCAACTGCACTGGCAGACGCCCATTAGGGATTCTTAAAACTTTGGAGGTTTAACGTAACCGTTCCCAATGTCTGTTTGTCTGTCTGTCTCACTCTCTCTCTCTGTGTGTGTGTGTGTGTGTGTGTGTGTGTGTGTGCATAAGCGTTCACGTAGCTACTGTCTCAAAATGCAAACTGAAGAATAACATAACATTGTCATTTTGCAATTTCCAAGTATTTTTCCTTTCCTGGATCTCGTTCAGACTCCTACACAAGTGTTTTCAAGCTCAGATACGTTTCGCCCTGCTGGGAACCTGGTTCTTACTCTTCCTTTCCCCTCCCTTACAGTAGAGTAAACGAGCTCCTTAAGTATTCCTTTTTAGAAACTTTTTAAAGAAAAGTAGACTTGCTCAGCTTTGCAGTTAATTTGATATATGGAGGTCTGGGAAAGCACGACGTGTTTAGCCAATGTTACATTACAAGAGCTTTCTTAAGAGACCGACCCCTTTAAAAGAAAGTTGAAAAAAAAAGAAACTCTTTCTTATTTGTATAGATTCTTTGAAATCCAATTTAGCTGAAGGATTTCCAGGTCAGATGGCTACCTTATGAATTAATCTTCCATTTTGTTCTGGAGTAGAAAAAGGGGCATCTCCGTGGTCACATGAGGCACTGGAAACTATGTCCAAAAACTTTGCAAAATACATCAAGAAACTGCAGCTTCCTGCAATAACTCCAGCAATGTTACAAAAAACTGCCCTACTCGGAACATCTTATATTTTAAGGAGGTACCTGGTTGACACCTAGGATGCTGGTAGCAACCCGTGTCAACCATCAGCGCCAGCCAATTTGAATGTTCAGTTGACTGAGGTTCATGTTTAATGAATAAAAGAATAATAATAATAATAATAATAATAATAATAATAATAATAATAATAATAATAATAATAATAATAATAATAATAATAATAATAATAATAATAATAATAATAATAATAATAAAGTTGGAAGGGACCTTGGGGGTCATCCAGTCCAACCCCCTGCTCAGGCAGGAAACTCTATACCATTTCAGACAAATGGCTGTCCAGTCTCTTCTTAAAAACTTCCAACTTTATTATTACTGAAGAACTTAGAAATTACTGAAATTACTTAGAAATTACTTAGAAATTACCGAAGAACAAAGACATCCCCCTAAACTCCACTGAAGATGTTACCTAGCCTGGTAACGAAACGTTCAGAAACCAACCCACAAGCTCGGAGAACGAGCCTTCACCCTCAAACAGTTGCAGGTTTTAGGTTTAATGCAATAATTTATTATTGAAGACAGCATTTAGGTTCACACCGAGTCTTTCCTCACTGTAAAAACATTAATAAGAAAAATTAATAATTAATACGAGTTGTTTTTTTTTTTAAAAGAACCACCTCCAGGAATGTGAATAGATACTAATTGCTCAAGTTACTAGTCATCCAGGAAGCATATGCTGACTGCAAGCCAAATAGTCCAGAAATGCTTTCTACAGTTGTAAATCTTTCACAGCTACAATTATGTGTGAGCACTGATAGGGAAAGGGGGGGGGGAAAGCACATTCAACAGCCGGAGTCAGGTAGGTTTACCAAAGTGAAATTGCAAAATTAAATTTAGATGAACTTAATTAAAAAAAAGGGGGGGGGTATCCAATTTAATGCCGACATCCATCACGGCCTCATTGAAGTCCTTTCTGGTCGCAAGAAAATAAATTAAGGCATGAATTCCAAAACCACATAAAGGACCGAGTGAAGTGTGAATGGATGGACAAGTGAAGTCATTTATCCAGGAGGAATTTTCTGAGCCCTCAGATGGAAACGTTCGTCCATCCGTAATTACTGAAGTTGGATTGCCTGCTGCCAGCTCCTCTCAACCCTCGCAGATCCCCTGAGAAGCACCTGATCCCTCCCCGGGAGATTCCCACTTGTTGATATCTGAATGATTACGTTTCTGGTTTGACACCTTCGGGAGATATTAAGGATTGACAGACACAGACTTCTTTCTTCTCTACCGAGAAGAAATGTTTGTGCTTTCTCCTTGTCTAAACAGCCTGGTGATTGGCAGGAAGGAAATGTTTGTTGGTTCCTCCAAGCAACCTGAGAATATTTAATACGGCAAATGTTTGCAGGCCTTACCGTGGATTCAAGAGTCGGCTGTAGAGGTCTCAAACAAGTTGTCTTCAGCTCAAATCGGAGAGCCTGTCAACAAAAGGCAAAAGAAAAAAAAAGAAGAGAAAAAGACTTAATGTGTGCGTTTGGAGGCGTGTGATATTTTAACAGCTCAACTTGCTAAATAGCCATACGGACAATAATACAGGCAGTCCTCAACTTACGATAGCAACTGAGTCCAATGCTAAGCAAGGCAGTTCTTAAGGGAGTTTTGCCCCGTTTTACGACCTTTCTTGCCACAGTTGTTAAGTGGATCGCTGCAGTTGTTAAACAAGTAACACGGTTGTTAAGTGAATCTGGCATCCTCCTGGACTTTGCTTGTCAGAAGCTCGCAAAAGGGGATCACGTGACCCTGGGACCCTGCGACCGTCATAAATGTGAGTCAGTTGCCCAATTTTGATCACGTGACCACGGAGATGCTGTGATGATCGTAAGTGTGAAAAAAAGGTCATAAGTCACTTTTTTTCCCAGTGCTGTTGTAATTTAAAACAGTCACTAAATGAATGGGTTGTAAGTCAAGGACCACCTGTAGAGGAATCACCATGACAAGCTTAAGGATGAAAACTGCTAAATTAGGAATGGACAATCCAGCCTTTCCACATCTTAACTATGGATTGCCCACAGCACTGATTGAATAGAAGCCTTGAATTTTCATGAATGCAATTTCAACCATCCAACTAAGCAGGAACAACAGAACACGGCATGGTTAGTTTTAATAAAGAGCATTAATTTTTTTTTAAAAGGTCAATACAGGGAGTGAAGTGTCCCGATGACCAATCTAAGATTAATGAAGCACACACATATATATATATATAATACCAGTTATTTAATTAAAATTTCTTAAGAGGTTGCCTGGTTCTGGGAAAGGAGAGTAATTTCTTCCATTGGGAGCTTTTTCTTAAGCTAAAGCGCATTTTACAAAAGTTTAAATCATAACCATCCAATAATACCCTTTAAAACACAGGCTCATCAGCTAGATTTGGACTCACGATCTCTCTACCCCAAAAGCTTTGGATGGAGCCCCAGAACCTGTCAAAAAAAAAACACAAAAAAACTACAGCTGAATTTTTAATTTTTAATACGGCAGAAGGGCAAAGTGATTAAATACGTGGGAATGATTAGATTAACTGCACTTAATTAATGTAATTGCTTTTTAATTAAAAGTTAATCTAAATTACATGGAACAAAATTTAGTTTTTGTCCAGGTCTTACTACTTTATCTTGACCTTGTCTGCTTTCTGGAACGGGATCTGCTGCGCATCATTCAATGGTCATGCTTAACGTGGACCCAGGGGGGCTGTGACCCACTGCTCTTAAGAAAACATACTCTGTGCCAGAGGTACCCAACCCCCAGTCCGTGGACCGGTACCGGGCCGCGGCATGCCAGCAACCGGTCCACACAAACAAGCAAAGCCCCATCCATGGGATGCAGGCAGCACACAAAACCACGCACCCTCCGGTCCACGGAAAAACCTCTCTCCACGGAACCGGTCCCTGGTGCCCAAAAGGTTGGGGACCTCTGCTCTGTGCTATGCAGAGTTATTCTTTTTCAAAACCTAACCGTGACCACACCAGGTGGCGTAGTGGTTAGAATGAAGTATTGCAGGCTGACTCTGCTCACTGCTAGTAGTTACAATTGTACTTCAGCTTTCCTTTGCTGTACAAAGGTCATCAATGCCAGGATTGGGATTGGCCATCAAAGTACTTTTTCATCACTGGTTGCTAAATGAGAACCTTTGTTTAGTGAACTGTTGCAAAATGTGGATTAGAGTCAGTCTCCCTATGACTTCTGCGTTTCTCTTGATGGACTCGATAGCACTTCAATATGAAAGAAAAGAAAGCTTTTGTAAAGAATACACAGACAATCCTCCTGGATCCCTTGCCTACTGAGCATGCTTATAATACTTGGGGGGGGGGGTCTTCCTTCCTTTCCTTCTTTCCTTCCTTCCTTCCTTCCTCCCTCCCTTTCCCATTCTTCCTTTCCTTTCTTCCTTCCTTCCTCCCTCCTTTCCCATTCTTCCTTCCTTCCCCCTTTTCTTCCTCCCTCCCTCCTTTCCCATTCTTCCTTCCTCCCCCTTCCTTCCTTCCTTCCCTTCCACCCTCCCTCCCTCCTTCCCATTCTTCCTTCCTTCTCTTTTCTTCCTCCCTCCCTCCTTTCCCATTCTTCCTTCCTCCCCCTTCCTTCCTTCCATCCTATTTACCTTTACCTTCCCTCCTTCCTTTCTTTCCTTCCTTCCCTCATTCTCCTTCCTTCCCCCATTCTCCTTCCTTCCATCCATCCATCCAATTTCCCCTTCCTTCCTTCCTTCCTTCCTTCCTTCCTTCCTTCCTTCCTTCCTTCCTTCCTTCCTTCCTTCCTTCCTTCCTTCCTTTTTTCTTTCTCTCTTTTCTCACGTCTTATCTATTCGTGATGCTGTTTGGGCTACAGAAGAACCAGAGTCTCTTCTCAAGAGGACAAGAAAAGAAAAAAAAAGCACTTTGGAAAACGAGTACAAAAACAAAAAACAAAGAGAAGGGAGAAAATTCTCTTCTAGAGAAAAAAAAAGGAGGAAAAAAAGATAAAAGCTCTGCTTGTTTCAACATAAAAGGGAGAGGCAACAACACGCCACCAGTTATGCTCCATGAAGCAAGTGCCATCAAAGTGAATGGGAGCTATCCAGGAATGGTGCTGAGCTCTTGCGCAGCTCCCATTCACACCCATGGAATTTACATGCTCAGCAGAACTTTCTGGCAGTTTTTGTTCCAAGAAAGAAGAAAAAAAAGTGAGGGGGACAGGAACGGAGTGCTTTCCAGTTCAATCCAAACCCATTAAACTGTACTAGAGAGAGGCAGTGTGGGAGGTTTCAATGGACTGTGGACTTCAGAATAAAAATTAGCACCAGATAGTAAATGGAGAGAGGGGAATTAAAAAGAGAACCTCCATTGGGGAAACTGGCAGAAGGAGCTGTATTTCAAAGGGAGAACAAGTCATTGTCAGGAATGAGGAGCCTTTATGCAAAACACAGCCGTAAATGCAGCTGTTTTATAATAAAATACATAACTAATGTACTAATTCAGGATACAGCCCTCTGTCAACAAAGTTCGTCAAAGGAATTAGGAAACCAGTTAAACCAGTTAAAAATGCAGCAAGAGCCCCCAAACTTTCTCCCAAAGTAAAAAAACCAGTATTTTTTTTTTTTAAAAAAACGGATTATGCAAAACATTGTCTTAAATGCAGCTATTTTATAATAAAATCCCTAACTAATTTACTAATTCAGGAAATAGCTCTCTACCAACAAAGTTCATCAAAGGAACTAGGAAACTAGGAAAGGCAGTAAAAGTAAAAAAAAAATGTATTTAAAAAAATGTATTGTGTGTTTTTCATCTAGTTGAATCTGCGGTTAAATGTATAATTTAATCTAATACTTCCAAAATCATCTCTCTCCACGCATATTTATATGTATATACAGTATAATACTGAGAGAATGTGGCTACAGTTGAACCAAAAATGGGCATGAAAATCACTCACAAAATGATCTTTTGTGAAATTTGTCAAGGCTACTCCAAAATGAAATGTAACTGATTTGCAGGGAGAGAAGTACTAAAAAAAAAAAAAAGGAGAATTGTTTCTAATCTGAATTGGCTTTATTCATCCTTAGTAACAACATCTCTATGATGTCTCTACTACATGGTCCTGAATTGGGTTTCCCAACGCAATGTTGTGAAACATTGGTGATACAGCTTCTTCCTTCCCAACCCCCCCCCCACTTTTTACCTTTCCCCCCAACCCCATTTAACACCTTGCAGGTAAGGCAAGTAGCTCTTATGAAAGCCTCAAACTCATTTCCCAACATAGGAAAAGCCAAGTTAATGATCCAGATCTAGGGACCCTGACTATGCTTCAGGATTAGAAACAGGGATTGATCTAAAACTTCTGTAGATCTCCCAAACTGCGAAAGTCTGAGTTACCTGGGCAATTGTCTACACTGCTAGAGATAGCTTCATATATGTCAGGCATAAACAAGACCCACACATGTAGAGTTCACATTTGCTACTTTATTGTTTTATGCCAATTTCACAAGAATCTTCCCGAACTGGCAGATTTGCCTGAGAAAAAACAGATTAGGCATTCAAAGGCATTCAAAGGGAGTCAGACCTTGCCCTCTTGTGCTTACATAATGAGTCCATGCTGATTCCCTGTTTGATTTCTCCTCCCGATTGTGACAGTTGTTCTCCAACACCATATGACAAGGAGAGGAACTTTTCTTCAAAATACATTGGGGTTTAAAGGTAGGGGGAATGATCAGGAAGAGAAAGCTGTTCAAAGTTTTTTAAAGGTCTCAGCAGAACTCTTACGCAGTCCCAACCTGTGGGGACCCTTCTGATTTTGAATAGCAACTAAGCATCTTGAAAAGAATCTCGTCTGCAACGCTCAGTATCTCAGAAAGGAATGCTGATATAGTTACCTTAAGAAAACATGAAAACCACATTATTGCTCCATTCTCAAAATCTGACATGACAAGACTAGATCAAAGCTGCACACAGGAGGGGAATTCTGTAATTCAGATACAGAATAGGGAAGATAGGGAAGACATGAGTACGTTTAGTAATGCATCACCTTTAATATGGTAAAATACATTGTAGTCTAAAGCGTTTTAAATATTTACTCAGGAAGTCACCTGAGCAGGTAAGGGAAGATGTAAATCTCCATTAAAACTAGTAAGACAACAATCAGCTTCCAATGAATAATGATTAAAGAACGTAGCAGAGAATTGTGGGTCTCTCAGGAGGCTGGCCCATTATTAAAAATTTATACCTAAAGAGGAAATGGTGCAAGGGGAATGTTTGATAGTTAAATTTTCATGGTCATATGACTTAAGAATGTCCTTGTTGGTCCAGTGGGTATTTGAGACTTTTGAATCAACTACTGCCCTTCTAGGGTAGAGATGAGCTCAGTCTTCCCCCGTTGAGAATGTCCAAAAAAGAGACCGGTGGCCGTTTGTCCAGAATGTCTCCTGCTTGAGCAGGGAATCAGACTAGAAGACTTCCAACTTATTATTCTATGTTCTAAATGAATTGGGATGGCTGCCAGTCCATTTTCAGACCCAACCTGACTATTCTGATCAATCTTGGAGCCAGAAGTTCATTTTAAATCCATCTTCCTCAACTACTGTATTAATTTCACCTCCCATCATTATCAGCCATAGACAAGATGGCTGGGGAATTCTGGGGGCTGAAGTTCACATCTGTGGCAAATGCCCTGCCTGGAGCACCTCCCACTTAATTCTCAGGAGCTCTCAGCATCTGGCAAACAAACTTAGTTGAGTGAACCAAGAGAGAGGATCTTCCCTCTGTTTGAGAAATGTCCTTTCTGGTCTCTCCCACACTCTTGTTGTTTTGGCATCAAGCTAAGATTTACATCCTTTCCCAGGCATAGTGACACAGATCCCTGTTCATCTTTCAAAAGCAGGTTAAAATGGAGCTCTTCTGGAGGACCTTCTCAGTAACTTTAGATAGCACCAGATTAGAATTGTTTCCATGCTAATATTTTTAAATATTAGTTCTAACTATTTCAATTATCTTCGTACCACTCCATTATGGAACTTTACCTCCTTGTAAACTGCCAAAAGACATGACTGCAACAGGTTAAAAAAAATCTAATCAATCAGTTAAATAATCAGTGGGTTTTATTTTTTATTTTTTAGATTCTTCCGGATTATATTAGTAAATCAAAATTTACCACTTTCAATTATTTCAACCTGATTATTTCACTAATATTTCCCTGCCCTGAAATAAATGAGGTGCCTCCGAAATTCACCAGGCCATGGCAGATATTAGACAAAAATACAACTAAGTCCCAGTTTGAATGTTGGAAACTCTGAAAATTACCGCTATAAACCAACTGGATAGTGCCGGCTTAAATCAGCTGATTCAACCACAATGTTATGGACTAACGTGGAACAAATTACATCATTTCATTTATTTCATAACCATACAATGCAGCATAGTCCTTACTGTTTCTTCCTTGAGGGCTTCCTTAGAGTATAGAACATTGAATGATAGGGTTGGAAGAGACCTTGGAGGTCTCCTTCCCATGACAGATGATCCTCTACCGTTCTATACAAATGGCTATCCAATCTCTTCTTGAAAACCTCCAATGATGCAGCACCCACAACTTCTGGAGGCAAAGTATTCAACTAATTAATTGCTCTTACTGTCAGGAAATTTCTCCTTAATTTTAAGTTGGTTCTCTCTTTAATGATCTTCCACCCATTACTTCTCGTCCTGCCTTCTGGTGCTTTGGAGAATAGGTGGAGCCCCCTCTTCTCTGTGACAGCCCTTCAAGTACTGGAAGACTGCTATCATGTCAGCCCCAGTCCTTCTCTTCATTAGACTAGACCAGGGGTAGGCAACCTTGGCTCTTTTATGACTCGTGGATTTCAACTCCCATGCTGGCTCAGGAATTCTGGGAGTTGAAGTCCATGAATCATAAAAGAGCCAAGATTGCCTACCCCTGGACTAGACATACCTAGTTTCCTCATCATAGGGTTTAGCCTCCAGACCCATTATCGTATCCCTTTGTTCTTCTGAATTAGCCATGTATAAATAATAGAGCTGGGCAGGAGGAGGACTTGTACAAAACCCCATCCCACCTCCACTCACCACATTCTAGGTTGTGAAACAACATAGTCCTCTATTTTCTGAAAGCAAATGGAAACAGACTCTGCCTTGCTAGGCACTTAGCTGGAAGACTCTTCTTTACAAGTGCTGCAGAGCTCAGCATTAACATTATGTTTTTTACCCTTTGTCATTGTTTCCTCCTTAACCCCTTGACCTCTGGGAGAGTGACCAGAATGAATATTTTATGTTTGTTCATTTAATTACATAAATGTATGCAGCCTTTGATTTATGATCCGTGCCAGTCCGCATGCTGTACCAAACAGCGCTTGTGCTAATGCATTAGCCATGTATAACAAAATCAAGGAAAAGTATTAACCTGTCAGTTGATTCTCTTCATTTTATTGCAAACTGACCTCTCCTGTTATAATTTCTAAACCTTTAATGTGGCCAGGAATGGGGAGCTGGCGGTTTCCCCTTCATTTGAAAGTTTGACTGCCTTAACTATGTATGATGTTATTGGAAGCTAAATTGACATTAAAATATCACTGAGATGTTAATATACAATCTAAAAACTAATACTTTCCTGTACAGATGGACAGAAACTCTGAGTATGTTCCTCATGACAAGAGTGTATTTTCTGTTGGCAAAATCCTATTATGTTATTCCATGATCATGATGTAAACAGAATATCCACTAGATCAAGACAAATAAGTGCCAAGACCTTTAATGAGTGGGGAAGAAAGAAACTCAAAAGAATAACGATGGTGAATTCTCTGGATCCAGAAAAGATACAAATAAATCTACTGAGAGTACTCAATAAAATATCTAGACCTGGGATCTCCAACCTTGAGAACTTTAAGACTTGTGGCCTTCAACTCCCAGAGAGAGCTGAAGTCCACAAGTCTTAAGGTTCCCAAGGTTGGTTGAGGAATTCTGGAAGTTGAAGACCACAAATCTAGAGGATTTGGGGATTTGGAGACCCCTGATCTAGAGGATAAAAGAAGAAAATCCTCAAGGGAGGGAAATGGACATGGCCATAGAAATCTGCCTCCTTTCAGAACAATTCAAGGCCCATCTAACTTAGAAATGTCATTATGGACTTCCAGAACTTCTCTAGGGTTTTAGATAGAAGCTTTCCCATCTATCAGGAGATGCCAGATGTTAAATAATGGGACTTAATTGCATTTATTTATTTATTTAGCGTCTGGCATATCATACACGGACTTGCAATGTATATTAATACTTCACCTAGATTAAAAACATAGTGATGTATGAATGTTAAAAAGATCTACATTCAGAGACCAAGATCCTAGGCCATCTAATCGTTGAAGTGCAGCATCGTTAATGGGGAAACAAATCAAATACTAGATGGGTATACGCCCTCAGCTTCAAGCCGGTCACGATCTTATCTAGTTTGATGAGGGATCCCCGCAGTCACATTGAGGGAGGATACTATGTCCCATTTATACAAAGAGTCCTGGCAGATGCCATGTGAGGTACGAATCCTGGCAAGGTAGTTCAAAACACGGCAGCTTTTTGTTTGCAAAGTTTGGGCTATGCCCCTGAGCTATGCTTCGTTCTCAGCCTTACTCCACGAGAAGAAGTTGCCAAGAATATCTGGGATGAAGATCGATAAGGAAGATGGTTCTGATACTGCCTACTGAACCCCAAAGAGTCTGCCTAATGTTCTGTGTATTTCAAAGCGAGTTTGTCTCTTTGCTTTTTCTTTTTTTGACATGGAAATGAAAAAAGATAAGACATTCCACACGGGTTCTTGCATTAAAATATATTTGGTAATCTCCTACAGTAATAATGGCTTCGTAATGCGTCATTAATATGCGATGACTGGTTTCCCATTCCTGACTCTCCGTAGGTTGTGGATCATTTCTTTCAAGCACAGGGCTCTGGGATTTTTAATGAAATAGCAAATGTGGTTTTCACTCCCTTAAAGTAGATGCTTCCACAAGTCATATAGAGACAACCTGAAACAGGATAGACTTAGGCAGGGAGGAAATTGCTGGGGAAAAGTCAGGGTCCTGTTTGGCTCTGGTCCAGTTGTCTGTTGACATACAGTACCTAATAGCTGACACGTGGGAAAATGTAAAACTTAACAGGAAGTCTTTAAGTCCAGTGTTTTTCCAGCTGGGCAATTTCAAGACATGCAGACTTCATGTCCCAGACTTCCCTAGCCAGCATAGACGTTGCTGAGAATTCTGGGAGTTGAAGTGCCCATAGCTGGAACTGCCATGTCCCATAGGATTATTCTGTGGCATGGTCTCAGATTCATCTGAAGGAGAAACCAACCTCACTCAGATTTTAGAAGAGGAAATTCAGAATTCAGAAGAAGTAAGTAGGTAGACAGGCTTGGTTGCCCAATGATTACATAACCTGGTTAGAGACTCTGGATTCAAATCTTCAAGTCAAATCATGACTTGAATGGGCTGACTTGGGACCAATGTGTGTTATTGTGAGGATAAAAGGCATGGGAAGAATAACTAAACTGCTCTGGTTTACTTAAAGGAAGGATGGATGGGGAAGAACGGGAAGAAGTAGTAAGAAGAAGATGACGCAAGGGGGGAGGAGGAGGAGATCATCTCATCCATTTCAATTCTAAATCTGCCCCCAAAATCTTCCACCTAACTTCCTTTAGGTTCTCTGTATTTAACTAGGTGAACATTTGGAGAATGGGGGTGGGGGAGAAACTAGGAGAAGAGGTACATATGGCATCCTTTCCTGCACGTTCAGTGGTTGCTGTATCACTGTCTCCCCTGCCCAAACTTTCCCCACTCCTTCATTTCACATTAAGATCTCTTACGGTTTTATTTTTGTTTGAGCCTCAGACCCACCTAGCATGAAGGAGAGGATATTTTAAAACACTTACTCCTGGGCTTGCCAACAATTTAATCAGGGTAAGATTGCCATGGCTGCTCTGCCTGTGTGGCCTTCCAAACATATCACAGCTTTGCTGATTTTAATCAGGTGGTTTTTTCCCCCTTCTCATTAGAATCCAAATCAGAGCAGAGCGAAGGTCTATCAGTTGGCTTGCTCTGAGCTAGAACTGATAACAAATCTTTAAACACAGTCTCTCATTATCTTTCGGCACAGATGTATTTGGCAGTTGCATCAAACAGGGCCTATTTTGCTAGACTGTCAGCTGCTGCCTTGTTTATTTTATTTATATACTATACATAAGTGCGTGTTTGTGTGTATGTGTGTCTTCAGCTTCTTGGATGAGAAGCGAAACGTCTTCAAAGAAAAGCAAGAAAGTCCAGTTGCCTCGTGAAAAAGCATCTTTGGGATAACTATGACCTGGATGACTGAGAATCTCCATAGACAGATGGAAATAAAGCATTTTGTGGAGAAGGAACTACACCTTTTTGTGGCCAGCCTGTTCTCCAAAAATTACAAGGCCAGGTCAGCTCCCTGGCAGATCCCTGGAATCCAGCCAAAAGTAAGGATGCTGGGAACTGTAGTTCATCAACATCTGGAAGCACACAGATTGCCTGTTCTTCTCCTAGGGGGATTCCTTTTGTAGTGCGCAGATGATCTCTGGCTGAGTTGCAGGACTTATGGAAAAGAGAAAAGAGCATTGCTGGTCTACTTTTTCTGTGCCCCACTTCCTTCCCAGGCTCTACAGGGCAGCTAACAACCGCAAAAAAACCATGCAGTTGCAAAGAAATGAAATACACGTTAATGTTTTAAAAGCTTTACCCAACAGCCTCCCACTATTCAGAAGTTTACAACTTTTCCTTACTTCTCTCTGGCAACACTAGCTGGCGGTACATGGAATCAAAACCACCTTTGTACAACTAAATTGGGAAGGATGATCTAATGAAGCCGTTGGACCTGCATGCCAGAGAAAGTTACTTATTTTTTTTTTACAAAAGGATGGTAAAAGGAAAACCGAGAAACAATCAAATGCATGCCCGGATTTAGTTTATTGTCTAACTTGGCTCTCAAATGCTAACTCAATTGCTGGTGTTGCTTAAAATGCAGGCCCATAAACCAAAGTTGGCAAAACGGTCCTGCTATTTATCATCCCAAACGGCAAACAAGCAGCCCAATCATCTCTCTACATGTAGAAGTCTTGGTCACTTGCATGTTCAGGACTGCATCATCAGGTTTTGTATCAAGGCAGTATTCAGCTTCCCCAGCTTTTAAAAATAAACATTTAGAAAAAAAAAACAGCAACTTCCCAGCTGTTTTCTTAGGTTGGACTTGGCAGTAGCTTGCAGAACAGAATAAATACTAGTTTCTGGGTGAGGAATATATAAATTAAACTCATGTCCATATATACTTACATAGAAGCAAACAATGGCCGTCCTCAGCCTGCAGCAAAATATATGATAGAGAAACAGCTTTGGATTTCAACTTAGCGATCCACACCAAAGCCAAAAAATCTTCTTTCTAGCAAACTTTGGCTCCTGTTCACCCAAATGCTGTTAAGACTCAACAGCATTTAGAGGCCAACTTAAAGAAGTAGCTTCAAGAAGTCCCATCAAGATATTAACAATACAACTGGCTTAGTTAGAGCACGATTGGAGGGAGCTGTTTGATTTTAATGGGATCTCCAAGAATTCCATCTCAACTCAAATAGACCTTTACTTACTACTTAAAGGCACACCTGTTAGAATAACATCTCATGAATTTGCCCGGGTATTCTTATAAATGTCTTCATACCGCAGTACATATTACCATTATTAGGCTAGGTTATTTAGACCAGTGCTTAATAAAGTGAAGCTGGGTATGAATCATGAAATCTTGGAGATTCTAATTTTAAATTGATACTCTGAATGAATTATTAAGGCCTTGTGAAACTGATCTACGTGATGGGAAAGGGTGGGGAGAGACGCCTGACGAAAGGAAGATACTTCATTTTGCTTTTAAAGCTTTTAAAAATAAACATTAAAAAAACAAAAAACTTCCCAGCTGTTTTCTTAGGTTGGACTTGGCAGTAGCTTACAGAACAGAATAAATACTAGGTGAGGAATATATAAATTAAACTCATGTCCATATAGACTTACACAGAAGCAAATAAAGGCCATCCTCAGCCTGCAGCAAAATATAGGATAAAGAAACAGTTCTGGATTTCAACTTAGCAATCCACACCAAAGTCCAAAGTCTTCTTTCTAGCAAACTTTGGCTCCTGTTCACCCAAATGCTGCTGAGACTCAGCAGGCCTGGAAGATACAGGTAGTCCTCGACTTATGATTACAATTGGGCCCAAATTTTCTGTTGCCCAAGCGAGACAATTGTGAAGTGAGTTGTGCCATGGCTCTTAAGTGAATCACTGCAGGGTTGTTAAGTGAATCTGGCTTCCCCATTGTCTTTGCTTGTATGAAGGTCGTAAAAGGGGATCACACGAACCCAGGACACTACAACCGTCATAAATATGAGTCAGTTGCCAAGTGTCTGAATTTTGATCCCGTGACCATGGGGAGGCCGCAACTGTCATAAATATGAAAAACGGTCATAAGTGCCATTGTAACATTGAATGGTCACTAAATGAACTGTTGTACATCAAGGAGTACTTGGAATGAGCATCTTCTATTTATAAACCCAATAGAGTTTTGAGTCAATTGACTGGCAATGACCACAAAAGAGAATGATTGAAGCAATTTAACGTTGGACTGAACCCTCAAGATATAAGATGGGGAAGCATCCTCTCTCCGAGCTTCTCCCCATTATTCTCATCTTGTTACGTCCCCTGTCCTCCTTTCCTGATCCTATCACAACCCCCGTTCACTCTCTGTCAAACCAGCCATCATCATACCGGTACATCTCTGAGGGGTTCCAGAGATTCAGGAGACACACCTGTTTAACAACAGCTGTTGGCCACTGCTAGTAAAAAGGGTTGAAAAGAATTCCATAACCCAACTCTGTCAGTTAGCCTTTGTAAGTTGCAGAGCCATCTGCTGAAATTACAGCTGCTTATAACAAATGCATAACTGTGGAATTCATTATTTCAAGGCTTGTTTGCAATGCAAAATTACATTATTAATGACCTATTAAAAAAAAAAATAACATCGGGCTTCCAAAAAAAAAAAGCTTTGAAAAAATATGCAGGACAGCTTACTAAATGATTGCATAGGATCCTGGACACTGAGTCATGAGTTCTGAGCGGGGAATATATTACCATCCGGTTGTATGAATGTAATTATGCTGTCACTTAGACCTGACTGATCACCTTTATGGTGCAGGAGAGTCCATGTGATCTGTCCGGTAATATAATCAGTCTTAAAAGTGTTGCTAAAATACACAAAGGGAAAGCAAGAGGCAAAAGAACAAATTATCTGACACAGAAGGCAGGGAAAACACATTTAAAAATGAAAATAGCTTTCCTAACAGATTGTTATTTGGAAGCAGATAAATGAGCAAAGCTGGGACGTGGTTTATATGCTGCCAGAGTTCTAATTATGTTTCATTCCCCGCCCCATTCAGCCCGGGACTCGCTGGAAGTTTTTTTCCTCCCATGAAAAATGTTCTCTTTGAGTATTACAAAAAAGCAATGGCTGACTATAACTCAGAGCGTTCCTAACAAGCATCTCCGTCTACTAATTTTAAGGCTTGCATTTTATGGTCCAACCGTTTGGGGAAGTTTCGGTATAATCCTTTCTCTCTTGTGGCTTCTTTCTAACATGACCCCCTCCTGATCTCAGGCGACAACAGCAGACAGTTCCAAGAGTGGAATAAAATAAACACACCATTGACTCCTAGAGATCTTCCAATACTTAAAGTATTATAGACTCTCTACCTGTCACCAGGCTTAAATCTAGGAAACCAATTTGGAATAACTGGCGACAGTCTTACGATCTAGAATATGAAGGATGGCGATTAAGATGGGCAACTTTTAATAACCATGACCAAACCGATGACACAGATCCAACGAAACCACTCTCAGGAATGCAGTTGCCCCCAAAAATATGGAGCCACCCAGATAGAATCAGGACAAGCCATGCCAGAACTAAGGGAAAGCTCTTTTAAGTGGAGAATGGAAGAGAGCCATTCGCAATGCGACTGTGGTGCTCAGGAACAAACGATAAGACACTGAGTTCGAGAACATCTCCTCAGGAAATTTCAAGGCCCCTGGGATGATCTCACCGCAACCATACCAGAAGCAATTAAATGGTTAGCTTCCTTGGCTATCGAATTATAACATCTATCCCATTGCAATTCTATGGCTCCATGTTATAGTGATTTTATTATGGTTTTATCATAATATTTTATCTTGTATATTGCATTGTCCACATAATATATGTACACATACACATACACAAATATAAATATAAATATTTGCTGATGCTTTATTTTGCCATACACTAAATAAATAAATAAATAATCTTCTGACTTTTTATGTCTCTTGAACAACAGAGATGTTTGCACTAGTCATGTCTGGGCAAACAAAAATGAAAAAGAGAGTCAAATCCTACAGCAACACCATGATATAAGCCTTCAGAACAAGCTTCTTCTGAAGAGCTCAAGAAGAGAATCAAATTTGTGGTGCTCTCTTGATGCTCTCTGAACTTGTTTGTTTTCTTGCAGGCGTTTCATTACCAAACAGGGTGATGATGTTACCTAGTTTGGTAATGAAATGTCTGCAAGAAAACAAAGCAGCTCAGAGCACACCAAGGACCCCACAGTTTAACCTTGAGCTACAAATATTCTCTTCTCTTGGAAGAATCAGTTTTGGTTCAAAGCATGGATGGTCCAAAGGAGCTCTTTGAGTTTGAAGAAGTCAGGATTCTCAAGACCAGAGTTACATGCCCTGCATTAATCAAATGATCTTTAGAGGCCAACCACCTTGAGTAGCTTCAAGAAGTCCCATCAAGATATTAACAATACAACTGGCTTAGTTAGAGCACGATTGGAGGGAGCTGTTTGATTTTAATGGGATCTCCAAGAATTCCATCTCAACTCAAATAGACCTTTACTTACTACTTAAAGGCACACCTGTTAGAATAACATCTCATGAATTTGCCCGGGTATTCTTATAAATGTCTTCATACCGCAGTACATATTACCATTATTAGGCTAGGTTATTTAAATCAGTGCTTAATAAAGTGAAGCTGGGTATGAATCATGAAATCTCGGAGATTCTAATTTTAAATTGATACTCTGAATGAATTATTAAGGCCTTGTGAAACTGATCTACATGATGGGAAAGGGTGGGGAGAGACGCCTGACTAAAGAAAGATACTTCATTTTGCTTTTCCTTGATTTAATAACAAGTGATTTGCCAATACAAATGAGCTGTGCATTTTACCCTATACAGTCTGGACACCTTTTGAAAATAAAATCTCTTCTTCATGCTAAATCAAGGTCAAAGAGCAACAGGGAAGCTCTCTCGTAATTTTCTTCTGCTTAGAAAGTTATTGCCAGCCCACCAGCTTTTTAAATCATTGTAATATTATTTCAATCATGAATTAAACAAGTTTCAAATTAAGTATGATGGCTTGGGGTCCCAATGAGGACATTCCATGCAGGTTATGGTTAGTGGACTAGGAAAAAGTTCCTACCCTCACCCCATTTTATTCTGAGATGTATTTACTTATTTATTAGATTTATGTAATTAAAAACACTTTTAATTTTTATTTTTAACTTATTTAATCCCTGATTATTTGAATATTTAATGTTCTAATGTTTTGTACTTCTGCTTTTGCAATTGGTAAGCTCCCTAGAGTCATTTGGAGAGTGAGAGGGGTGGCATGTAAATTTAATAAATAATAGTAATATATTATGGAACAGGCAGCAGGGAAAAAAGCTCTGTGTATATGGTTCCATTAATATTGCATTTGTGTAACTGCAACAGCTATTGAGTGACTGACTTACACCTTAACTGACACTCAAAATTGGCCAGTATCTAGGCTGAATCAAGTAGATTTGCAGTAAATTAGGAGTTAATTCATATGTTCTGCTCCTGGGCACAACTGCACAACTCAGCATTTTATGAATAGACTATGCTTCCATGGTTGCTATTTTTTGAAAGTGTCCAGGATGGGTCTAGAAAACTACAATTATGTCCCCAAATGACTGTGTCATCCACTTCATGATGCTCTGGATTAAAAGAATTTTAGATAGCAAAGCTGAGAGAGTCTAACTTAGATCATGAAGAAGACGACCAACCAAAGGGCTACTTTGGAAAAGTTTTATATCACTCATTTTTGATGCCATTTCATTTTTTACAAATTCATCTCAAATCTTGTTTACTGCTTATACTTTCCCCACGGTTTATGCTTCTGGATTACATTAGCACAAGATTGCTACAAGATCCACGGTTAATGGCATTTCCTAACATCTACAACTAAATTTGAAAAACAAACAAGGGATCCCTGTGAAGGGGGTTCTACCCCCAAGCTGCCCCCCCCCCCCCAAATCCACAATGTTTTCTGCATTAGTGGAAATGTCTGTTTTTACCCCAGATTGCTAGAAATAAGGATTAATGTTTTTTAATGTTCAGTCCTTGGCGTCTAGGCTCCAAAAAAGAGGCACGGCTTATTAAGTCGAAGAATCTAAACTATTCCCAGAAAATAATTTATATTCTGGCTGAGAGGTAAATTAAATCAGAATTAGCACATGCTAAATATAAAATGGCTTTTCAGCCTGGATTCATTAATCTGCTTTATAAAAAGAAAAAGCTCTCCAAGATGATACGTCTCCCTTAGACAGAACACTGCAATGGAAGTTACATGGATACACGAACTAATAAAATAGACACGGCATTAAAACACGTTTCTTTTGGCCATTTTCAGTACAATTAATATTGTGAGGATCATGGACCAAAACAGTTTCATACTTGGCTCCTACAGAAATCATGCATTAAAACAGATCCCAGTTCTCGAAGAGTTATTGCTTACATAGCCAAAATTCCTTCATCAATGAAGAAGGAAAAATCACCAAGAACTTTGGGGAAAACTTTGCAAAAGCAGGACACATCTCAACCTCCATTTCATGCTGGGCAAGAAGAAGCAAGGAGAAAGGCAATGCCAATAAAGGAGAATGGATATGTTTTGGAAGGCTCTGACTTTTTGACACTGCCTTATCCACAGTTCTGGTAAACTACATGGGAAAATCCCACTGGGATGCAAATCCAGTTAGAGTTAGGGTTAGGTCTCCATGAATTTGAAGAGCAAAATGGACATTGGTGATGGATTCCTAGCATATCAATATGCTCCGGAGGGTGCTGAGTTTTTGAGCCCGCCCTATCTGTGTTTCCTGGTAAAATCCCATTGGGGGACAAACCCACTTAGGGTTAGAGTTAGGTCCCCATGAACTCAGAGAGCAAAATGGACATCGCCAATGGATTCAGAGCGCATAGGTATGCTTAGGAGGGTGTTGAGTTTTGGAGCCCACCCTATCTATGTTTCCTGGTAAAATACATGGGAAAATCCCATTGGGGAAAAACCCACTTAGGGTTAGGGTTAGGTCTCCATGAACTCGGGGAGCCGTCAGCAGTAGATTTACGGTGCCAATTAAGAAGAGTATTTGTAGCTCAGGGTTGAAATGAGCTTGCTGGTTTTCTTGGAAGATGTTTCATCCACTGAGTGGATGATTTGATTGTATAGCTACTGCCATGGGGGTGAGGTGGGTTTTATTATATGGTGGATTTTTAAAAAAAAAATTGTGGAAGCTGCCTGGAGTCAACTGGGGAGGCTATATAAATCTGTTTAATAAATAAATAATGAATGAATGAATTGTGCTTTGATACAAGGAGCTCCTTGGCTCTTTCTCATCCCCCCCCCAAGGGTTGTCCTTCTCACATCTGGCTGAGCTTGCTGCAGTGGTCTTTCCCCCCTGCAAGCCATCTGCCTGCAAGAAGATAAAACAGTAGAGAAGCTAGCCAGAGGTGCCACGAAGGCGGAGATGCAAAGGCTTGCCAATACAAAAGGTGGTGCCAAGGAGCACCTTTTGTTTGCAAGCACGCTTTTCATTACCTCCAATTGCCGCTTAAATGCAAAGCAGCTTGCTCTGTTCAAGGTCTGTGTAAAAACAAACAAAAGAACTACGTAGGGAAAAAAAAGGAGAAAGAAGTGAAGGCAAGCAAAAAAGAACAATCAGATCTCTTTCCCGCCTCTCAGTGTAAACTAAATATTATTGCAAGCTGCCAGCTATTTATTGACTCATAACACAGGATAGGCTTTGTGGTATATAATCAACCAAATCACCGTTTCGCAAATTTCACCTTTCTTAGCACTTGGAAGGCAAACTTTACTCTCCGGTCACTGTCCCTTCCTCAGAATCTTTTCAAAAGGCAAAATACTACTGATTTCATATCCCACTATTTACTCAGAAGCATTTACGGAAAATAACAACAATGACCATTATGATTTTATTTCCCCCCCCCCACATTTTCCATTAGAACAGGTAGCTTTCTTTGGAACAGCTTACATCTTTTAACCACTGCCTATCCCAGGGTTTGGGGAAAGATTCAATAGGTGGATAAAAATGCCAAATCCAGTCTAAATATCTGGCTGATGGTGCAACCAACCATATGAATAGAATAGAATAGAATAGAATAGAATAGAATAGAATAGAATAGAATAGAATAGAATAGAATAGAATAGAATAGAATAGAATAGAATAGAATAGAATAGAATAGAATAGAATAGAATAGAATAACAGAGTTGGAAGGGACCTTGGAGGTCTTCTAGTCAAACCCTATACCATTTTAGACAAATGGCTGTCCACTCTCTTCTTAAAAACTTCCAATTAATAATTGGAATCCCTGCCCCGATCACTCCAAACGTGCAACTATCTTCAAAACAGAACGAGCCAATCGAAAAAGGCAGCGAGTGACGGAGAAAAATCTGAAGTTGGTCGCTTTTGCTTATTCCCATCGAGTCTAGGCCTATTTGTTGCTTGACAAACTTCCCCTGCAAATGTATAATAGCCCCACTGGAGCGAAACAACGAATTGGGTTTTTGCAGATTAACATTTGTGTCTTCTAAAAGTAGTAATTTTGCACAACCCAAGGACAGAGTGAGAAATTGGTTAGGAACTAGCCGAGCGCCAGCCGAAAGCATCCATTCTTATAACTGCTGGGTAGACAAGGACTTCCAAGCCAACTGCTGTTGTTTCCCATCTTTTCTGCTGTGCAAATAATTTTGACAGATTGCTTTCACCAAAGTGGACGGCCCAGGTTAATACCGAAAGTGCTACAAGCTGCTTAAGCCACACTGTGTTAAAATACAACCCCCAGACAACACTGAATGGCACAATTATGATCTACCCAAGAGAGTGGGGAGGATGTAAGGGAATTATCTGAATCTTAACATTACCAGTTCCCCAGTAACAAATGCAGATGAATCAAGGGTTACAGTATTTCCCCATATGCAAGACCAGCCCTATCATTAGAAAAAAAAGAGGCACCTGATGTTGATGGCAAATTCTAGAAGATGGCAGGGTGCAGGAAAGAGTTGTGTGCTTTGAGTTTGTCTCGTGCGCCGGTATCACGAGAAAAGTATTATATTAATGAAATCTTTTAATTCCAAAATGTCCTGGATGATGTTCCCCATCCCAGTTTCAAAGTAACCACTATGGACATTTGGGCAGCATGTGAGATATACCAATTCAGGAATGAATGAATTCCAGTGTTAAAGAGGTGTCATTGTTAGCAAAATGGGAGGAAAAGCACTACTGTTATAAACAAAAGAGTGAACCCCACTCCCTTCTAGCACTGATGACGTTACCTAGGTGGGCAATGAAACGTCTGCAAGAAAACGACCAAGTTTAGAGAGCACCAAGGACTCCTTATATCTTAACTACTAATGTTGGTTCATTCTTAGCTAAGTTGGCCCCCTCTTTTTTGTGGCAGCCTCTCGAATGCTGGAATACTGCTATCATGTCATCTTTAGCTAATGGTAACTAAGATAGCTAGGTCTGTAGAAGTGCTACTGACATAAGTTAGCTTCCTTTTCACTCAACCTTTTTTGGGCAGGAGTGGGGTAGATCATTTCATTGCTTCCTACTTTAAAAGGTGCTGGAGAGAAAAAGAAAAGAGAATTTCCTGCCTATAACTTTTTCCATATGCTCTTCTGTCATTTTATTTTACTGTTAAGGTGTGAAATATTCCTACTGGGCTGGCAAACGTTCTATAATTCTTCTTTTTAAACAAGACCACATCATAAATCTCAGGTAATACCTGTCTTTGAATGATGGATATCGTCGGGACCAAGATGAGGAGGGTTCCAGGCGAAGAACAAATACGATGTTGCTAACAAAAACAAGTGGTTGCTTTTTTTTAATTTTTGGAATTGGTAACGCCTGAGCAGTAAACATTCAAATCGGAGAATTGGATGAGATTTTGGCCTGTGCCAAAAAGATAAGACAGTGCTGTTAATGCCGGAGGTGCAAACCAAACCTAGTTGCAAGATCCAGGACAGAAAAATAAGTGCCGTGCAAAACTTTTTCTGGCTTTTTTCCCCCCTGTTTGTTTTTACCAACTTTCATTCAATTGGATGAAAGAGAATTTGATTTTGAGCTTTCTTTCAAAACAGACGAAAATTTGATAAGACGCTCATGGGCTGTATGTGGCATTTTTGCAGTCTGGAAAAAAAAAAAATCTTTCCCATCTTTCTTTTATAATCAAATCTCTAGAGTCTGCAGGATCTTTGGCTTCCATTCAATCCCAAGAGAATGAATGAACTCCAGAGAGAGGGCTGTTCCTATTAAGATTTGTGGGCAGCCAAGAAGTCTTCAGAATGATGGAAAACCTACCACAGACATCAAAACCAGCCTTCTCTGACACTCCCAACAAGAAAGCAAACTCAAAAACACCACCGAGATGGGAACAAGAAGTAACAAAAGAGCAAGGCAGAGAAACAAAAATTAGTTTGTATTTAATTTATTGCAGAACGATTTTTAAAAACTGCAAGATGGTTATGGTCCCAAATGTGTGAATGCATGCATGCCTCCAGGCTCTATTAGCATTCTTGAGGGACAATAGCAGAATACTTTTATTTTATTTACGTAATAGGTTAAATAAATACATATAAATATATAAATATTTATTTATAAATGTCCATCTTATCATCAACTCTGGGCAGCTCCCAATCCAAAGTCATTATATCAAATGCTTTCTTTTAAATAAAGAGAGGTTAAGCGTGAAATAACCACAACTAAATTTGACTCTCTGAATATGTGATATCATTATTTTTTTAAAAGGTAAATTGAGATCGGAGGATTTGAGCCTTCAAGTCAGTTTTCTGCAACTGCATGGGTTAGAACCCGGACGTTTCCTTGGCAAGATTTTTTGGAAATGGCTTGCCATTGTCTTCTTCCTAGGGCTGAGAAAACGGGACTGGCCTAAAGTCACTCAGTTGGCTTTGTGCCTAAGACAAGATCAGAACTCATGTTTCTCCCAGTTTCTGCTACAGGTAGTTAGTATGGCCACTAACTTACAAAAAACTTTGGCGTGATATAACAGGGGATTTTTTAAGTTCTTTACTACTCTTTGTTCTAAGGTAACTCTAATCCCCTCTGCAAATGCATTGCTACAACATTCAGGCCCAAGTGTTAGTCCAGGAGGGAGGTATGTAGGAAAAGGAGAGGCAGAGCTGGGAGGGTGGAGTCAAGAGAGGAATCAGCCTGGAATCCTTATGTTACCACAAATGATCTAAATTCAACCCTTCTTGAATACCATTGACTCCTATCTAGTGCCAATTTAATGCTGATAAATTAGTTGATTGGATTATTGTGTGTATGCATGAACAATACATTAGCTTAACTGGAGCTTAACCTGTGTTCCTGATTCTTCGTACATGACCTGGTAGGACATATTGGTGGGTTTCAGTTTCCTGGTTAATAAATGGGGCCTAAGATAATACTTGCATAGTTGGAAGGAAATATTCTCATTCATTCTTATTTTGAAGACTCTCTCTCTCACACTCATTTTCATTTTTAAAAGAATAACGTACAAATTTTGAAAACAGAGTAAAGAAAGTTTAAAAAAAGGAGATGAAAAAAGGAGCAAAGAAATAGAAAAGAAGAAGTCACGAAGGAGTGTCTTCTGATGTTCTTTACAAGTACATTTGTGTTTTACCCTCTCTGTCTCTAAGTTTACAACATAATTTCCTTCTTTCCATAATCTATCCTTTCTAGTCATCAAATCCCTAAGTCGCAAGCTCATTTTTCTTCTTCTTTCAGCAAAAAGCCCATAACGGGTTTCCAGTCTCTAAGAAAAGTGGTCATTGTTCTTCCTCAGACAAGTCAATTTTGCTATCTCTGCTAATTATGTCATCATCACCAGCCATTCCTTCATTGTGAGTATTTCAGAATCCTATCTTTCTATAAGCCACAAATCCTGTATTTCTCGCGTGTTTGTGTTGTTGTTGTTTTTATAGAAAACTCTTTCATGGACAGATTTCTCAAAACTGCAAACAAAGTTGGCAGAGATAGGAGCTCACAGAAAAACAATGCTGCTGTTTAGCATTAACTGTCACAAGGAGGCCACCAACAGCTTTTTGCCATCATTTCTGCCCCATGTCATGTCAAACAGCTACTACATCTCATTAAATAAGGCAACTCCATGCCTATTTTGCTTAATATACTCCAGATTGCACCCATAAATTCAACAAACATTCAGATTGCTTTATTAAATAAATTTAAAACACAAAATAAAATGAACACAGATGACGCAAGCTCTCAAAAAGAAACTAAAGAAAAAAAAATTATAATTTAGAAAAATGAAGGGCTACTTGGATACCTCTTAAAACTGCACTTTGGAGAAAAGCACAAAGCTGTATATATACATTGTCAGGGTATATTAATGGCTTTATTTAACATTTTGGGAGGAGTGGAGCAATGCTTTTCTGAACCAGCTTCTCTCTGATGAGGACTAAGAACGGGGACAGATGAAATCTCAGCTGGTCTGAACTTCAAGGAACTTTTCAAATTAGGGCACTGTGGGAACCACAGTTTGGAAACTCATGTTTCCAAACTCACCACTTGTTTTAATAACTGGTAGAT
Organism: Azemiops feae; assembly: GCA_023970755.1. Classification (NCBI taxonomy): domain Eukaryota; kingdom Metazoa; phylum Chordata; class Lepidosauria; order Squamata; family Viperidae; genus Azemiops; species Azemiops feae. The sequence continues at coordinate 854,434 of JALGBA010004163.1, forward strand.
TGAATGGATAGATTGAACTGGTAGAATGAAACCTGCCCACCTAGCAATTTGAAAGCATGCAGATGCAAGTAGATAAATAGGTACCACTTTGGTGGGAAGTCATGCTACATGCTGGCTCCCTCAGCTAAGAAATGGAGATGAGCACCACCCCTTAGAGTCAGATACAGCTGGAAACAGGGGACACCTTTACCTTTTTACCTTAATATCAACATCTATTTGCCTGCTTCTACTGGAAATAGCCCACTGCACAAGACCAGTGTCTACAAAATCAGGAATGTACAAGTATAGAGTAGAACCCCATCCGAAGGATTGAAACGAGTGCAACTCCTTGAACACGTCCAAAGCATTCCAGAGCTTTGCACAAGTTGAGAAGAAACATCTGAAAAATTTCGGAAGGTGGACAAAAAATGTCCATACAGTCTCCAGTGCCTCTTGCTTCACCTGGGACAGAAAAGCTAATATGAGCTCTGTCGAAGTTGGAGCTGATACTTTTGTAAGAGGGAGGTGATGTAAATGTTTTCTCACCAAGGACCACACTTCACCTTTGAGTGGTCTGGCCAGGAGCGCATACTTCAGGTTGGTGACAATAAGGCAAGCACATAGAATGAGCGTCAAATTTCAGTGTAAATCAAATTAATGTTTAATGAAAGATAGTTAAGGTTATTATTAAAGGAGCACAGTAGCTCATGTGCTTAGGACCCTGGGATGGAGGTCAGCAAGCCTGTGTTCTAGACCTGAGTGCTGCCATGGGGTAGAGTTGAGCTCCCGTCTTTTGCTCCTGCCAGGAACATGAAAGGAACCCCCAACTGGGCATCTCCCAGGCAACAGTGATGTCACTGGCTAATCCTTTCAACCGGGAAGCACCTCGGTCCTTCTGACATGAGTGCAAAAAAAAAAAAAATCCCATGTATTCAATAACTCTTACATTAAAACTTATCAAAGGATACAAAATTTGGAAGAAGAGTTCTATCAGTTGCACTTAGAAGGCTTAGGACAGCTACAGGCTATGCCTTCCTGATATACCGAATATTTTCCTTATAGTTCCAGATCCAGTTGCTAGTAGTAAATCAGGCTAATGCCAACCTTGCACATTTACTGCCTTATTCCTACGATGAAGTCAATTTCTGAGATGATATTTTGAAATAGTTGTAAGGGAAATAGTGTTTCCCCGACTCAGTGTAATCTTGTTTGTAGCAGGAGCACTTTCTCTCATAGGCTCCTGGACTAAATGAACATAGCATCGCTTGAGCAGTTATTATTGTGCCTATACTTTTATGCTGAGCCATAATGTAATTGCTGTGGGCTCAACTTGTCATGCTGTGTGAATTCAACCATTATGGCTTGTAAACCATAGCTGATGGCTTACTGCTATATGTATAACTTGAATGGCTCTGGTGTATATAGCACATAAAGCAAAAACCAAATAGGTTTTGGCAAACAGGGTCATGAGAACCAAGACACTGTGATTTATCAGCTATGATTTATGAGTTAGCACAGGGATTCTCAAACTTTGTGGTGCTGGGACCCTCTAAAACAATTAGTGAATTTATGCTATTCCTCTCCCTCTCCCCCACTTCCAAATAACTAGGTGTTCAAAGTCCCTGCTCTGCTTGGACAATCCAGATATTGATGTGTCTAGGCAAAGCAGGTGTGCGATTGGTTCCTTGGTGTGAGCACATAAATCCAGGAATAAGAACCAGTGTGATGCTCCCCTGGAAGAGCTGATCTTGAAGAAGGATGAAGCTAAGCAAATGTTCCCTTAACACAGTCACATCTCCCTGGTATCATGCAATAGTTGTCTGAAGCTGGGTACAGAAGTTGTTAATGTCAGTGCAAAGACATATTGTAGGAGAAGAGCAAGCAGAGCTGGAAGGTGGAGTTAAGCAAGTCATCAGCCTAGAGTTATTAAATTCCCACAAAGAGTCTAAGTTCCACCCTTCCTGATTTCCATTGACCCTACTCTGGCACCAATTTAGTATTGAACTTTAGTTGAGTAGATTTTTGTGTATAGGTTTGAACAATACATCTTCTTAATCGCAACTTTATACATGGTCCTGATCTTTTGTGTCTGACAACAATCAGACACAGTTCTACTGCTTGGATCCTTTCCATATTGTGGTCCAATGCCAGTTTCTCAAAACAAAACAAAAAATTCCAGCCATGTCCAGACACATCAGGAGAATGTATGCTCCCCTCTCAGACTTCATCACAACCCTCCATGGGATGACAACTCAATTTGAGAACCCTTAATTAACCAAGTTAATTAAAGTTTGTTCAATAAACCACCGTTAATCAAACTCTGCATGATGGTGGATCCAGTTTCTGCATATATTCTTTAATAGCTGAAAGTTGGCAGTTTTTTTTTTTAAAAATGTAGGTTGGATATGTACAGTGAACAAGCAAGATAAAGAAAGAGAGGATTATTTGTGAGATACTTCATCATCAGTGGTCACACGGGACAAGCACAATGCAAAAGAGTTGGCAGACTAAATCAGACTATGATTTAGGGCAACATGTGAGAAGACGGAAACCTTTGCCATCCTTAAATAGATTCCTAAAACTTTCTGTCACAGCTTCCAATAATTAATAAATCGCTTTAAGGGAGCTATACAAACATCTGATGATAAACTGACTCCGAATTTAAATTATTTTCCCCCCTGAGGATGGGCACTTGGAGAAGCATATTTTAGACAGCTTAAGCTGTTAAGCAAATCCACTTTGTCTTTTTTCTCTTTTCTATATGTCCCCTGCCAGCAAGCAGAAACACAATGTGGATTTTAAACTCCTTTGGAAAGCCATAGAAAAATGTCTTTGAAACAAGATGGCTGAGAGCCATTCCTTGCGAAACTATCAGCTTTTGTTTTGGGAAGACAACTATACAAGATCCAACAGCTAGTACCAACACCATCCTTTGATGGCTTGATATTTTCATGCTTAAAAAAGAAATCTCTCCAGCATTTCACTCAGTGGGAAAGTTTGCGAAGTTGTTTTTTTTTACAAGACTATCTGCATAGCGGAGGTCCAAGTTGAGAGGGAGGGGTAAAAAAAAAGCAAGATGGTGGCAGCAACCAACCAATCAAAATCCTACCTTTTTTTTATGATGCTCATCTGATATATGTAAAAAAGGGATGGGTCTTTGCCCTGTCATGGCTGACATTCTTTTTTTGACTCCCGCCCTTCCTGAAGAAAAGGAATTTGGAAATGAAAGCATTTGACCAAGTGTGAAACCGAATTGTGTTGTGTGTTATTTACCCATATTACCAAAAGCATTTTCCTTCACTTTCCTATTCAGTTATTTACATAACAAAAGGGGGTTGGACTATTCTTTCAAATAATTTTTTTAACACCGTGCCTATTAAGTACAGGCACATATAACACAAGCTACAGTTGCATATGTCCATCAAAATTCATTTAATTTTCACTTAAATCACATTTTGTGTTTGGAATAGCACTCGGCACTATTGGCTTGGGGGACCCAAGCTGTCTTTCTCTTTTCTTGAAAGCAAACAGCCAAGAAAAGCATTATTTTTGCATTAGAAAGTTCAAAATGCTAAAAGAATGTAGTGGTGAAACAAATAACTCATACACACGCCCCGCTCCTTGATAAACAGGACTGAATATCTACAAATATTGTGGACCATGTAATATTTATTTCATTTAGTATACTTATGTGCCAGAGACAACTCTGGGCATCTATGTATATTTATATGTAATAAACCATTCAATTTAAAAAAAAACTCTATGTGTTTGGTCTTGGACCCTAAGTAAATTTCAATTGATTGAACTCTATCAGAATCACTCAATTACTTAATACAACTTATAATGTAATGTAATGTAACAACTTTATATAATATAATGTATATATTTAGGAGTATTAGTACTCCTAATACTCCCAAGTTATATTTTAAAGGATTGAGATGGCCAATTTCTCTTACTTCCACAACCCTTCCTTTTCCAAATTAATCCAAGAATCCACATGTTTTCTGATGCTCAACCTATTATGTTCCTCGTTCTCCCAATATATAGGGCAGATGATGTAGAACAACATACAACAAAAGCCACAAAGATCACACTGCCAAGCCATTTCTGGATAAAGCAAACTTGGGTTAAGAAACATCAAAGATCTCCAACTTTGAGGATATTTCAAAGGGAAGGTTCCAGCAAAAGCTTAATTTTTAGTCAAGAGCCCTGGAAATGCTCCAGGAAGACTACAGCTTTTAAAAATTGTAGACAGAGGCCAGTTTATCAAAAATATGGCCTGAATCCCAAGGAAACAAGCCAAATGATAGCTAATGAATAACCTACTTGGATAGGTTATGGAACAATTGCAAAAGTCAATTTGCCAATTTGTAATTGCTGGTATACATTTTCTCCCTCTGATAAAAGCCTTAAATTAAGAAGGCGTTCCGTGCTTTATTTGAAAATGGCTCCCATCTGCCGAGGAAAATGGGAGAGAGAACCCTGGGGGGCTGGGGGTCTAGAGAACAATCTTACTCATTTGCCTGTTTGGAAACCAGTTGCTATTAAACCAATTATGTTCGCAAAGTCCACCAGACTTTGACCTTGCCAACTTCCTCAGTGATAGTCATTTTCTGAGAGAATACTAAAATCAACACAAAAAAATGAAGATGAATTGACAAGCAAAGGATAAACCTTGGCTCTCCATTTTCCAAGAAAGGAAAGGGGGTGAAAAAAAGAAGAACCAGACTTACTAAAATGGCTCCAATAAAACAATTTGGAACAAAGCAGAGATGGAGAAACACAGGTTATAAATACATCTCAAGGACTCCCATCACATTGTTAGAATTCAACCAACATAAATTCTTGTTCCCGACACTCGGGTTATCTCGACTCTTGAAATCTGGCTCTGTACTTCATCTGAAATCCTGATTTATGTGGGATCTGCTTTTCCTTCACTGCATTTGCTAGGCTTTTGCCATTTACTAATTACCATTGGCTTCTTCTGACTTCTGACTTCTGGCAGAGGCAGGCAGTCTTGGGCACTACGCTGGCACTGATCTTTAGGAAGCCAAAATAATGCCCTGCATGCATAAACTTGTGGTAGGACTTACATACGTACATGCACAAACAAAAGGGAGCTGGAATCCCAGTAAAGTTTAATGGGGAATGAAATGCTCAGAAGTCATGGAATGCTGGTTGGGTAAAGGGCAAAAAGAAGGGAAGCTGAAATCTCGAACAAAAGAATGCTACAATCTTTGCAACCTTTTGGTGCAGGTTCAACTGGTTGCATTGTCCTTCAAAATTACCATAAAAACAGAGCCCCATTAAGCAGCGACTTTAATTTACAAATTTCAGCCTGCTAGGTTTCGTAGCAGTTGTGGTGGACACCTAAGTGAGAAGGCATTTTTGGCATTGCCGTCATAGCAATTCCACAATGGCGTTACTGTGAACCCTCCTTGTTCTCAATACACAGCCCTGTTTACGTGGGCACCCTTTCAATAGCTGCCACTGAGACAGTTATTTATTTATTTTTAAAAAAAGGTTCTTTTTTTTGCTATTGTTTGGTAAATAACTGAATTATTAGTTTGTCCCTTTGTTTCTGCTCCCGGCAGGCTCGAGAGAAAACCATGATTTTTTCTCATTTCTTTACTGGGATGGTAATTATATGCATTCTGTTCATAAAGGAAGTATTAAAAGAATGCTCAACTCACAAGTGAATGTTGATTATATCTGGGTAGCTGCGAATTGTGTGGTCAGACCTATCTATTGCAGGAGAGACATTAGAGAAACATTAGTCATTGGTTATTGTTCCGATAATAAAAAGAGAGGATTTTTTTTTAAAAAAATGTTGCACTGAAAAATATTACCCTGTGTCTTTTTTCAAACATTTCTCTTGTCTCGTCATAATTCAGAGACCATGTTGAGTTCCAGTAAAGTACTATGAAGTTTTTCCCCTTCTTTTCAGATTTATTCCTCAAAATTATTTGCATTTTTGTCAAATATGGGACTCTTCTCAAATAGAGAATCTCTTCTCTCTTATAGCTCTTTGGAATGAATGAATACTGTTTTGGACTCAGTGTGAACGTACTCAGATGAGGATCTGAATTAATACAGAATTATGAAAATGTTATTTTCATGGACTAGAGTCCACCAGACCCCATGAGATCAAAGACTTAAAAATGCTTCTATTTGATGGCAGATGAAGTTCTATTATGTGAATTCTAATCCCCAAATATTTCCCTTTTAGATAATCCCACTTAGCATTATATCTCCACCAGCACCCCACTTAGCATCCTTCAAAACACATGGCTTGTAGCTACGATTTGGCCTCAGCCATATTTACTGAATGCCAGTGCTACTGTAACCCTAGCCCAGAATAACTCTGCAAAAGAAAATAAGGGGTAATTTAAATGAAGAGGACATAAACTCAACAAAGGATCACAGAACAATGCCTATCTCCTAATCATGGCTGGGAATGTTTTTATCTATGTGAGTGGGGAGATTCTACCATCAGGCTTAGGAAATTATCCTTCCCACCAAAAGAAAATATATCAATTGCTTCCAGAGCCAATTTAAGTTGCACAACCTCCGTGGTGTCATCTGGATCAGGATCAAGACTCAACATCTCATCTACTTTTTCACTACCATATCACCAAGCTCCCTCCCAGCTTAACCTGAGGTTTTTCTGATGCACCCCTATGCTATGAAAAGCCACCCCTTAACATGGAAGTCTGATTATTTCACCCTCACCGGCGTCATCAATGCTTTTTGGAAGCTTGATAACAGAACTTTTCCAGAAAGCAACTGGAGGATGTTGAGTGTGGGTCACCTAAATTACACCTGACATCTAACAGAATAACAGTTGGAAGGGACCTTGGAGATCTTCTAGTCCAACCCCTTGCTCAAGCAGGAAACCCTATACCATTTCAGACAAATGGTTGCCCAGTCTCCTCTTAAAAATCTCCAGTGATGGAGCACCCACAACTTCTGAAGGCAAGTCGTTCCACTGATTAATTGTTCTAACTGTCAGGAAGTTTCTCCTTAATTCCAGGTTGCTCCTCTCCTTGATTAGTTTCCATCTGTTGCTTCTTGTCCTGCCTTCAGGTGCTTTGGAGAATAGGTTGACCCCCTCTTCTTTGTAGTGAACCCTTAAATATTGGAACACTGCTATCATGTCACCCCCTAGTCCTTTTTTTCATTAAACTAGACACAGTTTAGTTTTCATTAAACTAGACATTTCATTACTGGCTTGGTTTTATTGATGGCTTGGTTTAAATATTGCTTTATTGTTGTAAGCTGCCAGGAGTTTACAAGAAATTATAGCATGGATTTCTGGCAGGATATTTATGATAGAAATGGAGGCACCCTCCACCCACCCATTGTGGCTGCACTGCCAATGAAGTGGTGGAAGTCTCTCTCCTTGTATCTTCCTCCCTGACTCCCGGGACACTGAAATATTGCTAGATCTACATTCTCTTCTGGGCTGGAAGCAGTGGGGAAGAAACACTGCTCACCTCCTTATCACTGTTGCCAAAGCAGCAGGCAAGGTGAACAGAGGCATGCTGAAGAGCATGAGGCAGGCATGGAGAAGGCAGGAAGATGGAAGATCTTTTCATGCACAAATTAAATCCCGGGCCTCTGAAATCCTAATTTTCAAGCCAGCAAATATAATTTTGGCAGCATCAGTAGCTAGGAGATGAGAAGCAGCATTTCAAATGCACCAGCTGTATGTCATGGAAACCTCTGCGCTCCCTGGCACACAACTTAGAGCATCTGTGACACAAAGACTGTAAGCTGCCAACTAACATGTTTTAGAGGTTTATGGGGAAGGGCAACTCCTGGAAACCAGGGGCTAAACAACAACAACAACAACAACCTCACAACTTTCCAAGCTGCCCTGCCCGACCCCACAAGTGCTTCTGTGCTCCCATCAAAGCTTCTGGAAGGCTATCATTGTGGGATAACCTGGAAATCTATAATCCAAACAAATCAAGATCCTTTCCTGTGCCAGCAATTTTTCCTGCCTTAGCCTTTGAATTTCTGGGTGAACGATTTTGCACAATGCAGCCAAGAAGAAGACCAAATTTTCCACCTGGCCAACTCAATAAAGACTTAACTGTTCTATACCTATATATAATTTGAAGCTGGAGTGTACAGTCATCACAACCTCTGTCTCTTTGGTGTGAATTCTTCTAAGCAGAGCAGAGTTGCATGGCTAACAGCACTTTACTCCTATAACATTCCTTTCTTTGTCAACAGTTTCTTAAGCCAACACTTCTACATTATTAAAAGGCACAATGGCTCAGCAGTTAAAGAAGCTGAGTTTGTCAGCTGGAAAGCTGACAGCCTAGGTTTGAGACCCAAGTGCCACGTGATGGCATGAGCTCCCGTTCCTTGCCCCAGCTCCTGCCTACCTAGCAATTTGGAAGCATGCAAATGCAAGTAGGTAAATAGGTACCACTTTGTTGGGAAGGTAATGATGTTTTCTGTGCCTTGGCATATAGCCATACTGGCCAGATGACCACAGAAGCATCTTTGGACAATGCTGGCTCCCTCAGCTAAGAAACAGAGATGAGCGCTGCCCCCTAGAGTCGGACACAACTGGATGGGGAAACCTTTACCTTAACCTTTTCTACTTTATTAACAAGTCCCAGTCTGCTGCTCATATCAACAAATTCAGCTATTTTACTGAATTTGACCCAAACTCTGACTTTAGGACAAGGCTGGTCCATGCCTTGAACTGTTTTGTTCCAGCTAGTTGTTAGACCAACTTTAGAACTCATAACTCAAATCTCTTTTCCTTCTCAGTTGAGTGTTTTAGGACACATCCCTGATTTTTGAAAGCTGTTGTGGTGAAGCCACTGACTAAACCCACTTAAAATAAAGAAATAAATACTTCCATAGATGAGAAATTTGGCAACGATTCAAGTTAGCCTCTAATACAGTCACTGAAGGCTCTGGCTAATCCAAAACAACAAGCACGTACATCAATCGTTTCGGTAACCTCTAGTTGCACAGAGCAATACAGCCTAGTTTCTCTGGATGACAGGTTTAAAAGAAGTCATTAATTTCTGGAGGAAAGAGGGAACCGGGGTAGTCTATAATCGCCTCCATAAAAACTTAACTTAGCAGCAGGAGGAGGAGCTGAACAGGCAAGAAATTAGTCTGATACCTCAACAGCAACCGCAATAAAAAAGGCACCAATACCACCCAGCCAGAGACAGGCATAGTAGAAACTTCGCTTCCCCAGGTTGACTGTAGCAGATGGATGTGGCCCTGGAGACAGCTAGATCATACTTCCAGCCTGCTGAGGTCAGAGAAGATTTGAACGCATGGCTTCAGAGTGCAGTGTGACGCCAAGCTCACATCAAAGCGGACCAATTCTGATGCGCGCAGGACCAGTCTATGTGTTCACTTCCCCAAGGGGGCTATTTACATGCTAATACTCTACAAACTTCTTCAGGGAAAGGGGAAATTTATCTCCCCCAGAAATAAAGTCCAGGAACAAAGCCCATTAGAAAACTGTAGCAAGGGAAATAAGCAGTAGATGCACATTAAGAAGGCACTACAGGGCGATTTTTTGGCATTTTTGATGTATGTTGCTTGATCTTATGATTATGGATGCACACAGTTGAGGTTCATGTATTTCCTTGAGCGTATTATCCATGCCAAGTCTTCATTTACCTATTTATGTTTTGCCTCTTTGGCACAAAACTGTATTGTTTCCACTGTAGTCTTCAAAACTGAAAACATCCAGAGGCTAGTCGGCAGGTTATCACAGAGTTCTTCCTCCAAAACTAAACACATCATCAATGGACTGATGCTTAGAAAGAAGACAACAGGTAGTCCTCACCTTATGAGCAGAATTGGGAACAGAATTTCTGTTGCTAAGCAAGGCAGTTATTAAGTGAGTTGTATCTGATTCTACAAGCAACAAGAGAATAGTTTTGACCAACTGTTTATTTATTAAATTTATTGGCTGACCATCTTAACAGAGGGTAACTCTGGGAATGGGAATGAGAATGGGATTAAAATTAGAATTAGAATGAATGGAATAGAATTAGAATGAATAGAATTAGAATTAGAATTAGAATTAGAATTAGAATTAGAATTAGAATTAGAATTAGAATTAGAATTAGAATTAGAATTAGAATTAGAATGAATGGAATGGAATGGAATGGAATGGAATGGAATGGAATGGAATGGAATAGAATAGAATAGAATAGAATAGAATAGAATAGAATAGAATAGAATAGAATAGAATAGAATAGAAATACAGAATGGAATGGAATGGAATGGAATGGAATGGAATGGAATAGAATAGAGCAGAGCAGAGCAGAGCAGAGCAGAGCAGAGCAGAACAACAGAACAACAGAACAGAACAGAACAGAAAATATGGAATGAAACGGAACGGAACGGAACAGAATAGAATAGAATAGAATAGAATAGAATAGAATAGAATAGAATAGAATAGAATAGAATAGAATAGAATAGAATAGAATAGAATAGAATAGAATAGAATTCTTTATTGGCCAAGTGTGATTGGATGCATAAGGCATTTGTCTCCGGTGCAGAGAAATTTAATATTTACAATATTAAAAAGATAAAAACTATATACGTGAATAAAATACTACAAAAATACAAACTATAACACACAGCCCCTGGCTAAAAGATGGCGATGGTGGGAATGGGATAAGCAGGGGAGATGTGAGGTCTGTTATTAATCTATCAACCACCCGCATCCCAACTCTCACTGTATTATAAGCACTGTTCTCTCTACTGATGTCAGTGGAAGCTCTCTCTTCTGACCCATCACAAGGCATCTCAGCATGAACTGGTTCGAACCACATCCTACTCAGTCAAGCCTTTGTATCTTTTTTCCCATGATAAAAGTACCAGTTTAATTTGTACAGGACGTTCAAAACTATCTTAGAAGCATGGGTCATACTTGTCTTTTCGTCCTCCAGGCATTGCTGGATTAATTTTCTACACCAACACGTTATCTGTGTTCAAGATTGGATCTATCTGGAGCAATCCAATCCTTTAGGCTGTTCTTGTCCTCAGCAACACGGCTTGAAACAGCCCAAAATGCCCCTAAGCTACTTGCTCACCACTTCCAATTTCTCCCAAATTACTATTTCGTTAATGTCATTACATTCTAGACTGCCAGTAGCATTCTGCACATCTTGTGTGCTATTCAGGCTTTCTCTTTGAGTCGACGTTCTTTTCAATGCTTGGCTATCAAGGAGCCTCAGCCGAATCCTGGAGGGAGAATCCGTAAAAGCCATTACAATTTATTGTACCAATAAGCACACCTTTTAATAAAACAATTAGAGACATTTTTCCTTAATGCCTTGCGATAACGGTGATATGGCAATTTTCTGGTGAGTGAGAGCTGTACCTTTTCAAAAGAGAAGATGTGCAATCCCACACGAGAGAGATTCCAAAAGCTTTTCTGCTCAATTCCGGGAAGAAATGTGCAATTTTAATAATATGCATTACCAATAATTCTCTGACCCCCCCCAAAACCTCTCACCTCCCATTGTCCTTTTTCAGGCTGCGTTCCTTTCACAGAAATATTCTACAGTAACAGTTAAAATGTAAGTGGAGAACTGGAAAATCCTGAAGCCATTATAAGCGACAATAAAAGGCCAGGGAATAAAAGCAAACTGATAAATAGCAAATTATGCTTAAGATTAAGCTGTTGAATATAAACAATTTAAAATACTCTCTTCCCATGGGGTGAGTGCAGTTAAAATCCACAATTCATAGGTTCTATCAGTTTTCCTTTATTTGTTAAGAAAACGAAATGCACCCCATGTGTAGATCACTTTCCAGAGCATTAGTTTTAAGGTTCCCACCCCCATTACTAAATAGCTAAAATATGTTGCTATAATTCACAAATTAACATCAGTGCCCATATTTAGGAAAGCTTTATCCTTAGCTCAGTAGACTATTCTCCCAACAGTTATCCTGGAAGTGAAATTGTCAGGCGCAAAGAATCAAGGCTACACATTTAGTTCCAGCTAAGATGATTTATTGCTCCTGTCTATACCCAATAATCTAGTCAACTAACAGTGAGCATTAAATTGGCACTAGGTAAGAGTTAACAGAATTCAAGAGGGGTTGGACTTGATTTGTGGGAATGTAAGGACTCCAGGCTGATTCCTCTCTTGACTCTGCCCCCTGTCTCTTTCTGTCCTTTTCCTACAGAAATATAGGAAAACCCCATATGAAAACCAATATTGCCTCTGTGATAAGAGCACAATAGAAACCACAACCTATGTTTTTCTGTATTGCCAGTTCTATAGGGACATTTCCCACAAGTTGATTGCGCCTCTTTTATTTAAATTTCCGAGGCACAACTTTTATTTGCGCTATCTGTTAAATGAACATGACACATTTATTTCTCTAAAAGTAGCAAAATTTTGCTACACTATGAGTAAGCTTCGCCCACAAATGGTAGCTCATAGTTCTTGTTGATGGTGGATAGTTTTGCGTTGTTCTTTCCATCAAATGTATTTGTATTAAAGGAAATAAAGTTCTCTTTGTCTGTCTAACTTACAGCCTTGGCATTTAGCTACATTGAGTGAACTCCAGATGATCAAACTTGTGATAAAGCAGGTTCTTGGGTTCCTCCCAAGTTAAGAGGGATGAAAAATGCAGTGTAATTATATTTTGGACATTATATTTTAAAGGAACATAGGAAATAGATGGCAACAGTTAAAAAAATCATTTACAGGTAGAGAAATACAGTCCTAGCACAATTATGAATAACATGGAACCACTTACACACAGAGAGAAGTAACTGAACATGAAAATTTGTTTCCACCCAGCCTTAACAATTTATCAGCTCAGTGTGCAAGGATGAATAGAAGTGCCCCATCATTATGAGAACAGAACATCAATTTAGCTGCATTTATGGAAGACTTCAAAGCTTACTTCCCCCAAAAAATACAAAGTACAGAACAGCAACCTTGAGCAATCCTGAGTCTCATGTTCTCAAGGCAAGTTTGACATTTCAGAATTGACATTTGAATTCAGGCCAATGCCAAGGAGTTTATCATGTCCCTTCTCTGGAGAGATTTTCTTAGCAAAGTACTGAGTTCCCCTCTGTGAATGTGCCTTTGAGGTTTGGGGAAGGATGAAAAAAAAAAATAACTTGCCCTACTAACTTGGCGTACTTCAGAAGGGTCTCTGCTAAGCAGGAGACTTCAGGGAGTTGTGAGAGAAAAAAATGGCAGCTTGCCAGCATCTCCTACGTAGGCCTCTTCATGGGAAGGGTGTGGAGACCTGCAAAGCTATTGGTAAACAGATTACTAATAAAAAAGAAGACTTCTCTATAAACTCTTGATTAGAAACGAGAGAGACATGGAAAGGTGTGCTGGACTATCCAAATGCATGTTTTAAACGAGTCCATCTCTCTGTATGAAAGGAGCATGAGTCAATTGTAACATTCTCTGTAATGAACTTTGGTGGGCATAGTTGGCTATGACAAAAGTCCTTCATTGATGTTGGATGCTGAGTTGGCTTTCTTTTAAAATTTCCAACACTGCAAGTGAAAAACACAGGATATTTTCTTAAAACCAGTTCCTTTCTGTTCCTGTATTGTTTATGCATTCATTTGTGCTGCAAAATCAGAGAAACAGAGCAGCTAAACATTTAGGAACAGAGGACAGTATAAAAGCATAATTTGTGCAAAAAAAAAAAAAGGGTGTGTGTGTCAAAAACGTCCATGAGGAAGAAGGTAGGCAGAACAACTATTTTAATAATTAAATTCCACTGGCCTCCGCAAACCAGACATTCTTTTGCTGAGTACAATCGAGTTGTATTTAATCTTTGGCACAGAATCATAGAATTCATATTTTGGTTGGGGAAGAAAGAATTGGGATTGTACATTAAGACGTCCACTATATCTTTGCCACCACATGGGATATTCTGGCTGTATTCAAGCAACATGCTTATACAGCTCACTTAACATCCATCATCTGCATTTGTATAATGCAAAAAAAGCTTCTTTAAGCCAATCTTAATTTGTTGGTTAGGTATATGATGTCAACTTCAAAAGTGGGTTAACTCCACAATCAGTTTAAGAAACAGTGAAAACACTGCCGTGCGTTTTTTTTAAAAACCATGTGGATTAAGTGGCTTCACATGTCAGCAACTAAGATAAAATGTTTGACCAGATGTTCCTTTTGGCTAGTAAGTTTTTATGACTTATCTTTTCTTTCTCTCCCTCTGAGGCTATTGGCAACTTTATAGGTGTGGGGCACCAGAAAAAGATGAGCTTTCCCAGGAAAGCAAGACAGGAAACAGATCAGATGAGCTATTTTTATCTTATTGTATGGCTATATTAAAATAATCTTGCAAGTCTGAAAGTACAAATCTCCCATCATCTCTTTTTATAGCCTGATTAAGTTAGTTAGGGAAGACCCTTTCTGATATTCTTTCTCTGCCTATTACACAGCTGTGGGCTTCTATGCCTCTTATCTGCCCCTTCCTTAGGCAGCAGCTCTTCCCTCCCCCTCCCAAGGGCATTCCTACCTACCATTGCACATCCTGAATGCTGCCATGCTCCAATCCAATTCTTCTCCTACCCTTGGCAACTACTCAGCATTGAAAAAGACATCTGGAGATCCAAGCAGAGATCAGTGGCTTCTCACACTTCCTCCCAAGAGAAGAGCTGTAAGTACATTAAGAATAATTCAGCTCACTCTAATGGCTTCTTTGTGAAAGAGTTTCTCTTCAGATGCAGGAAATTACTTATGGAGAGTTTTTGTAAAATAGGATGGACAGCTGCACCCTCTGGGATGCTCAATGCTTGAGTGAAACACTGCACCAACAGACATTCTAATTTCCCAGCATATTCCTGCTCAATTAACCAACAACAGATTAATCAGGAGTAAGCGCTAAGCTTCCTGGCTACCTGGGAGGTTGCTTAAAGCAAGAGAATCCATCTGCCAAGCTTAGTTTCTTGTACAGAGCAAATTTGGTGTAGTGTTTAAGATGCTGGTCTAGAGACTGAGTTTTAGTTCTGCCTTGGGCATGAAAACCAGCTGGATATCTTTTGGACAATCATCAGGAGATGGTGGGTTCTAGTCTTGCCTTAGGCATGAAAGCCAAGCTGGGTGACTTTGGGCCAGTCACTGTCTCTCAGCCAACCCAACTCACAGGGTTGTTGTTGAGGAAAATACGAGGAGGAAGGTACATTGGCCAGTTTGAATTATTTATACAAAATAACAAAGATGAGATAAAGATCTAATAAATAAATTGATGACCATCTTCCTCAGCTACCCAGATGGAATACTGAGAGTTACAGACCAAGACAAAGTCAAATCTCAATATTCAACCACTAAAAAGAAATTTGCTGGCTGGGGAACTTTGGGAGTTGAAGTTCACACATCTTAAAAGTTTCCATGGTTGAGAAACATTGTTCTAAAGATTCCGATATATTTTTTTTTACCTCCTTCTGCAGTCCATATAGGGAGGTTAAAAAGTTGCTGAAAAAGATGGAGGCGATAGGTAAGACCCCCTCCCCAGTTTATTTGCAGATAGTGGGACCTCAATCATGCTACCACCGTATTGAAGAAAGTATTCTATACAGATCTGGAAGGACTTACTCCCTCTCTGCAAAAAATTCAGATGTAGGCATGATAGGATATGTGCTATTGACTGGGAGAAAGGACAGCTGGGTCTCTTGTCTTGTGTGACCATAACCAGAGAGTCCTAGCTGCTTAATGATGCTTTAAAAAAATCAAATTAAAGAAGATACACTGATCTATAAATAATGTAAAGTTAACAAACATAGAGAAGTCTCTCAAAACAGCCTTCTCCTATGTTTATAAGGAACAATTCCAACAGACCTAATATATATAACTATCATCATATTCTTTCTTTTTAGGAACATCTAGAGTTTAGCGCTTCTGGAGACCTAAAATGCCTTTAACCAACTTGGATTCATGCACAACTGCACCCTCTACTGGAAATTAAAGATCTAAAGATCTCCAGAATGTACAGTACAGCAGGGAAAGGACCTATAATTTAGAAGCTTTGATGGGGAAGAGAAACAGGATGTCATTCTTATGTCCCAAACAAAGAGGAACTGATTGTTTGGGACAGTTCATTGGATAGTTTTCTGTTTGAAGGCTTTCTCTCCTCGAAGGCTCAAGTTTAAGGTGAAAGGTGAAAAAACTGAAGATAAAGAATCAGAGACTTGAAGCTGCCTATCAGCTTTTTATAAAAAAAAATTATATATGCCAATCACTCTGGACAACAGATGGAGCAGCAAGCTTACATATTAGATCACTGTTTTCCCCATTATGAGAAAATGTGTTTTCCCATTACAAATATCTTTATATAAATTACTAATTGTATCAATATCTTCATTTGTCCCTGTAATTCAGCACATGCCATTTTAGGCAAAGATGCACATTCTAGTTAGTTAGTTAGTTAGTTCCTGCCTTTATCATTTTTACAAATAACTCAAGGTGATGAACATATCTAATACTTCTTCCTCTTCCTGTTTTCTTCACAACAACCCTATGAAATTAGGAGCGATTGGTCCAAGGTCACCCAGCTGGCTTTCATGCCTAAGGCAGGACTAGAACTCACAGTCACCCAGTGATTGGTGCAAAGTCACCAAGCTGACTTTCAGGTCTAAGGTAGAAGTAGAACTCACTGTCCCCCGGTAATTGGTTCAAAGTCACCCAGCTGGCTTTTATGCCTACGGTGGGACTAGAACTCACGGTCTCCTGCTTTCTAGGCTGCTGCCTTAACAACTAGACCAAACTGGCTTTTCCCTATCTGACCTGACTTTGTCCCAATTGAGGTTTTACAGTTTTCTTTCAACAGAACTAAATCTGCCAATATTTCCTCTGGGTAACATTGGAGATTGAGTCTCAAGCTCATCTTTTCAAGCACTCCAGAGAATAAGGAACCTGAAGAATATTCCCATGACCCCTTCAAGAAGCTATTTTATCTCCCTTCCTCACAGGAAAGCCATCCCTAGGGTTAATTTGATCTATTATCCACTGTGTTAAATCAAGAATGAATATCTCCTTTTAACTTTATGCTTCTGGTCAGCTAGACAATTCTGGAAGATGGTCAACCAGGAATCATCGTAAAAACCTCTTCTACTTCACCAATATTTGATATTCAGAGATAGTTCTCTATGCAGAGGTTCAATATATCAGTTACAAGGAACAGCTCACAATCCATATATTCATCTTAGTTTTTTCCCCCTTTTAAAAGAATTTAAGGAAGTATAGGATATATTAGTCATGAGCAACCCATGACTAGACATTCCTAGTCATGAGCAACCCATGACTAGACATTCCTTCACCCGATTGGGACTTTTATCATCTGTCACTTCTGTGCCCCAAAATTCTGACTCATCTGACACTTGCCTATCAGAAGGGGAGTACTTTGCAACCCCAAATTACAGCTCCAGGAAGTGCCAGCATCATTTTTCACTTCAGGTTTTCCACAAATAGCTGCGGCTTAAAGGCTCTTACTGAGAACTTGCTATGGCCTCAAGGGGCATAATGAAGCCAATTTGAAGATGGAGATCAGAGGTGTCTAACCTTGGCAACTCTAAGACCTGTCGACTTCAACTCCCAGAGTTCCCCAGCCAGCCAGGATTCGCTAGAATTCTCCATGCTGGTTGGGGAAATCCGGGAGTTGAAGTCCACAGGCTCAGCTTGCTTGCATCCTCACTTAATGATTGCCTTGTTTAGCCCTGCTTAGTTGACACTTACAATTTTTGTGATGTCCCCACAGTCCCATCACGTGACTGAGATTCAGGCACTTTGCAACCAGCAGGTGTGTAGACCATTGCAGTGTCCCACGGTCAGATGATCACCATTTACGTACTTCACAGATGGCTTAGGACAAGTGGAAGCCAACAGTAAAATTGCAAGTCGTGGCCACAAAATGTCTTGCTTGACAACCATATTACTTAGCGATGAGTTGCCAGCCCTAATCGTGGTTGTTAAGCGAGGACTACCTATGCTAGAAACAGCCGTTATCACCTAGGATTGATGTTTTTGAAAGCATTTGGTAAAATAATCAAGGCTGTGAAAGGGTTCCTTTATGCTTCTCAGAACAGTACAAAATGCCCAGGGAAGCAACGCACTCAATAGCTACAAAATTACTTTCCAAGTTGTTTGAGCCCCATGTTGTTGCTTAATCAGCATTTCGAGAAGCAATATTTTTATGTCAATTGATTGACAACAAGATATTTCTCCCAGAAATGCTGAATTAACAATATAGAGGAGATTGAGTAAACTCCCAGTGACTATGATAAATATAAGTCACACAAAGAGAGTTGTGTTAATGAGTTGCAACTGCACGTTTCCTTTGGGGGGGAAAAGTGGCACAGGATAAAGAGACAAACCTTGGATACATGAGCTGAACTCTCGCAGGGTTTGTATTTTCAAAGACTTTTATTTCTGGCAACTGTCCCCTTCTCACCTAGGGATAAAATAATATACTGCATTAATAATGCAGCTTTCTTTAATAGTCAGATGGAATTCCCTGGAAACATTTTGGTATTAAAACGTTCTAAAAGAAAGGCAGAGGGCTTTGGGCAGACATCAAAACACAATGTTTCTGAAGCCTAGCAAGGCTGGTCCATTTGAAAGTTGTGTGTTGATATTGCAAAGATCAAAGCTTCTGGGGATATTTTCAAATCGCTCCTCGCTTGTGCTGATGGTGTGAGTATAGCCTCCTCTAAAGCAACGTGTTTGTAAGTCAAAAACTACCTGCAGCAGTTTCTCAGCTGCCTTTTCACAGGTGTGGTGAGGTCTGAATTTTGTAACTCAGTGGTTCTCAACCTTTTCTTCACCCCAGACCCCCTTTAAATACCTTTTGTGGCCACAGACCACGGCCACGGACCCCGAAGACTTAACTCAAGATTTAAATCATAACATTTTTTCAACCCTTTGCTTGAAAAGCGGTGGTGACATCGCGGCCCCCAAGTTGAGAACTACGGAGGTAATTGATCCATTTTGATAGCCCTGCATTCCATGCCCCTAATTATTCCTTGGCACGGTTCCTAGATATTTCAATTCTTGCACTTTTGTATGATATCTTCACATTAAAAAAAATGAAAAAGTGATTTAGAATTTAGCTAAAGTCCATTTTCTTTGAAGTTGTTCATCTTGCATCTATAGAAGTCGCTTTTATGTGCCACCGGCCAATGTGATTAAAATAATCTGTGTTTCAGCTTTGAAAACAGTCATTTTGCAATAGAAAACCACATTTTCTAGGATCTGGAATAGTTTTTGTACTGGGAGGTGCAATTAATTGCTAAAACTGATGAGATGCTGCTTAGGATAGCCGAACAGTTTCAATTAACTGATAACGACAGCCATGAAGATAGGTTTGATTTGAGGTAGAACATCTGGAAAGTCTCACATGACCATCCCTACTGCATATTCTCATGGAGTGGAATCAACTTTGTTGAATGCATGATGTTAAAGGCGGCGCCCTCACAATTTGATGAAATCAGAAAGAAATGAAATATAGAATACCCTGATTATTTTCTTCTAACTGGGGGCCATTTCATGATTAATTTGCATGCTACAGACCACCATTCCCAACATTTTTTTCCCTTTACATTTGAGTGCACTAACTCAAATGCAAGCATTTCTTCAAAACACACTAATCAATAGCATTTTCTGCAGTGTAAACATCAGGGAACCTTGAGATTTCCATTAAACTATATGGTAAAGGATATTACTATAGCACAAGGGTCTTCAAACTTGGCCCTTTTATGACTTGTGGACTTCAACTCCCAGAATTCCTCAGCCAGGCACGCGTGCCTGGCTGAGGAATTCTGGGAGTTGAAGTCCACAAGTCATAAAAGGGCCAAGTTTGAAGACCCCTGCTATAGCACTATCGTGAATTTTAAGGGGTAGAAATAAGCAGTGTGCATCCCTAAATAAAACAGGTGGAAAGGAAAACTTTGGCATTGTAGAAGATAATCCATCTGTTCATCTCAACCAAGACTAGCTTTCTCTGAGGAACAAGGCAGGCAGAAATACCCAGTCTAGCCTGAAGATATTTCATTCTATATATCCTGTGTGAGGAGCAGCTGCCTAATTCCCTGTAGCTAAAGCTCTGTAGCTGACATGATTTCTTAAACAAAGGGGGAAAACTTTCTTCACTGTATTTGTGAATGTTGTCATGACACAGATAAATATTTCATCTCCTTTAAAGGAATCCTAGTTTCTTTTGATACTTCCTTGTTCTGGACAGATAGTATTAGCGTACTGCTATCAGTGTACTGAAGACTACAATCCTGGGTTTATTTACTTATTTACACAATTTATATGGCTGCCCATCACATGGTTATGTGACTCCAGGAATCTTACAATAAAATAAGCTAAAAGACATTAAGTGGTATCAATGGTTGGATATCCATTATATGTGAGATGTTTTCATATATGTAAAGTAGCAGTAAGGAAACAACTGCCTTCCAGATGATGTTAAAGTATAATTTGATAAATTGTGGTCACCGGACCTGCTAATTGGGCCTGTTTAGACCTAGCAAAATGTTGAGATCACAGGTTCTCTGGTTTAGAGATAGGATCCATACCCCCAAACCTTTAATTTCCATTCCTTTTAATAGATGCTACATTTAACTATCCCGCAACACAGTTTTTCTGGATTTTAGTATATTGTCTGAAATCACCGCTGTTTGGCATAGGAGAGAACTGTTGTTTTAAAACTCTGGACCATAGCTGCCCTTTTAGCTGATGGAAATGACCCTGGGATGTAATATTATGCTCCCACCAATTGGTGTATTTGGCCAATTCAGTACATCATGATTTATTTAATAAATCATGGTTGAACAACTCGGGACTTCATCTGATGTAAAGACACATAGAACAATGAGGACCACATCACCATGAACTAAGGTTGAACATATAAATTTCCCCCTTTTCAATTGGGAGCTGTTGTTCCTTGCTTGCTTTCTTGAGCATATGGTCTAGAGTTTTATTCATTCAGCTTCACTCTATTTTTGACATCTTTAGAGACTTCAACTTTCATCCATCATTACATTTCATTGCTCTGACAATGACTACATGTTACAGGCAGTTAGGATGAGTTGCCTAAAAATATAATCAGGCATTTGAACCGAATAGAGTATAGATAATTGAGACACCAGCACCAACATGAGTTGGAAAACATTCTTTCCTATCCAAACTGCATTAGCTAATGCTGAATGTCATCCATCACTTGGTGGATTGCCTTTTGAAGTTCTTTTGCTGCCTTTCACAGGACATTCCTAAATTTCGTGTCATCTGCAAACATTCACTAGCTCCTTGTTCTCTGAAATTCTCTTCTGAACACGAAAAACATTGTGCAATGCTCAGCGACAATGATGACCGAGAAGAATTATGGGACAGTATTAAAAAAATGGAGAGGGTTAGGCAATATTGGATTTAATATACAGAACTTCTTTTATTTTCAACACAACCCATTCTTTGACTCAATTCAATACTGTCCCACGGCTACATAAGCTTTGGAGCACACACAGACACAAGTCAAACGACAATCTTGCATCACTGAGTTGCAAGAATGAAGTTTCTCTCAGTCTGGCACCTTCCAGCTGTGTTGGATGTCACCCCCAGTACACAATGTCATGTGAAATGAGGACTATGTTGCTGTTGTTTTACTATCAGTTTGCTCCAGATTCTTGATGCTCAGATGGAACTAAAACAGGAGTGCACTAGTGGGTGATTTAAAAAAAAAAAGACACAAGGGGAGTACAAAGCACATAGCTGCTGGTGCCACTTCTAAGCTTGGGGCTGAAGCTGTGCAGTCTTGATAGAGACACTCAAGGGGAGGATCCTTACCTGTCATACAGGCTACCCAGAAAGGCTTAGAGAAAAGTGCATAAAGAAATCTGCTTAAGCTCCAGAGAGCTTCTGGGAGCTTTCTCAGGCAAGATTGGGGATTATGCTGTTCTCTTGCTCCTAAGACATGGGAGGGTTCTGCAAAAGTGCTTCTACCAACAGGTTAGGGATTATGCAATTTCCCAGGGCTATTTAAAAAAAAAAAAGCAAGTCAAGAGAAGGAAGATGTTGGGTGCCTTTGTTTGAATTGGGTTTAGAGTTCAGGAGTCGGACACAGAGCAAGCAACCCACAAGTGAAATGTTGAAGAGGAATAGGACCATTGAAAAAAATGTAACTGGAGTTTTCACAATGAAAGAAGAACATAGAGTCAAGTCCCATTGAGGTTAAATCAGTTATTGGAAACTTCATGAATGTATCCATACAACCTACTTGGCAAAAATGAAGAAGTGGTATGTCACTGCCTCCCTTCCTAACGCTTTCTTCATTTCCCACTCTGTCCTATAACTCTGGTATTTCTTAGTGTTCTAAGGCAATGGGTTGAAGCTTTGTCCTGTTTTGCTACTTGGAATGGAGTGTAGCCAGTGGTAGAATACACTGTGCTGTTGTAAGCCACCTCCGCAAACGGTAGTAGTTCAGTCCTGTTGTTTTGCTGATCATTTATAAAACATCTCTCTTCCAAGTACTAACCAAGATAGATCCTGTTTATCTTCAAAGCCCATATGCATTGTCACCATCTCCTGAGATAAAGCTTCAAAACAACATTAACCTTGGCAAAGGAAACAGAAGCAAATACGGTACTCAAAAGCAGCAAGATGTAGGAGAAGGACAGGCAGAGACAGGGGGCGGAGTCAAGTGAGGAATCAGCCTGGAGTCCTTACGTTTCTGCAAATGGTCTAAGTCCAACCTCTCCTGAATTCCTTTAACTCTTATCTAGCACCAATTTAGTCCTGACTATTGGTTGATTAGATTTTTGTGTATAGGAATGAGCAATAGATCAGCATATCTGGAGCTTAACGTGTGGTCCTAATCCTTTGCACCTGGCACAAACTGAGAAAGAAAGTCATTTTCTTTCTAGTAAACCAAACACTCACCAAAAGGTTTACAGCACATTAAAGACTATTTTATTATCACATAGTTCTCATGGAATAAATCCACCATATCAGATAAACAAGTTCACAACTCCTGAGATGATGGGAATTTCCCCCCACTAATTTCAGCAGTTTGCACCGTGTACTGAAAAAGTTATTGTGATTCCTTCCAATATGGTATTCTTGCCTGTTTGGGGACAGCATTCCAAACTATCTCTAATGTTTCCCTATTGAGAGTTGTTTTCATGTTCTTAAGCATTTCGCTTCCCAGAGAAAGCATAGGTTTTAGACCTTCCAACAGTAACACCCAAGTATGACCATCACATAAAAGATCTGTTTGTCCTCACACAAAAAACTGGCATGAGAAAAGTGGGGCCCCGGATGAGAAAGAAGATAGAGAAACCAATATGGTCTTTAATGTATTACCAGACAGAAGAAAACAAAGGAGACAAAGTTATACAGAAACACATCCGAACATCTCTTCAATCACAAAGAGTTCCAATTAAGCTGGGAGAAAAATAATCTACACAAACTCCTTCAGGCCAAACAAGCAAAATGTATTATCATATGTAGTTTTCTTCTAATCCATACTTGCGAATCATCTTCAGAAAAAAAAATGATTTTAAGTGGTGAAGTGTAATTAGGATGATTGCTGCTTTGGAAAAAGTAGCAATGTGTTGTACCTGGTATAGCTAGAGAATCTGATCAGATAGGAAAGGTGGAAGGCATTATATAAACCAACTCCAAAATATTTCACTTAAACCTTTCCTTGCTACTAATCCACTCCAAAGAATATTAAGCAAGGTTCAATATATTTTCTTACTTCCTCATTGGGTAAAGGAATTGATGATTTACCAAAGGATATTGACACCATGACTCTCCAAATCTTATTGGATTCCAGCCCACTCAGGCTTTATGACAACTGAGCCTAAAATTTCTTTTGCTAAGCAAGACAGTTGTTAAGTGAGTTTTGCCATATTTTACAACCTTTCTTCCCACAGTTGTTAAGTGACATTTATTAAGTGGGTTTTGCTGCATTTTAATGACCCTTCTTGTTGCAGTTGTTAAGTTAGTAACCCGGCTGTTGAGTGAATTTGGCTTCCCCATTGTCTTTGCTTGACAGAAAGTCACAAAAGTGGATCACATGATCCCCGGGACACTGCAACGGTCATAAATATGAGCCACTTGCCAAGTATCCAAATTTTGATCACGTGACCACAGAGATGCTGCAACAGTCATAAGTATGAAAAATGGTCATAAATTACTTTTTCAGTGCCTCTGTTAACTTTGAACGGTCACTAAACGAACTGTTGTTAAGTTAAGGACTATTGGTGATTTTTTTTTATCAACTACCCTAATATTATTTACTGATCTAGCTTTATCATTTTAGTGTTTTGCATCATTTTGTTATTTTCTATTTTAATTGCATTAATCATAGCACTCTTACGTTAATTGTTTTGAGATGTGTAATGCTAATCTGAAGATAAACACTGCAAACAGATAAAAAGAATGGCTTTAATAGATGTGTATCATATCAAAACCTACAAGTCAATCTTTCCATCCAGCCATCCACCTCAGCTGCTTTTTCTCCAAGGCATTTTATGTAGTTCTCCTCTAGGTTTTATTCTCAAGAATTGGCTGAGATGTAGCTTAAGATGTGGAGTCATTCAATTAGTCTCATGGCTGCATGGAGATTTACGGACCCTTAGGTAAGGCTTCAACCATTACATCCCATTGACACATCAACTCTATTTTCAGAGAAGTGAGACAGATGCCCTAGATGTCACAAACCCAGCATGAAGATCTTATATTTTTTCTTCCTGAACAAGTGGAATTTAAAAGCATGCTGATCCCCAACATGGAATATTTACTTATATCGGGGTAAGCAGGCGAATGCAATTCTAAGCTAGAGATACAAGAGGTCTCTGGTCCTGCTCACGAGACAGAAGGATGCTATTCTGCTTTTGTCATACTAATGTACCATATCCAAAGGTGGCCACTGCAGTTTAAGATCCTAGCAAACTGGAATGCATTACAATAAAGCAACCCAGGAACTGGAGATCAGACAAATTGGAAGGATTTGTCAAAAGGGGTTCCACTTTGGAACTAACACACCTAATGAGAAGGAAGGACTCACTGGAGAAGAGCCTAATGCTGGGAAAAATTGAGGGCAATAGAAGAAGGGGACGACAGAGAATGAGGTGGCTGGATGGAGTCACTGAAGCAGTAGGCATGAGCTTAAATGGACCCCAGAAGATGGTAGAGGACAGGAAGGCCTGGAGGAACATTGTCCATGGGGTCACGATGGGTCGGACACGACTTCGCAACTAACAACAACAACAAAGTAAAGACAAGAATATTTCGCGATGGAAAATGTCAGTCTCCTCTAAGAAGAAAAGCAGCTGACAAACAACTGCATGGTTCTTTCCGTTTGTCTTCTACTAGGGTTCAAAATTACAGAAGAAGAGAATATTGGTTAAACATTAAGAAAGGCAGAAAAGGTCATAGAATTGGCTATGACTCATTCAACAACTGCCTGGTGTAAGAATCAAAATTCTGGTCCCAACTGCCCAACCGTGATGGTGCGGTATTTGGGAACGGTTAGAAAGTTGTCATAAGAAATGAGAAGAAAACTTTGAATACTTTTCAAAATGGCATCCATTGCAAGAATATTTAAAGCACAATCTTCTCATTTACTTCACAACAGGCAGCGTCTTTGCCACATAAAGTTGGGGAGACGTGCTGAAATACAGCCACTACAATATATCACTTCTTTCTTAAACAACAAATGTATTGAAATGTGGCATACTGTCCTGCAGCTATTTGTCCCATTAAAATCATAAATCCCTTTTTTTTTAATTAACAGCCTCTATTTATTTATTTTGACAGGGTTGGTAAAAATCATTAATGTTCATTTGCATAATTGGCTGCAGGGCTATTGAACGATGGAGATAGCTGTACTAAGATTCACAACCTCAAATGCCGTACAACAGAAGAGGGAATATCCCTCTTTCTGCTAATGGTGGGGAGAATTATGAGGAAGGATTGTGGGTAAGAGATGGGTGAAGCTCAAGCAGGAAGTAGGTAGACCTAGAATCAAAAGTGCGTAGATTGTGGGAGTTAAGAGTCCACCCATCGTGAAGTTGCCCAGACTTAGAAAAACTGGCCTGGAGTAGCTTGCCTCCTGGGGTTGTGGGTTCTGCTCCATCTCTGGAGGTTTTCAAAAACAGACTGGACAACCATTTGATCAGAATGGTATAAGGTCTCCTGCCTTGAGCAAGGAGCTGGACTAGAAGACCTTTGAGGTCCCTTCCAGCCCTGTGATTGCATGTTTTATGTTCTAGATCAGGGGTCCCCAACCCCAGGTCCATGGACCGGTACCGGGCCGCGGCATGCCAGCAACTGGTCTGCACAAACAAGCAAAGCCCCATCCATGGGATGCAGGCAGCACGCAAAACCACGCACTCTCCGGTCCGCAGAAAAACCTTTCTCCACGGAACCGGTCCCTGGTGCCCAAAAGGTTGAGGACCTCTGTTCTAGATCACCCATACTCCCTTAAGCTACTTCCATCCCTTTGGACACAGCTTTCCCTCTACAGGTAGTCCTCAACTTACGACCAAAATTGCCATTGCTAATCTAGGCAGTTGTTAAGTGAATCACACCCAATTTTAGGACTGCTTTTGCCATGGTTAAGCAAATCACTGCAGTTATTAATGACTCCCACGATCATTAAGTGAATCTGGCTTCTCCCATTGACTTTGCTTGTTGGAAGTTGGCTGGGAAAGTCACAAAAGATGATCACATGATCCCGGGATGCTGCAACCATCGTAAATACACACCGGTTGCCATGTGCCCGAATTTTGATCATCATCAGTTTTAAAGACAAATTCAAATTCAATCAGAATTTGGGGTCCGTGTTGCATTAAAAATGCAACCATTAGTCAAAATTACAAAGCTTAGGCCTTAGGGAAAGCTTTTTTTATATAAAACGCATATGTAGTAGCAGGAAAATGCAAGCATTTGCTCTGCTTTTTTTTTTTCTTTTCAAAAGAGCAGGTCAGTACAGAAATTGGTTGGAATAAAATACAGGCCAACCTGAAACAAATAACTGTAATAAATATCCTTGCAGGCGTGCAGTGCAATCCTATCCGATACCTCCTTGGAGTTTCCGTTAATCTCTGCGGTACTATCTCCTACTCAGGGATCTGCAACCTTGACAACTTTAAGACTTGTGGACTTCAGCTCCCAGAATTCCTCAGCCAGCATCTCTGTGGTACTATCTCCTACTCAGGGCTCTGCTGTGCTGGCTGAGGAATTCTGGGAGCTGAAGTCCACAAGTCTTAAAGTTGTCAAGGTTGCAGACCTCTCTCTGTGACCTAGGTAAAAAGCACAAAGAACAGCACAACTTCTCCAAAGCAGTATGTGCAGTGTGAGATTGGTGGTGCTGATTAGGTCATGTGAAGCCTAGGTTCAAATCCACCCTAAGCCACTAAACGTCACTGGGTGATTCCTGAGCTAGCCTTAGCCCCATCGACCCTGGAAGACTATGGCAGTAAAGGAAAAAAGGGAGATCGTATATCTTCCTTCAGCTTCTGGAGCAGAGACAGGATATCCCTCCAACATACGGAAAATATCAAAACACCTTTTTCTGTTTGCAATCGCAGCAGATATTCGCCTTTGGAAGAAGTCCCTAGTATAATCTGAATTTTTTTTCTGACATAGCTGAATAGGCAGATTATTCTTGATTTCTACATTACAAGCCAAAAAAAAAAAAAAAAAGATTTAAAAATGTGACACCGAACAACGCAGAGGAGAAAAATAATTACAGCCATCTTTGAACGCACCGAGGAATTGTCACTGGGTTCCGTCTGCTGCTTCTGTGTGTGTAATTCACTCGACAAAGCTGATGTTATGGAAAGGTCACCCCCGTCTCCTCCTCCCTGTTTCAAATGATCTTTCTGATTAACTTGAAATAACGAGACACATGCCAAGCGCCCATCGCAGGAGAGCGCCAAGTATGGCTGTCATTGTTTCAACCAAAATTTCCAGGTCACGCTAAACAGAGCAATCGAACAGCTGGACTAGTTTCCTGTTCTGGGTATCATCAAGAGGAAGAAGGGAGTTTTACTGACAACATTGATCAGGAAGATGATCTTATTACATTTCAAGCAAGAGGTTTTCGCTTTCTCTGCCTCGTTTTTCCCCCCCAGAGTCAGATGTATTTGATTATATATTGTTCGTCAGGATTCCCATTGAAGAAATAGACCATTTTTTCTAAACGCAAAAGTAACTCAGTGCAGCTGAAGCCTTCTGCTGTGTCTAAATGTTTCTTTTGCACCACATTTCTGTTCTGTTTTTCTGCCTGGAAGCTCAGAGTGACTTAAGGTCATCTCCCGTTTTGACCTATGAACATCTTTAGGTGATTGTATCTCGGCTTAATCATCGGAAGCTTCATGGAACTACACATCTGGTTTAGGTGAGCATACCCATCACCCATACTACAGGGCACTTCATGATTTGTTTAGCTATGGGTTTATTGACTAAGCCATCACACAACATGGTAAACACCATAAAGCAGGGGTCCTCAACGCCCGGTCCGTGGACCAGTACTGGGCCGTGGCATGCCACAACCAGTCCGCACAAACAAGGAAAGCCCCATCCACAGGATGCAGGCAGCACACAAAACCACACCCCCTCCGGTCTGTGGAAAAACCTCTCTCCACGGAACCGGTCCCTGGTGCCCAAAAGGTTGGGGACCTCTGCCATAAAGCACAGTTTGCAAACCACAGTGGGTTTGCTAGGTACTTAGGCCAAGATGAAGTGTGTTTTGAAACTTGGTGCACAGAACATTTCTGACCAGAAAAATGAGAGTGATATTCTACTCAAGCCATGCAAAACTGTCAGATGTTTAAAGATGACTTACGGACAGAGGACGTCAAATGGGAAGATGCCAAATGTGCTGCCGCAGATAGGATTCATTGGAAGCAGCTTGCAGCCCTATGCCCTTTGCGTGAAAGGAACCAATGATGGTGATGATGATCATTCTAATCAAGAAATATTCAGCAAGTCCAATATGTGGGAATGACCTTCAGAGGAGGAGGAGGAACTTTCAATGAATTGAAACGAGAGTCTTCTGGAACAAGAGAGGGGCGCATCAAGTGCCTCTCCAGATTTTGCTGAATTTCAACTCCAGAGTCTCTGCTGGATAGGAGGGATGCTGGATTTTGGCATGCAGAAACATCTGGAGGGGACCAGATCCTCAGATCAGAGGCAGAGCTCTATCTTTGAACCTTGATCCGAGGCCAGGTCACTGGGACTTCATTGGGTCTTATTATATCCCTGAAACGGTCTCCCTGTTTCCAAGCAGTTCTC
Source organism: Azemiops feae (assembly GCA_023970755.1). NCBI lineage: Eukaryota > Metazoa > Chordata > Lepidosauria > Squamata > Viperidae > Azemiops > Azemiops feae. Next base: position 883,719 of record JALGBA010004163.1, read on the forward strand.
CAACCTATCCCACTCCTCATCCATCCAAATTCTAAGAGCTAAGCTGCAGACAAGTTTGTGAGTGGCATCTCCATACTTGACATTCAGTCAGCAACTTGTAATAAAGCTGATTTAGAGACACAGAATAATCATCCATCAATCAGAGAAGTATTTTTGATGCTTCTGAGTTAATGATCGTGCCAGCCACCCTCCATTTCATTCACCCTGTTGCAACTGGGGGCGGAGAAGGATGAACGCAGACACACACACACACACACACACACACACACACACATACCCATACAATCATGCACAAGGCATAAATAATTCGTGGATCTTTAACCTCTCAGCTCCTGGAAAGCATCCACGGTGGCTCTAAACAGCTCTGAAGACCTCGGCCAGAAATGCCGGTTATCATTTATTTAACACATATATCGCCACAGCCCAAGAAGTTGAGGTTTAGAAGTAATGTCAACAGACAAAGGATCATACTTAGAGTCACCGGCCTCTTTCCCCCTGAGGCAAAAGACAATGTGAATCCATTCAAGTCCGCTCTATTATTCATGGGGAAAACTGCCGATCACAGCTTCAGAATGAAGTGAAGTTGCTCTGAATAAGGGGTTTGAAATATCTTGAAATTAAACTGCTGGTTATTAGTCAAGATTTCAAGAATTCTCTTTTAAAAGAACCCGAAGCAATTTTTAATAATAATAAAAAAAAGAATGCAGAAAGCCATACTGAATCCTTGATGGAGCATTTAGAAAAACAGTCCTTATTTCTCCAATGAAGAATAAGATGTTTCGTGTCTGCTTGGATAAAATGGAAGAATGAAGAAAATAACAACCCAAAACCAAGGTTATGATGTCACATTAGCACTGGACTGACGCAATTTACTGTGTAAACACAAACTGAAGCTAGCTACATAGTCTAGCCATTGGCTTTCAGTCATGGGTCAGTCGGAACCTTGACATATCTTGTCAAAGCAATAATATCCTATATTAGCAGCGTTGACAGGGTCATTGAATCAACCACAATTATCTTGAGTTCACGCAGTACACAAAATCATAAGCCAACGTTTATAATCCACAATAGTTGAGTTCATTTATTTTGTTAAACCAAACTGCACAATGGCTCTGCACAATATCCATCAGCTTGTCCAATTACTTACACTTGACGAGTTTTCATCCAAATGTTTAGTCATTAACTGCTTCCTTGCAATTTCCATGCTGTCATTTCAAATCCTGCTTTCCAGAGGAACATCAAAACAAGTTCTGCAAGAATGCTATCAAGTCTTTTTAAAACTGGCTCATTTTCCAGAGTAAACTTCTCCAAGTCTTCAGCCATTCTACGTAAGACAACTTCAGATTTTCCTTCTCCAGGACAAGCTAGGGTCACATGTGGCTGAATAAATGGTTGACACCAACAGATTTCTTGGCAACCCCTGGAAGCTCCCAAATTCTACCTTCCACACTAGTTTTTCAATGAATTCTTTTGCAAATGTGTGTGTGGTAATATGATAACCAGGACGATACTGAACTACTGAATCAGAAGAACTATTTCATTGACTTCCAATTATCCTCACCTTCCTGATCTTTTGCATCTAACATGCTTGAGGACCATGGACTAGCTCCTGTTATTCATACTTCATTCAAAGGGACAGTTGAGCAGCCCTCAAACTTCATCAATTTCCTCCTGAAAACCTCTGTTTGATGTGTGGGATCCTTGGTTTGTTCTGAGCATCATTGCTGATGCTATTACAGAGTTTGGTAGTGAAATGTCTGTAAGAAATATCTGCAAGAAAACAACCAAGCTCAGAGTGCACCAAGAACCCCACAGTTCAAACTGTGTTTGATCCCCGATAGTGTTGCTTGCTGGACTTATATGGATAAACAAGACTCGTCTAGACAATTTTCCAGGGGGATCCAACCTCAAAAGGACTTACATTCTTTATATTGAGAGTGGCCAATCTGTACTCTTCATGAACAAAATAGTGAACAGTTTGGATCTGAGAAATACCAAATTCAAAGAACTAAAAAGGTGGCATTTCTTTTCTAACATTGTGAAATATTTAATAGGCAAGGACATGAGTAGTGATAGAAAGAAGTATTTGAAAGGGCATCACGCAATACAGTAATGGTTTTTAAAATAGTATTCCTTAAGCAAGAATTTCCACTTTCCTAGCCTACCAAAAAATCAAACTGGCTAGAAATGCCAAGAATTGCAGTCCTAATCCCCAGATTGGGAAAAACAGCTTTAGGGCACATATCTCAAGTTGAGAGAAACGTTTATTTCCTAGCACTGTTGCTTAAAAACTTTATTCAGATTCTGTACATAATTAAGACCCCTTCTGATCCACTGGATGAATACCTTTCTTAGCAGAATAACAGAGTTGGAAGGGACCTTGGAGGTCTTCCAGTTCAAACCCTGCTCAAGCAGGAAAATCCTACACCATTTCAGACAAATGTTTGTCCAGTCTATTCTTAAAGATTTCTAGTGTTGGAGCATCCACAACTTCTGAAGGCAAATTGTTCCATTGGTTAATTGTTCTCACTGTCAGAAAAATTCTCTTTAGTTTTAGATTGCTTCTCTCCTTGATTACTTTCCATCCGTTGCTTCTTGTCCTGCCTAGTATTTAACTGACAATTTTCTCAACTTACTATGTGTTCCTCTGTTATGCAACGGGTCCGTGTCCAAAAACATTTTTTAATAAAACATTAAAGGAACAACCAAAGAGGGTGAAAAGGGAATAAATAGCATGTAATGTTAAAAGGTTGCAGTTGACGGGGTTTTGTTTTGTATTTGGTGTGATTTGGGTTTAGACATAAAATCATCATGAAGCTCCATCTCTGTTTTCCCTTTTGCAAAGTGACAACGATATTAGTCTTCTATAAAGCCTTTTAAGCCATATAATAAAGTTGTGTTCATTTCATTTTGATAACAGTTTGACTAAGAGCAAAGTGTGGGGAATTAATATGGATGCTCAATCAAAGCTCACTAAAATAACTATTTTCTCCCACACAATGCTGCTGCAAAATTATCTGCCATTATCAAAAAGGTTTCTGAAAGCAGCTGTGATTAGAAGGGGGGGAATACCTGAATTAATTTGCACCTAATATGTAAAGTGCTTGATAAATGTTTTGATAATATTTTAGGGCTTCAATCCTTCTCTGTTCCCCCCCCCCCAGTATCTAGTATCTATCTACTCCATCAGGAAACTTGAGACTGGCAGCAAGTTGCAAATATCTGGGGTAAAACAAGCCTGTATCTTAATGAAATCAGTTGCACAAACACAAAACAAGCAAAACCATTTCATCAAAGTAAGCAATACGATACTTGGGTTTTAAAATAAATACAGAGAGTCCTCAACTTACAACTTACAACCATTCAGTGACGGAGGTGGCAATGGGACTGAAAAAAAGTGACTTATAACGGTTTTACACATCCTCGTGGTCACGTGATCAAATTTTGGATGGCATGTATTTATGACGGTCACAGTGTCCCGAGGTCATGTGATCTCCTTTTGCAACCTTCTGAAAAACAAAATCATTGGGGAAGCCAGATTCCTCTCCCCTAATCATGCTGGCCAGAGTTAAGGAGCACTGAAATCTCAACTTATTGGAAAACATTAGATCCAAGAACCTCTTCCTCTAGGCTTCTTCTTCAGTCTAAACCCAAGCTTCCTGTCACTGCTTTAAAATCAAATACAGGTAGTCCTCTTATAACTACAACCAGGACCAGGATTTTCAGTGCTAAGCAAAATTGCACCCAATTTTATCACATTTTTGGTCATGGTTGTTCAGCGAATCGCTGCACGTAAGTAAATCATGTGGTTTTTAAATGAATCCAGCTTTCTCCCGTGGATTTTGATTGTTGGAAGCCAGCTGGGAAGGTTACAAATGACGATCACATGATCCTGCAGCCATCATAAATACCTACTCATTGCCAAGCTCCCAAATTTGGATCACATGACTGTAGGAGTGCTGCGACAATCATCCAGGGCAAGGACCAGTCGTAAGTCACATTTTTAAGTGCCGTTGTAACTTCGAACTATAATTAAATGAATGGTTGCAAGTCAAGGTGTCAGACATGCACAGTCTTATTGCGCTGAGGTAACCCAGGAGTAAATACAGTAAACAGTGGTTTGTATTAAATGGCGGTTTATCACACACTATCTACAAATATACACTAGAAACAAAATGCATACACACGGTGATAATTCAGCAAACTCCAATACACAGCAATTACAGCAGGGAATGGACTAGAGAGAAAGACTCCAGCAATCTGGAGTTTTATTTGGATTCTTGAGCCGGATCTTGACAGTAAATTAATGGAGTAATTTCTCAAAATGTTAGACACATTCCAGCACAATAATATCATATCATACTTAACTTAGGATTATTATTTTGAATTTCTGTGGGGAAAAAAAAAGAAAAATGGCATTGAAGTAGGGCAGACTTTTCACAGAAGACATTCTATTTCCTTGCCTTGAACTTGCAACTGTCTGAAACTGAGAAAAGTTAATTTCTTCCATTTTTACTGCCTATCTGGGGCACAAATTATTTCCATTTTGCAGATGACAAACCAGTTTCAATCAATATTTTAAAACTGAAGCAACAAATGTTAGACACCCCTTGTGCACCAAAGTCAAAATGATATGTGTGTATATAAAGCAACTGGTGACATTTTGTGATGTTATACAAGTGAGAACAAAATGAACGATATTTTCTTATGCTATAATTAGTCTGCAGCTGAATCTTCTCAGCTAGGTTAATTAACATCCAACACATTTCCCTATTCAAATAAGTCAAATCTGAATAGAAAATCTGTTTTGATTCTGTTAAATCTGAGAAAGCTCTGCATTGATCAAACAAAAGACTCTCTCTACTTGGGTCTTTCTACCTGGACAGTTTGTATTATTTTAAGGTCACTTTTTTTTTTTAAATCATTCATATCACATTTTGGGTTCCTGAATCAGGAGGATCTGCTCAGAGTCATTCAGGTCTCGGTCAACTCCCAGGTAGACTACTGTAATGTACTCTACATTGGGCTGCCCTTGAATATCTGCAAGCTTCAGGTAATGCAGAATGATGTGATGATGTGGTGTTTAAATGTGCCCCTGAAATGGCACATGTTACACCTCAGCTCTGGGAGCTGCATTGGCTGCCGGTTTGGTTTCAGGACTAATTCAAGATGTTCTTTAGACTGAGATTAAAATCATCTTTATTTTCCTGTATGCACAGATGTAAAGAATTCCAGAAAAAACAAAGTGACAAAACCATGTATCACTGGTGGGGAACCTATGGCACGCGTGCCAGAGGCGGCACTCAGAGCACTCTCTGTGGGCATGCACACCATCATACCAGCCCCGCCTCCCCCCACGGCCCCCTCCTCACCAGCAGCCCCCCTAGAGGAGTCACCCCTGGGCGCGGCCCGCACAGAGCAGCGCAGCCAAGGACATGGCAGCTGGGCAGCGGGGACAAGACTCTGCCCTCACGTCCCATCACGCACAGATGCTGCGGGCCACGGGGGGAGGGCGTGGCCGCCATGGTGCTGCAGGGCTGCATGGGCGATCTGCTGCGGCGGGCCATGGAGGCGGTAGGTGGCCCTGCGGGCAGGCGGGGGGCAGGTGGGGGGCAGGGCAGGGGGCGGGGCACTCGGGCAGGGGGTGGGGCACTTTTTGGGCCCTCGGTGTCTAAAAGGTTCGCCATCACTGCCATATATATTTGGATAGATTGGCACCCACTCTTTGACTTGCATGGGCAAGACCTTCTGACCCTTCTTATCAATAAAGGAGAATATTTGTAACTCAGGGTTGAACTGTGGAGCCCTTGGTACTCTCTGGACGTGGTTGTTTTCTTGCAGACGTTTCATTACCAAACCTTACTAGCACTGATGATGTTACCTTGTTTAGGTCATGAAACGTCTGCAAGGAAACAACCCAGCTCAGAGAGCACCGAGGGCCATTCTTATGTTCAGCTTCATTGGGTTATGTATTTATTTTTGGCTGAGAGGAGAACAACAACAACAACCATTACTAGCACCCAGGCATGGACACTCTCACAAAATAGAGAACGATGATCAAAGAAGCAGAAAGCCCTCATAGCAGATTCTTGGATCAAGTCAAGGAGGAGTCCTTGAAAGCATGGTCAGCTTCAAAGTGGGTTCTTTTCACCTTGTTACAATGAGATCTATCAATAGCCCTCTTACAAATTCGTCTAAAACAGAAGAGCCATCTGGAAAGGCCAGTTCCTTTCATCTTTGACAAAGGTGTGATGATGCCGGGAGCAAGGTACGGATTCAAGGAAAGAGAATTTTGCACCTTTTCAAACACCATTGTGGAATCTGCAGCCCGCACATCTGTTTCACCGCCTCAGTTTTTAAGAGTGAGCGCGCTTCTTCAATGTTCTTCCCACTTCTGTTTCATAAAGCAGACTTTCTGGAAGTCTTCCAACCCTTTTACCGGCAGTGGCCATAGGAGGCACCCATAATTTTCTTCTGCATAAGTAATGTGCCTTACTGTGTGTGTGTGTGTGTGTGTGTTTCTGCTTTCTGCTTGTGCTTCCTCTATATGTATACGTGAATGTATACCTTGGGAAATTTAGAGCAGGCTGCCTATGTTCTACCACAGGTCACATGATCAGGCTAGAAGCCAGGAGAGAGAGTTCTAGTCCCGCCTTAGGCATGAAAGACAGCTGAGTGGGCCAGTCCTTTTTCCTCAGCCTAACTCACCTCACAGGGTGGTTGTTGTGGGGAAAATAGGAGGAGGAAGGAGTGTTGCCTGTGTTTGTTGCTTGAGTTATTTATAAAAACAATAAAGGCAGGAAATAAATAGTGTAACTTCTTGTTTCTTTCATAGATAATAAAGATAAGATATAATCTTTATTGTTACTTTTTCTGTGAACACACTGGCACACATTAAAAAATGGAATTTGATGCTCGCTGTCAATACACACACACACACGGGATGCATTTCAGGTATTTTAATGGATTCCCCCCGCCCTCTGCAGCCTCTAGCTTGATCAGACCTATTTTCCAAGTCAATCTTGCTTTGCTAGCCTCTCCTTGTCCTGTGACTGACCTTCATTTTTCAATTAACACCTAGAGGAGAGGCTCCTTAACCAAGCTGGATCTTCCATTTTACTCCTAGAAACTGTGAGATAACAAACTTCCAGCTCTAACCCCAATCAGATAATTATTTTCCTCTGTTGCTGCAGCCAGAGCCCAGTGCCTGCCAGACATTTAATCCTTATTAATATCTAGCCTTCCTTCACTGGTGTCTAAACTGAGCAACTTCAGAGTAGAGGGGGAGCAAGAGGTTGAAGGGCTGCAAACCTTCCCAACGAAAGCAATCCTTCTGTGAATCGAATTCCACAGACCACCCCTCTCGCCAGGGCAAATTAGAGAAGGACCACTCATGCTTTAATTAATGAGGATTAATTAAATTTTAAGAAAACACGATCTTGTTTACTTCAGTCCTAATTCCTGCTTTAGCATCCTTCCTGCTTTAATATCTGTCCTGTACATTCTAAATTAGCTGGCAACACAAGAATTTCTGAAAACATCTCCGCATGCTAGATGAACACAACCCTGAGGTCAGGTCCAAAACTAAGAAGGACACATGGCGATTCTCCCAAGTTGAGTTCTTTATTGTTTCACACCTAGAGAAAATCTTGCCAGAGTAAAGACTCTCCTATCTCATCTATGACATACTCTGGGAACTAATAGGGAGGAGCCTTCTTCACCCTCTTTCTCTTGCACAAACTATCTGAAGTGAGTTATCCCTTACTCCTCTGGAATGCACCATCTCCCTCCACCTCCTCACTGCATTCCATCACACCATGTGTGGACTTCAATTTCCAGAATTCATCAGCCACCATGTGTGGACTTCAGCTCCCAGAATGCCTCGGTCACCATGGCCCAAGATAAAGAATGACATGTGGCATTTTTTTCCAGCTGAGTTCTTTATTGTATCACACCTATAAACAGAATCTTGCCAGACTGAAGACCCTCTTAGCTACGTCTATGATATACTCTGGGAATTGTTAGGGAGGAGCCGTCTTCATCCTCATTCTCTCACACATGATATTCCATCACACCTGCTAATGGATAAAGTCCCAATCCTATACATAATGTCTTTCCAGCCGAAGAAATAGGTCCAGAAAGAATTTTTGAAAGGGTAGAAGTGCCTGCCTACTCTGACCTCTCACTCCACCCACGATTAGCTTCAACTACATCTACAATGGGGTTCCTAACAGAACGATACAACAGGAAAGCATCTCTTGCTAAACCATTGAGCAGAAGAACGTGGGTTACATCAAAATGGTCCAGGCTGATAAAAGACAGCTTGTGAAGTCCCTGAGTACAATTTACCCACCCCAATCCTCTGAAATTAAAAGTAACGCATCTTGCTGTTTTTCTAAAATTGTATTTATTCTTCCACAATCAAAAATGTGCATTCCTTAGGGGTATTACTACTATTACTACAATGAGAAAGACCAACCCAGAGAGAAACAGTTTGGGCTATATAAAAGGGGAAGTAACAGTAAAAGCTTTCAAATCAACCCGCCATTTTTTTTAAAATCATGTTGACAACTGAAAAATCTCAATTTTTGGAAAGTGGGCCTAGAGACCTTTGCAAATCTGTTCTTCATTTCTGCTGCCACTAAAACCTGGTTCATCTTTCATGCTTGTAGCAAAATGGAGAGCAGCTACTTTTACGATGGACTCTTAATTGCCACATTTGTCAAAGCCTACGGTCAATACAGAAGAAATGGCTGCTTGAGGTTTTTAAGGAACAATTATATCTCTTAACACCAATAAGGCACACCAGGCGATATCTCTAAGGGCAGATAATCTTCCTTTTGGTTTGAGCTGTTCAGCCCACATTAACAGTAATATGCCCCCAGCAGCTCTTAATCCACCTGAAAGAGACTATATATATTGTGCCTCGCTATTTAAAGATGTACACCAAGTGAAATAATACAATAATAGCCAGATGTTGTGCACCAGTGGTTAGCTATTACATCCAAGACAGCCCTTATTTAATGTGTACAAAACCTACATACATTTGGCAGCACCTAAACAGCTTTCAAAAGCTACTCTTAGAAGCTGCGGATCAGCCTCGGACACAATGCAGAAAGAGAATTAACTTCAGCAATATAATCCTCTTAGGGGGAATTACTGTACTTTTTATCCAAAAGTAAAATAACTATTCGGTAGGCAAGGTGGGGAGAAGGCAAGTGATTTATTGTCTGGAAATTTAAAGAGTTTTCTTCCCCAGTGAAGGAATGAAATTTTAAAATATTGGTAGCTCTACCACCACTCAATCACCCCATAATGGTTTTTTTTAAAGGTAAAGATGGAACAGAGACAAACCTTAAAAAACTGTAAGGAAACATCTGAAATTATAATAATAATGCCTACCTGTTCAATTTGTTAGTGTTAATCCGGCTGAAGGACAAAGTCCTGGGCCTGTTTACCTAATGTCCTTCCAATGTTTCATTGGCATGGAAAGAATGTAATAATAATAATCTGGCACTTGACGATCCATAAGGAAACCAAGGTCAGAAATAACTGCTATAAAAATGCCAGATTGGCGAGGCTGTCAGTCAGATAGCCTCTGCCTCCTGTGCGCACATAGCCAGACAAACAGCATCTTCCTTGGTCTAAAAAAGAAAGCATTTAAAAAGCTGTCCTGAATATCTTTCCATACAGCTAGCCCACACCAAGCAAAGTAGACAGATTTATATTAACGGGCACCGCTCGCCCACACCAATTCTTCCTTTAAGACTTCCTGTGTGATATATTCTGTTTTTTGTTTTTTTTTAAAGGAAACAGAATATATTGTTCAAAAGCAAAAACTGCTGCTTAATGTGCCAACACACAGAATCGTAAGGAATCACTAAGTTGGTTTTCTATGAACTAAATATCAAGTAAGAGAAGTTGGGAAGAGTTCTTGGGGTACACAATGCCTTGCCAACATGCACCATTGTAATCATGATCAATCATCATCAACCAGGAACACTAAACACTAACATACAATCCCTGATTGGAATCTGGAAGAGCGTACAAGGGATATATGATTTTCACTTGAATCTGGTTCATCCCTACAGTGAATTTATGTTTCGATTTTAAACGGTGGCCCAATCAGAGTTGGTAGAAGACATTTCCTTCTGGGAGTCCAACCTTCTGCTCCAAGCATCTCAGAAAGACGTCCATCAGGGCTTTGCTTGAATATGTCAAGAGGATAACATTGGCATAACATTGGCATATGGAAGGATCCACAGATTGACAGTTAGAACAATTAATCAGTGGAATGGCTTGGCTTCAGAAGTTGTGGGTGCTCCATCACTGGAACTTTTTAAGAAGAGACTGGACAGCCATTTGTCCAGAATTTGCATAGGGTCTCCTGCTTGGGCAGGGGGTTGGACTAGAAGACCTCAAAGCTCCCTTCCAATTTTGTTATTCTGTTACTATGAGACTCCTTTCCTTCATATTGCTCAGAAGGCACAGAGTATTGGAGAACGAGAATGGAGTAATGGTTTGTGTGCTGGACTGGCACTAGAGAGGAGGAAGAGTTATGTACCACTTCTTGAAATGAATCGAGTAAGCTAAGAAACAGAGGCAGCATTTCATATAAACAGAAGTTTGCAGTTGCAACTTCACTCAGTCTTCACCAGAAATTTTGCTAACAACTCCATATGTTCTCAGGGTCATTAGCTATGAGAATTGATCCTACTGAAGCAATTGCAATAGAGTCTCATTAAAATATGGTAGGCTCAGGAAAAAACAAACTGTATTAAGTAATCTCTCATAACCTGATAGGTTTGTCTGACTCACTCGTCTATTATTTAAAGGAAAACCAGACTTTTTTTTTAAAAAAAAGAGAGATTGATTTGACAAAGATGAACTTCAGAGTGCATCTGTGTGCATTAATACCTCACAGTTCTGTGGTGATTCTCCATAGAATATAATTGCATTTTCCCTCATCTTTCTTTTAATCTTTGGTTGTGACTTTTGACTATTCTATGCTGGTTCCCATCCTTAAGTCCTGGCTTGTTCTTCAGGCCTCATTGGTGGACCCATGATTCATGCCTTATTTCACAAGGCTGCTTCAGAGTCTAACATAAACTCCAATCATCTAAGTTGGTAACCATCATTAAACATGATAGATGTGAATTCCACAAATAAATAAATATTGGACAAAGAGTTACTATTCAGCAACATTAGTGCTGAATCCAGCAATAATGAATTCCATAGCCGACTCCCTTGTTGATAACAGTTTTATATCCCATCATTTCTCCTGGAGTTTAAGGTGATATACATAACACTTCCTCCTACACACAAGAATGTTCCTATGAGGAAGGTTGAGTGTCTAACTCCAAAAATTATCCAATGCATTTCTGCGGCTTAGAGTACAACATCTTAACCAGCACATCACCCTTATTTACACATCCTAAAACACTTTGTTTATGGTTACAACAAGCTATTGTTCTGGTATTCTGTGCAACCTATCCATAAGTATAAAGGTGTTACAAGAAATCTTTGCAGTTGTAATATATTTTATGATTTTGGGGCTCAAAGGTACACAAAGATACGAAGCTTCTATCCATAAAATTAGTTCTATAATAATTATAATCCCTGATGATCCTACCTTGTGAAATGAATTTCTATACAATATTGACTTAACTGAAATAGGATTTGCTGAAATTATATAAAAAAAACCTCCCAGTGTATATTATAGATGCAATATCAATGTTGATTTTTTTTTTAAAAAAAGTAGACAAATGTAATCATTTATTGAATATTTAGATCCAATCATTCTAATATCCAGGATACTGGATATTTAAAATAAATGAAACAAAAGCAGTATCAAAATAGACCCTTATACTATCTTATAAATCAAAATCAAAAATATAAAATAAAATCATTCTAGGTTTCACACTACTTTTATTAGATATTTGTCATTTCATTAAAAACAAACGTCTGCTAGGGTTTATAAAGCTATATAAAAATCCTGCCTTTTGTATGTTATTTTTTGCTGGTTTTTGGCAAAGAAACTGCCCTTCATATTTTATGAGTCCCATCCTTGACAACAGGGAAATTAGGCAAAAATTAGTAGTAGTTTTGCTGTCACCATGGATTGAAATGGAAAAAAATCTTCCTTCCTTCAGCCTGGTTGTAAATCCTAGGAAGACAAAATGTCCAAAAATCGGAGAAAAGGAAGAAAAATACATTGATAGAAAAGTAGTTCTCATTTAAATGTGGAGTCCTTGCAGATTTAAGTAGACAATTCATAGGAATGTTAGGCTCCCTAAAAACTAAAGTATGCAAGCCCCATTTTCCTTGGGTTGAGTTCATATATTGGGCAGGTTCTGGTGAATGTTTGATTTTCCTGAAATCAAAGGGTAAAAGATGCTTCTATTTAGATAGAGAATACACCGACACACACATACAATCACACCAGGGTCATACAGCTCTCAAGCCCACTAAACAGAATGGGGGCAGAGTTAAAAGAGGTATCAGCCTAGAATCCATACATAGCCATAAGTAAACTAAGTTCAACCCCTCTTGAATTCCATTGACCATTATCTAATCCCAATGAGGTGCTAACCATGAGTTGAGAATATTCCCGGGCACAGGCATAAATAGGTTTAATTAAACCTTTGCGTGTGGACCTGATCTTTCTTGCCTGACACAGATTAAACACAAGGTACATGCCTAATTAATTATGGATCAATTAAGAAAATGTAGCACAATATATGACCCTAGCCATTCTCAGATGGGGAATCTAATTCAGCATCAACTCCTATCAGTCAGTGCTAGCACAGCCAAGGATGAGGGACATGTAAACCACCATCATCATCTGGAAATTCCCCATCCCTGGCCTAAACTCATTAAATGACCTCCAGGTAACTGCCATTGTTGTGAAATGCCCTTAGGAGGCAGCATATACTGACCACCTGGGGGGAGAAAAAAAGTGAACGAGAGAGAGTCATGTGAATGAGCTTACTAGCTATTCTGTCTCTTGAGCTCCTGCTGAACTGTAGTGACACCTCCTGGTAAGAAACCAGGAGAACGAAACCACCTTCTGGTTGAGGTGGGGGAAGTTATTTTGGCATTAACTTCTTGTAGAACTTCTGAATTTTTCTTCTGCATTTGTCTCCTTCCACCCCCACCCCCCATCAAACAAACCACCATCTGATGAGGGCCAAATGGTGTTTTCTTCCAAACTTGAACATACCGCACAAGTTATACAGAAATCTGGCAATCCTCCAAAGTCATAAGTATCTGAGAATGGTAACAGAATATATTAAAACACACAGAGAGAAATAAACACAGCCCGTGTTTAAAATTAGCAATGGCTTGGGGGTATTGCAAAATTTATGACATTATCTGCAACGTATTTTGAAAGTAAGTAATAGAGATCGCAGTAAAAAAAAAAAAAACCATCTTGCTTGCCGCAAAAAAAACAACAAATTCTCACAAGGGACGTGGTTATCTGAAAATATCATTTGCATTCATGCATTTAAATTGGAGAGGTTGACATACAAAGCTAAAAACAATATTTAATGCAAGAAGAGAAGAATAGTGTTATTTACAGTACGTGTGCCAAAAATGCCAACAGGTTCAACCTCTGACATAGGCAGTATGTTGGATAAGAGTTATTTGTAAAACTGATAAAGGTGGGAAATAAATAAATAAAATAAATAAATAAATAAATAAATATCACGGAAATCAGATAATAAGAACCTTCTGTTTGAGATTTTGCAAAGTAGATGGGTTCTTGGCTAGTTGTCTTCATCTAGCAATAGCACTTATATACTGCTTTACAGTGCTTTAAAGCCCTCTCTAAGCGGTTTACAGAGTCATCATATTGCCCCCAACAATCTGGGTCCTCATTTTACCGACCTCGGAATGATTTGAAGGCGGAGTCAACCTTGAGCTGGTCAGGATCGAACTGCTGGCAGTGGGCAGCGTTAGCCTGCAATACTGCATTCTGGCCACTGCGCCACCACGGCTCTATGTTTACACCAACCGAGATGACAACTTCTTACGATTCCTTTTAAAATGGGAAGGAGAGAAGAACAGTTTCCACCAGCCCTTTCCCACCTGTTTCAGGTAGGTTTTTCACTACAAGGTAAAAACAGGCACGAGGCCCAGAGATCACTTCTCTTGTTTTTCACCCAAAGGTGAAATATACTTGTACTTCCCATTATTGCAGAGCGTGACCCAGTTTGAAATCCAACATTAGAACGTCCAATACAAACAGAGCCAAAGAAAGCAAGAGACAGAGAAAAAATACCGTTTAAACAGTAAGGGGAAGAAGGAAGCCCTTAAATGCAATGGCTGAGTGAAAAAAAAATGTAGATCCCTCAAAAAGCAGATTCCAGAAGGGCTGCTGTCTATCCGAACACTGCCAACTTGTGAATGAACTAAGTGTGGTCAACTACTTAGGTTTTTCTGATGTCGATGGCTCTGTTTGTTAGAGAAGATACAGCCACTAACATTTTCATGCATTCAAAAAAAAATTTGTGTGGGGGACAGATTTTGGCTTCTCCAGATCAGGCAATTAGGGTGTTTTGAAAGTATTTTGCACATCCGGCAAGGCAACCGAGAACATTCATCTGACAGTCACAGCCTTCCAGAGCTGAACTGTCTGCCAGTGCATAAAACAGTGAGAACATGTTAAGCAAAGCTCCCGGTAAAGGCACATCTGTTGAACGACATGCCGCAGAGAATTCAAAGCAAGGCAAGGCGATCCAAAGTGATGTAACACTTCTCCGAAAAAGCAAGTTAAAAAAAAAAAATCAAAACCCTTCCTTCTTCTGTCACATGCCAATCCAAAAGTCTAATTGGAGACCAATTTCTGCAAGTTTTAAAGCACAGACATTTTAAAAATCTCAATCTGGCCACACATGGAATCAAGTTAAGTTACCGTATAACGAGATGAAGGGAGCAAGCTCTGTGTGTGTATGTGTGTGTGTAGAGGGAAGGGGGGGGAATATAGCGAATTGACCGCTAGCATAAAATGCAAAATGTTTTTCTCGCAAATAAAAATGTTTATGGGATTTAAATGCGCTGGATTTTTTTTTTCCTTCTGTTTTCCTTTCAGTGATGGAGGTATGCATTTGCAAGCCATTTTCTCATTTTATTTCCAGACAGTAGCAGGGGAAAAAAAATCAAACCCTTGGGCAAAACATTTTTCATTCTCTTCTCCAAACGTGCCACTTTGGGAACACACACACAAACACGTGGATTAGAGAGACCTTGAATATTTATCTCACAAAGCAGTGTTCCCAACATACTTAGATTTTATGAGAAAACCTGTCTCCAGAGTTTCTTTTCCTTTTCTTATTTAGATACAATTCTCACTGTGTCAGAATAAAACAGGGGCTCTTTTTAATCTGGAGGTGGAAAAATCCTGACAGCGAGAATAGTTAATTAGTGGAATGGGTTGCTTTTGGAAGTTGTGGGTGCTCCAACACTGGAGGTTTTAGACGAGATTAGACAACCATTTGTCCGGAATGGTATAGGTCTCCGGCTTGGGCAGGGGGGTTGGACTAGAAGACCTCCAAGGTCCCTTCCAACGCTGTTATTCTGTATTCTGATCTGTCACCTCTGTTAACAATTTACAGCTTAGTGAGGTGTGTGAGACCAGTCTCTATAAACAAGGCTTTCCTTGCAAAATCCACTTACCAGAAAACGTGGAGAGATTCAGATGCAAACTGCCTCTTAGATAACCATGTTTATTCCCATACCTGGCAGGAGTTGGATGGGATACCAGAATTCTTTTCAGCTGGTTGCACACATCCATTACCTCCAGATGTTCATCTTCTCATGAGTTTGTGGGTGGAAGACAGATTGATTTCCCTGGAGCATTCCTGCTGCTTAGATCTAAACACGCAACTAGCTAGAGTAGCATCCTTAGGGTGACCGCCAAGATAAAAGTGACAAAAACTAAGACAGGAAACGGTTACAAAAGAAAGAAAAGGACAGAAAGTGATATGATTGGCTGGGGAATTCTGGGAATTGAAGTCCACTCTTCTCCGAGGGGCTGAGGTTGAGAAACGCTGCTCTAAGGAAGACCATCCGTTTTCCAGTTTTGTTTTTAGAACTTAAATTAGATGCAGCCAAGGAGCTGGCAGGTGCCATGCATGGTATCCACAAGCATACAGATGTTTACAACATAAAATTCATATCCTTGTATTAGATTGATAGGGCCTGTCATCTTATTTGTGCTGAATCTGGGAAAGCTGTCACACCTATTTGCGCAGAACGTAGCCAAGCATCAGTTTTTCTCCTTGCTAAAGGAAGGATGTCTTCATAGATGAGTAGTGATAGTCCCTATCTTAGGACCACAACTGGGACAGGAATTTTGGTTGAGAAGCAATGTGGTCATTAAGCAGGGCATCACCTAACCAGACCCAATTTTGCAATCATTTTTATCACAGTCATTAAGCGAATCTGGCTTCCCTCGCCTTTCCATCTAGCTGCAGATTCACCGAAACAGATTATACCAAACAATAAGAAATTAGCTACCCACATTTTACCTCCTCCCAACCTCACCCTCCTGTAAAATGGCACCACAAGCCAAAAACATCTGGATTTCAAGTTGAATCCCTCAGCCAAGGAAAGCATATCAAGTTTGGCTGCCCACAGGTAACATTCCGCATATCATGATGTCACTGTACAGGTGAGACAAATAATATGTGGATCAGGGTTACACACACACACACAACATCCATGATATAATCACCATTTTAAAAAATGCACTCACTTTTTGATATCCTCAAACAGGCACGTCTCTAAATCATAAACCACTCCTGTGCAAGAAAACCACCAAGCTCAGAGAGTACCCAGGACCCCACAGTCCTACAATTCAACCTGCCTACATTAGATTGAACAAACCACGATGCAATTTATCTTAATGGATCACACACAAAATCCACGAGGTACTTTAAAAAAAAAAAACCCTAAAAGAAGGGTTAAAAGTGCTTAAATTTGAAATTAAATCAATAAAAGCAATGTTTGAGATGAACAGAAACCTATAGCTTCTTTTCTGAAAGCGTTTTGTCGCTTATCCAATCTCGGTACGCACCCCGGAGTGTGAGAGTATCTTTGCCTTTTTTTTTCCTGTTATGCCTCAAAAATTAGCCCCTCGCTCCGTTTTGCAAGGTCAAACAAAACAGCCCTCATTCTCATTCAAGTTAATCCCAACCTACCTCTGTATGCGCCACGGCCTCTGCTCTTACTAGATTTAATCAGCACGAGAGTCCACGTTCAGCACAGCACAACATTATCACTCTGTTCAGCAGAAAGCTTCCACACCTGAACTGCCTGAAAATGAAGGCAGGTAGCGAAGTTCACCTGTATGACTTACAATGGGGACCTCTCCTTCCAGACTGCAACTTGTGGGGGGGGGGGCTGTGTCAGGCAAAGATACGTCCCTCTTCAGCAGTTGGGCTTCCAGTCATAAGACTTGTCAGCCTCAATTTTTCTGTGGCATTTTTAGGAACCATTTGCATTAATCAAAATCGATGGCCTTTGAGCTTTTGTTGCCCGAAGAAAAGCAAATTGCGTTGAAATGTTCAAGGGATGGGAGGGCTGCACGTTCCTCGGTTGGGAGGGATACGTGGAGAAGGAGGGGAGCTCCTGTTTTTTATCGCAGAATAACAAGAGTTGGAAGGGATCTGGGAGGCCTTCTAGTCCAACCCCCTGCTTAAGCAGGAGACACTAGCTAGAAGTGATTGTCCAATCTCTTCTTGAAATCCTCCAGTGATGAAGCACCCACAACTTCTGGAGACAAGCCGTTCCACTGATTAATTGTTCCAACTGTCAGGAAAGTGCATTGAATCTGAGGTCTCTTCATCAATGAATAATATTTTATTCATTTCCAAAGACAGACATAATGAGGAAACGCTTTCAGACGATGGCGTGGGGCAGCCAGGGAGTAAGCAAAAGGAGGGTGAGATCTTTAACCCACCAACATATCACAGTAACACACACATTCAATACTCTACAAAAAGACATATGGGAGGAAACGTCTTCTAAACACGAGATAAAAGAACTAAAGCTTGTTTCACCAGAGAAAGAAACACTGTTGAGAAATTGGATCTGGGTTAGTTCAAAATGTCATTATATCTGTAAATCCTCAGTTCATCCAAAGTTTCCCATTTTTACAAAAGAGTTCTTTCTTTCTCTTTTACAGTTCCCTCTAAATGGACTTGCCACTCAGCGCACCAGTCAAGTAGCAACTTCCTTAATTCCCTGACATTTTTCCTAAAGACTCCTCCTTTCTGCAAAGTCCCTGCTTTGTAACGCCTAGTTCCCATACCTAGTTGTAATTCAGTTTATATAATCGGTAATTTATATATGCTACAAGGAAGAAATACCTCGTTGTCTTGCTCTTGTATTGAATTTTAGACTGTAAGGTGAACACAAGCAATAGTTTTTCCAGGATTTTATATACAGTATATGCTGATGGTTTTGTATAAACAAATATGTACCTTCAGGGGAACTTCATTCAAGTACTTTTTTCTCCAAGGAATTGCAGCTTTAATTATCTAAAGGTAAGAGAGAGGCCATGTGTGTAAACCACAAGTTTTTACAAATTAATCTATTCACAAAAATGAATATGCAGGTGACAATGCATGCCTTATATACTTAGGAGAAAGCAGAGCTGCATTCTGGGCAAATGTTTTAAGGGGTGAAAGAGACATTCTGCAGTTTAATTCTCATCGGTCTCAAAGATCATTCCCATTTATACCATGTTATGGGAGTTGTAGTCCAAAACGTAGGGAGGACACCATGAACAAAAGCCCATTCAGCTTTGAGATTCGAAAAATGATCCAGATCAGGCTGGGCATCACACATCATATAAAGCTATAGTTTGCTTTAACCATAATCGGGCAAATTAAAAAATGGTTGAGTTTATACCTTATGCTAAGGCTCAACCCATGGTTCAGAAACCACAATGGACAATTCACACCCTGAACTAGATGCCCATTAAGCTGTCTAGATGCACATTGGCCAAGCACATTTTAATTTAGTAACTTGTGTAGACCCAATTACCATCAAACTCAACATCAGTCAGACCATAGAAAAATTCAACGAAGTAGTGCAACATCAGAAGACAGGGACATACCTGGTACATAGAATCGCCAAGAATCGAATATGACTGAATGGATAACATCATCATCATCATCACCATAGACCCGGCTCATATAAACCAGAACTGCCTTGCAGGATAATTATAGCAATAACAACAGCAGTAGACTTATATACCACTTCACAGTGCTTTACAGCCCCTCTCTAAGCAGTTTACAGAGTCAGCATCTTGCCCCCAACAATCTGGGTCCTCATTTTACCAACCTTGGAAGGATGGAAGACTGAGTCAACCTTGAATCGGCCAGGATCGAACTGCTGGCAGCGAGCAGAGTCAGTCTGCAATTCTGCATTCTAACCACTGCACCACCACGGCTCAATTATAATTATGAGGATAAAACTGGTGGATAGTGGAAGTCACATGCACTACCCTAAGCTCCTGGAAGCAGTCAAAAAGCAATAACGTGGCAATCTATATTTCTTTTGGGTCCCCCACCTGCACAATAGGTCATATATTAGCCTTCCCCAGTTCCTCATCCTTCTTAGCCACTGGATTATACAACAGATCTGTAGGATGTCAGTCTGGGAAAGGCAAGGCGCTGTCCTTTAATATATCTCAATGACAGCAGGCAAGGGAGGATTGCTTTTGCTTCTACTGAATAAACTATTTAAACCCAGTTGCTTGTATTTCAATAAAAATGAAAATTAGCCATATAAATCGCAGACCTCAGTGAGTTTCAAATCCTGGGAGGATACAACGGCATCTCTGCCACCAAACGTCCTTTCATGTGTATCATTTTGTAAATGATAACATGCAGGAGACTAGAAGCTTCTGACAAAGTCAGAACAGTATCATGACCAAATCCTTTGTTAGATTGGCAATTTGTACCTGCCAATCTTTCACGCTTACTAGATAACCAAATCAAAAAACAAAAAACCCCACAAGGCTGGTTCTTTTCTGCAACCAAGAACAAATTCAGTACAGGTAGTCCTTGGTTTATGACCACAATTGAGCCCAAAATTTCTGTTGCTACATGAGACCTTTGTTAAGTGAGTTTTGCCCCATTTTATGACCTTTCTTGCTGCAGTTGTTAAGTGAATCACTGCAGTGGTTAAGTTAGTAACATGGTTGTTAAGTGAATCTGGCTTCCCCATTGATTTCGCTTCTCAGAAGGTCACAAAAGGTGAACACATGACCCTGGGACCCTACGATCGTCATAAATATGAGTCAGTGGCCAAGTGTCTGAATGTTGATCACGTGACCATGGGGATGCTGCAACGGTCGTAAGTGTGAAAAATGGTCATAAGTCATTTTTTCAGTACCATTATAAATTTGAACGGTCACTAAATGAATTGATGGAAGTTGAGAGCTATTTGCATATTAATGGCAGAAGCTCTTTTCCAGAAACACATTAAACCAGATACAAAAACAGCATTCCTTTCCAAATGGATTGCATAGAGAAATATCCAAGCCACTCCATCCCTTGGACACAACAACCACAAACTCCAAAACAATAGGCTGAGATTAAGCCATATACCATGTTGGGACTGGTTTCAGATTACCTTGTGTGAAAACACACCGTGATTGTTAACACATGGATTATTCCTTTTCTTCAAAATGAGTATTGTCCCCTTCACTTTGGAAGCTCAAAATGGTTGTGTTGTAATCCATCTTCCAATTGGACCCTCACAACAATCTTTATGAAAATAGTTTGTGGGGAGTGATGACATATCCAAAATCAGTCAGGGAGCTTCTTTGATCAATTCCAGGCCAACAACCTAACAGCTACACTACTCATTTGGAATGAATTTGGGTTTAACTTTGAACATATTGACCTCAGCTACTAAAGTTTGCAAACCATAGTTTTCACTTTCTATGTGAATCAAGTTACTATGGTTTGCTCAACAGTTCATATTTAATTTTTGAAAAGTACCTTAGGTATGACACGTGAATTTAACAATCGTAGTATTGTTAAATCCAATCCAACAATACTAAGTTGTTCCAGTAACATAGCATACTCTAGTCTTCTCCAACCTTGGCCTCCAGATTAGATCATCTGATTCCCAGAATTTGTAGCCAACTTGACCTCTGGTACTGAAGCTACCACTTCTGGAGAATACCAGGTGAGGGAGGAAAGACTGGCCCATTTAACATTAAAATACAATCTGTTTTTTCAATCTATGCATTACAAATATCTTATTCATCTGAATCAATCTACAAAAATTAGAATCATGAATGGAGTGATGTTTCCTACAACACTCTATGGAAGCCACAGATGGACTTTGAAGAAGCAAGAAGAATATTGATGCCTTGAAAATTGGTGTTGAGGAAGACTCTTGAGAATACTATGGACAATCACGAAAACAAACCAATTGGTCCTTGAACAATTCAATCCAGAGTTCTCACTCAAAGCACAAATGACCAGGCTCAAATTATCCCTCTTTGGTTACCTTATGTGAAGACATCTCTCTCTGGAGAAGGCTCTACTGCTGGGAAAGATGAAAGGAAAGAGAAGAAAAGAGAGTCCAGGTGAATGGACTCAGTTACAGTGGTGATGGTGACACCATTGGAAGCCCTGAAGGCCAGGTTGGTGCAGAAACTCATGGAGGAAACCTATGTGGCCATTAGAAGTCAAAAACAATGTCATGGTTCCAACAGACAGAGACAAATAAAGCAGAACTCCGAGGCTTGGAAATTCCTCAAAGAACATGTTTATTAGTTACAAAGTATCAGCACGATCAAAAGTGAAACCAAGTCTGAAATTCCCACTAAAAATTTCCCAGTTACAAAGTATAATGTCCTACCCACAAAACTATGCC
This sequence comes from Azemiops feae, assembly GCA_023970755.1. Taxonomy (NCBI): domain Eukaryota; kingdom Metazoa; phylum Chordata; class Lepidosauria; order Squamata; family Viperidae; genus Azemiops; species Azemiops feae. The sequence goes on from JALGBA010004163.1 coordinate 905,625, forward strand.
ATCACTAGGTTCCCCGATACATTCATTTGGCGGGCTTTCTTATACAATGCCCAGTCCCTGATCGCGGGAGCAGTAGATGACCTTGGTTCCCATGGGACAGAAGATTATTATGACTAGTGAAGTACTCCCTCCGTTCTATGTGGCAACCTAGAATGAAGAGAAAGATGGATGCAGCCAAGTTCATTGTAGAGTTGACAAACAACTTGATGGCACATAACCGACTGATTATATATTCTGCCTTCCTTCAGGAGCTAAAGCAAGCATACGCAATCCACCCTAATTTCCCCCCAAGCAGCATTCTATTTAGGTGAGATACAAGAGATTTGGTTGATGGAAAAACCCCTCTGTGTTTTAGAATTAGGGACGGGGAAGAAAACGCCTCTGTTCCATTCGAACCACAAGGTCTATTATATTGGAGGTCTCACTGAGTTCCATTTTACTGCCTTATGAAAAAGTATGCAAGACTGCAGCCTTAGAGTGCTATTCTGAACAGGTGTCTCGGAAGCAAGGTAAATTTATATTGCACGATTATTAATCTTTTTCCTTAAGGGAAGCATTGAGAGGGCTTGGCAATACACACATAAAAAGAAATACACACTACAAGGAAATCTAATCACAAGCATTAAGTATCATTTCTGTTCCTTCCAAATTCCTTTTCTTTTCTTTTTTCCCAGCGCAGCCAACCCACAGCTGCATAACCCCAAAAAACAAGGCACAGAATATTTTGGAAACAGCTCCGTGGACTGAAATTTGGTCTGAAAATCAAACAGCAAACAGGAGTGAAGATAGACACCATCTCTTTTGTATTTACTCTGGGATACAAGAACTACAGGGGGAGCACAAAGGGCTAGCCAGGGGTGCACTGAAAGATATTTATGTCCCACTTTCTCCGCTAATCAAAATCCATTTGAAAAAGATGTATGTTGGTATATAACGTTTCAACAGGATGGAGGCATGAACCAGACAGACGGCATAGAGGAGGAGGAGGAAGAGAAAATGAATAGCAAAGCACACAAAGTCTGTGCTTTTAAATAAAAAGAATACTGTAAAAGGAGAAAGAATTTGGATCACAACTGTCCAGATGTCCAGATTTTCTAACTAGCATTCCTGCTTAAAGCCTATGGGGAGCACCAGAACAGAGGTTCACCCTCTGCCTTAAAAACATTCAATTTGGTTAGCACAAACCACAGTGGCCTGGCTTACATTTCATCCTGGCTTACAGACCACACAGCACACCCAAACCCTTAAAGTTAGCCCAATGTATGAACTCAGCCACAGGTCCTTCAATTGAATCAAACTACATTTTGTTGACAGTGTTCTCCTACTGTAGTAAGGTGCCATAGTTATGTTGTGGTTTTTGCCAAGACAGAATGGCTATATTCAAGCAATGGATGGATAACCAGTCCAGTCTGGTGATCAGTATGTCATATAAACCTAGATAATATGGTTCACTTAATTAGGTTAAGCAAGTTTTGCAAACTGCTTTATTTTGCAGGTTTTGCCAAGCATGTAGAACAAGCTGAATAATGATTTTATTCAGCAAACCCCTGTCAAGCAAGTCAGGGGTTAACAGGCTGTGTGAACCCAGCCAAGCTGTATGTGCGAGTGAGAAAAGGGGACAAATAATTCCTACGACTATAAACAAAAGTGCATAAAACATTGTTTTGCCAAAGAGTATTCTAATTCTCATGTTATCCCCCTGCTTCATTTTGAAAGCTTTCTATCTGCCTCGTTCCCTTTTCATCCCTTTCTTTGAAAAAGCGAATGGATCATTTGCTGGAAATGCCCCCAGGAGGGATTTGACTCTCCCAAATCCAACTGGACAGTTAAAGATGTACATAAAACGTCTCTCTCTTGGGATACGAGGCGCCACCGTGTTCTTTCATGCCTGTAGATTCTCTGAACGTGAGCAGTTCCATACAAAACTGCCAAACTCTTTGATAGATTGGTGTGCAAATATATTATTTAGCCAGGATGAATAGATAGAAAGTCGAGCGAGAATCTCGGCCAGGATCACTGAACGCTGGTTGGCATTTCCACTTGCCACAGCTTTCATCTCACGATTTAAAAAAAACAACAACCTCCAAAGGTTCTTTTGAGCCTGGACGTAGACAAAGTAGAGAAGAGATGAAGTCACCCGCACGGGAATTTTATCCGTGGGTTTTCAATCAGTCACGCCCTATTTGAACGGACACGTGATCGAGTCTGTCTGAATGAAGAATCAATCCACCTCTCTCTGTCTCTCTGGCCGGGGGGCGGCATCCAAAGGAAAGAAAGATCCCCACACACACACTTTTAGACGATCAGGAAGGAGAGACAGTGTGGGAAGGGATCCCCCCAAGAAGTGGCAAAAGGAAAAAGGGGGGAGGAAGAGGAGAAGGGGCTGGAAGAATTCTTCAGCCCCTCAAACCAAGAACTAGCGAGTCCCCAGCAGCGACAATAATTGGAAAGTGGAAACCTCTTTAAATGAATGGCGAGGAAGGAAGCACCGAGCGCAGAAGATTTATGGCACGGAGCAAGCAAACATGGGAGCTACGTTTACTACTCAGAGTAATGGAGCAGAAGCGAAGAGGTTGCTACTTGCAAGCTGAGAGGCCAGAGAAATTGCACAGGGCCGGCTGTCGTGTTGTTGTGGTTGTTGTTGTTGTTTTAAAACGCACCAAACCAGCCCCACAGGGTAGCAAATCAGAAACATTTCCCTCCGTTCATTTTCAGCTCAGCTGAAGTTGGACTAGTAGTTCACACGAAGGGACTGGCTGGGGTGCGTGCGCCCCTGGGGGTTATCCGGGGCTACGGTCTGTGCGCAGATCCGCACGCAGACACCCCGGCCTCCCGAGATGCGCAAATCACGGCTGGCTTTGACAAAGTCTGGAAGGACAGAAAATATCGCCGCGCCGCTCCTCCCGACCCCCCTGGCCAGACCATTCATCACGATTGAAGGGAAGAAGAAAAGCGAGCGAAGCCAGGCAGGGGAGAAGGAAAGAAGCAAAGCATCCAATTCGCGAGACAAACCTTGGGCCAGGAACTGGGAAGGGGGCCGCTTCGACTTCCCCCACCTCCCCGGCGGTGCGCTCCCCCAACGCGCTGAGTTGCAAGCTCAGCCAGCCGGGCGTTAGCTGGGAGCGATGGGCCATGTAGTCCAAGGCGCCTCGCCAAAGCAAGCGAGCACAAGGGCATCGCTTTTGTTCCCAAGTCGGGGCTCGCCTCCACCTCCTCGCTCGTCCTTCCAGGGCAGCCCAGGCTGAACTCGAGGGGGGAAGGCGAGCTGGATGATGCCCAGGGAGAGCAGACACGGCTTCCGAGGGTCGAGCGCCTCTTCTCTTCCCCCTCCCCCCCACTTTGCCTTCATCCCACCCCAAAGCTCCCCGCACCGGCTATTTGAGCAAGGAGCCCAAAGTCCCCTCTACCCAGACAGGCAGCATCCCCACGTACGCAAAAAAAACCCCCGGGTGTACCGCAAAGCTCCGGGTCTGCCCCGCCTCTCCAGAGCCCCGCATTCGCCAGCCACACCCACAGCACGCAAGCTTACCGGCCGGGCATCCGCCTCGCAGCCCCGACGGCGCTGGGGAGGAACCCGCCGTAGCCCGTGGCGTCGTTGGCCCGGTCGGTCGCCGGAGCGGGCGGGCTGGCTGGCTGAGCTCCTCCTGGCGCTGTTTCGGTCTGTTTTCGCCCGCTTTTTCTTTTTGCCCCCCGCTGCTGTTCCCGGCGGCTGCGAAGCGGCTCTCCGCCAGCCAAACTCCCCTCGCGGCTTCACTTCGGCCGCTCCCACCTCCTCGGCCCTCCCCCAGCCATTTGCGGCAAGCTGCCTGGCTGCTTCTGGCGAGGAGAGCGAGGCAGGCGCCCCTTTCTCCGCATGCGCTCTCCCGAGATGGCGCTCGCAATCTTTCTCCCCCCCCACTCCCTCCCTCTCCCCCCCCCCGCCCCGGTGGCGAGAGTTAGGCGGACTTAAAGGCCCCTCGACGGCCGGCGGGTTGGGGTCGTCCAAGGAGGAGGGGCCAGGTTCCTCCTGCCTGGATCTGGGGGCTGTTGGGGTTTGGAAAGGATACTGAGGAGGGGGGGTGTCTTCCAATCCCACCTTGTTTGGATGACAGAGGACTTAAGTGCACCTAAACCACGGGAGGAAGTGGTGGGTGGGGTCCCTCGTTCTGTTGAGCCGTGGTCTGGATAACTGGGCTGTCTCGGTGGTCTCCTTAGGTCTACTGTGGTCAGTAAACCCCAGAACCTTTGTTGTTCAGTCTAAAATTAGCACCTTGACAAACCCAAGGATCGGTTCTCATTCATCCAGGTCATGATTGCCCCAAAGGTGCTTTTATTTGGAAGGCAACTGGAGTTTGTTTTTTCTTTTTAAGATGTTTTGCTTCTGGTGTAAAACTATATTTCACACCGCACAGAGGCAGGGTTAACATACAGTGCGAAGCTCCGTGGGTTGGGAATGAAAACCCCAATTTCCTTCTCCAGAAACTGAGGCACCTTAAGCAGAGTTAAAGAAAGCCAACTTGCTTCCAGTAGATTACTTCTTCCCTGAAACAAACAAGCCAGGTTTGGAAATTGCCCTCGAAATTGCCCTACCCCCCTCTGTTGGCAGGAAGGACTAGGAATTACTTCCAATTCTGTTCTGTCCTCAGTTCTTGGATCTGGAGACCAGTTGTCTTTCCAATCCCTTTACCTTTAATTTCTTTCTTTTAAAAATATGGACTTCAACTCCCAGAATTCCCCAGCCAGCATAGCTGGCTGAGGAATTCTGGGAGTTGAAGTCCACCTGTCTTAAAGTTGCCAAGGTTGGAAAACCTGATCTAGGCCTTTGTCCTCCAGATGTGCTTTTGTAGTTACCTGTTCAACTGCTCTGTCATCTTCTTCAGTTTCCTGACTTTTCCTTCTACTCCTGTTTGTTTTCCATGCCTTCGTCTTAGTGGTGGTGTTTTTTCTTAAACCTTTGCAGTCTCCCCTCCCAGAGACGACGGTGCCTTTATCTCTTTTATTCCCGCCCTCGTTCTCTCCTTTGCCGTCACAGTAATACTATCCAAATATTTCTGTTTTTTGCTCATCTGAGACTTAGGGACACCATCCATAATCAGGACGCCCCAAATGGCTGACTAGGTCTCCATCTCAGGGCATTCAACAGCCTTTCTGACTCCGAACTGCTTCCCTGCTCCCCCTCCCATTACGATCCCCAGCTGACACTGTAAATGCTCTTTAGTGATCAATACAGAAGTGGTTCGCCATAGCTGTGGGGAAGGTGAGGATACAAAGCTGAATCTTTTCCCATGAAGCTGAGATCTTTTCCTTTTTAAAAAATGAACTATTTTCCTCTGTTTGCGTGACAGTTTCCTTCTATGTTCAGCTTAAACTGGAAGGTGGGGGGTGGGTAAACCGGGTGGAGGATAGTAATTTTCACACATGCACCAACCCCACCACAGAAAAAAACATTCAATGCAAAGCACAAAAGCATTTGGGATTCAGGGAGTTGTAATGGCTGCTCTCAAAAATCCAGATAGGGATTCAGTAGCATCAGGTGATAAAAAGTTTGGACTTAAATAAGTTTTGAGGAAGAAGGAAACTTAGATAGGAAAAAAAAAAGTTTCTACGCTATAGCAAAAGGGAGTAATGAAAGGTTAAGTGGAAAGGGGAAAGTGAATTCCAAAGGATTTTCTTTGACACTGCAAGAAGAAATAGGGTGGAAGGAAATAAAGAAATTGCATTTTCTTTATTTAGGAAAAAGCCTCTCTTAATCACCAGAGCTGCAGGTGATGTCATCACAAAAAGCCCTAGACTCTCAGTGAAGGCTTAAAACCCACCACTCTAAATAACCATAGGAGCATTTGGTTGACAAGTTAATCTAATAAAGGTATTGCCTCACTGAGGTTTGGAAGCTTGACACTTGTCATGAACAACAGAGCTATTTATTTATTTGTGTGTTTATTTGATTTTTATCCCATCTTTATTACTTTCCTGACAGAACAATCTGTGGAACTCCTTGCCTCCAGAAGCTGTGAATGCTCCAACACTGGAAGTTTTTAAGAAGAGACTGGACCGCCATTTGTCTGAAATGGTATAGGGTTTCCTGCCTGAGCAGAGGGTTGGACTAGATGACCTCCAAGGTGCCTTCCAACTTTATTACTACTACTATTATTACTACTTTATAAGCAACTCAAGGCAGTGAACCTACCTAATATTCCTTACTGTTCCTTCTCCCAACAACAACCCTGTGCGGTGGGCTGGGCTGAGAGAGAAGGACTGGCTCAAAGTCACCCAGCCAGCTTTCATGGCTAAAGCGGGATTAGAATTCAACATCTTCTGCTCTCTAGGCCAGCATCTTAACCACTACACCAAACTGGCTTTCTATTGTTGTTTTTATGGGTAAAAGGGCATAGTTGTTGAGTTTTTGCAAATTTTAACTTGGGGGGAAAACAAATGGTTGGCTTCACATAGTATGCTAAGCCAACATGTAGTATGTTTAATTGTGATTTAGTAAATTATTCCTCCCCAGCCAATCTGATTGATGTAACAAGTCATGGTTAATAGGAACTGGATTTAGTGGTATATACTTATGTCTTCACAAAACCAACTACAGTGCTGATTTACAAAGCAACCCGCTCTGTGAGCTGTCCTAGGTCCTGCAGAAATAGCTTCTGAGAACTTGACATCTGTTTTCTGGATCTGCTTAGGAGGAAACTAAACTGGATCTGCTTTAGTGTCAACTAAACCCTACCCCCTTGTAGTTTGCCCAATGCCCTGTGGACCAAGATTAAGAGTTTTTCTGCATTTTTCATAAGGCTAAATTCTGAGTAGGATATTTTGGTTTTCCTCCAATAAGGTATCTGATCAATTGGAATCTAAAATTATTTTGAGAAGGGACTAGAAAGGTTTCACGGGAACTCTTAATTTTGTTATGGGTGAAACCATTGATGCTTAATAATGTTTTGTATGATGGTGTTTGAAATAGAGTAATTGCTTTGCATATAATTAATATCAGCTTCTGGTAACTGTTCAGTCCTAAAATCCGATAAGCAAAGCTTCATGTAACTAAAATAACAGGGGAACTGCAGGGGGTGGGGGAAATGCAGCCTGTTTATCACAAACAGGTCATTCAATTTCCTTTTCTGGCTAGCCCCCCCTATACACACAGACACAACAGCATTCTAGGACAACCGAGCATGCTCCATTTTTATTAGGCTATACTTGAAGTTCTTTCATGCCTACCTAGAATTAATCAGTGACTTTATTACCGCTTAGTAGCCCAAGATAGTAAGTTGTGATAAAACAGTAGGATCATTGTGCTTCCAAATGTTCTCTATTTGGGCATGTAATGAAACAATGTACCAGGACTGCTTCTGCCCAACTAAAACACCGAATATTCTATTATGTAACACTGTTACAAATATAATTTAGGCCATAATAGATAAGAAAGAGAGTATAAAATTGTAGAGCAAAGGCTCTTTTGTATCGGGGATGTTCATGCTTTTGAAAAGAACAAGCAACAATGAAACTCTGTTTTAAAATTCACTACCCTGTAATAAATTTAAAGCTGTAAAGGCTGATACATACCACCTATTTTCTGGTTCTTTGGATGAAATAACAGGCTTGATAGCAAGTTAGTTATAAAAGCCACAAATGTGTAAAGGCATTCTGGGAGATTCTTTATGTGTTTTCATGAAGGCCAAGATACTAACGAATAGTCCACTACCTGTCCATTAAAGGTAGGCAATCTGGTAATGGATACAGCAGATAAAAATTCAGTCAAATTCAATTTTCCCTTGCAGATGAACTGAAAAAACATTACTGTAATCATATGGAGAAGCTAAGAATATCTTTGTAAAGCAGAGTAGCTTATAGCTTGGTTTAGTGGATGACTGTAATTGAAAAGCCAAACCAAATATGAGCAGGCATTGATCCATGTAATTTAAATAAAGCCATAAAACACGATTTGGTGTCTGGTGTGTTTATGTATGCAGACACGTGTACAGACACACAACCCTATGCTCTGAATTGGAAATATTTCTTCTCTTACTGTCAGATGTAAGAGGTGGAAATCAATATAAGCCACTTAAACCGAGAGCTTTTCCAATGGGAAAGCATCATGAGTATATAGACTTTGCAATATTCTTCTCAATGTTAGGACTCCAGGATTCTGGGGAATAGGAGTGAATCTGGCAGAATCCTAGAAATGATGGTTTCAAAGCTTTTTTTTTTTTTAATTCATCAAATGGTTTCCAGGATTGGACTCAAAAGAAGCTAGGCATATTTAATTTAACTTATTCCATGGGAAAAAAATAAAAAATTGAAGGAAAATAGATATTTAAAAAAGGGAAAACATACCACCAGAAACTTTAAATGACAAGTCACATAAAGTAAAAGTGTTGTTGAAGTGGGTAGCTTCCTAAGCAGAGATGGTTCTGAGCATGGAAGTAAATAAATATAACAAATAATTGGGAAGATGTGACATAGTCAGTGAAGAGCCACCACCAGACATGGTATCTCCCTACAGCAGGCTACCAAACCAGGGAATTGTCAAGTGGGGGGGGGGGATCAGGAAATTCAGGCAGTTCAAATGAGTATAAAGATTGATAGAGAGATTAAGTTCTCCAGAAGAATCTGGTCAAGGGAAATTAGAGGGAATTAAGAATAGAAGGAATTCAAGGTGGGCTGGACTTAGATCTCTTATGGGCACATAGGGACTCATGACTGATGACACGTTTGACCCTTCCTTCAGGCTCAGCCTGGTTATCTCCGACAAGAATTCCACACATCATGCAAAGCCTTTTATTTTATTCCTACCAGGTATTAATTGGTATTATATTGGTATTATCTTATTCATACCAACCATACCCAGGTGGCTGGTGTGAAAATGGCCATTAAGGGATCCTGGAACTCAGTCTGTTGAGGCATGTAAGGTCAGCGCTAGTAACCAGAGTGTCCAGAGTCTTGTCAATAAGCACACAACAACATTCTTGTTGTTGCATTCAGGAACCCTGGCAGTTCCCAAAGCTTTTTTAAATATCAAAGGGCTGTTCCCCCCCCCCCCAAATCACATGAGTTGGTTATGAGATTTGGCAGTCTTATCTGTCTTACAACCTCTCTCTACCTAAGAGGGGGCTTGGGCATGAAAAAGTCTTTATTTTATTTTTTAATGATACGTTTTATACATACAGAAAATGTAGCCAATCAGCCATGAAGCACTTAGGTGCTTGCGCAGCGTCTTGAGATGGCAGCAGAATTTCAGAGAGGAGATATATTTCATGAGGCTTGGCAAAATTGCAATAATTACTAAGGTAAGTGCTCTATGGATTCGCACTCCAGGGAACTTCAAGGCCTCTGTCTAGTTTGACAGAAGGCCTGCTTAGAAATTATGTCTCCACCAAACTCTTTTGAAATGGCATTGCACTGCAAAACACAATGGGCTGTTGAATCTTCATCAAAAAATTTCCAACGTATGTTGGTCTTAACACTGTTTGAGATCACAGCCATTGCAAATCGACTGATGCATTTATCACCCTTACATATCGAGTCTCACCACTTGATATATCTGGCTCTCTTGTGTAACTTCATCTCAAAAAAAAAAAAGTTATCGTGTTTATTGTATATTAAGTGCAGATGAATCTGTAAGTTTTGGTTGTTCTCAATTCTTCATGTTTCCAGCCTTTAGTTTTCCGTGGTTTTGCATTAAGCTGACTTTTTTTAAAAACAAAAATTTACATGATAATTCTCCCGTGTGTTTTAGCAGATTTCTCCTAAAATGTATTTGATAGGCAGATTTATTACAGATAGTCCTCGACTTATAACTATTTAGTGACCGCTCAAAGTTACAACGGCACTAAAAAATGTGACTTATGATCCGTCCTCGCATTTACGATGGTTGTAACATCCCCAGAATCATGTGATCCAAATTGGCAACCCACATGTATTTACCACAGTTGCAGCATCCTGGGGTTATCTGATCATCATCTGCAACCTTCCCAGCCACCTTTTGCCAAGCAGAGTCAAAGAGGGAAGATGGATTCATTTAACAACTGCAGTGAGTTACTTAACCATTGTGGCAAAAATGTCATAAAATCATCTGTGACTCACTTAACAATTGCTTTGCTTAGCAACAGAAAACCTGGTGCCAATTGTGGTTGTAAGTCAAGGACCACCTGTACATGTTTGTGTTTTTGCTCATTGTTTCCAAATACTAATGTGCATCTCTATTCATTATTTTTATTCATTCCTGTATTTCTGTTGCATATTCCACTAATATAAATATTGGTCCATGCTATTTTTTTTTTTGTTAAATCAAGAGAGTTGCATACAAATTGGAAATGTGACTTTCAAAGGTAAACTGAGTTTCAGTTTCTACTGGTTTGAATGTATGAGATTAGGACAATTTCATTAAAATGTAAATTCAATCATTCTTTATTCTTACTGTGAATGGGTGCAATCGCATCGGCTGCTTTTGTCTGATCGCTAGTATATATATATATATTAAATCTCTCTGCAATATGGGGATTGCATGAACGGCTTGACCTATTGGGACTTAAAAATGTGATTTGGTTGTCCTGGTTCAGCTCTGACCATGAAATTCCCTGCAAAGCTGTGGATGAACTCCTTGTACAACGTGTTTCACAGACATTTAAAGTTGTATCGTGGTGTATATCAAGTCGTCCCTGGCTTTAGAATTTCTTACTGCATTATTAGAAATGTTGGGAATGTTAAGAGCTCATGGTAAGAAAGGAAAGGAAGTAATTGTGATATATTGAAATGGATATTACTTTTTAGAGATAAACTGGGAACTTCAATTTCTAATCTCATTTTGCTAATATCTGAATTTAGTAGCCTGCCTGGTGACTCTATAAATGGCAGCAAATTAGAATTTCTTTAGACCTCGGTAATCATTTTTAGGGTTGTATTTTGATTATTTTTTTTCCTTTAAAAAAATAACTGGGTATAAAAATTCCTGGAAACCTTTCTCAACTCGTAAATTTAAAGTTGTCTCCTATTTTGTCCTAAATGAAAGAAATACCTAACGGATTTGTCTAGAATTCTTTTGAATCTTTGTAAGATAAACACAATTAATGTGAATTTAACCTTAGGATTTGTTTATATTTCAGAAGGTCATCCTCTTTATATTTGTTCATTATATGAAGCAAATTGATAGACTATTAAATAGCTTTACCTGGCACAGAGATCCCTCAAGATCTCGACTTGCCTAAATTACAATTACCTATTAGGAAAAATGGATTTAATTTAATTAGTCACCGATTGCTAATTTAGGATTCTGTTCCTCGCTGGATTTAACTTGAAAGTTATTATTTAACCCCAGTGAAATCACTGGGCAAGCATTGGAATTTTTCTCAAGGGATCTCCTTTAAAAGCAGCTTTAATATTGATAGAAGAGAATATTTGTAGCTCGGGGGTTGAACTGTGGGATCCTTGGTGCTCTCTGAGCTTGGTTGTTTTCTTGAAGATGTTTCACCACTAAACCCTACTAGCACTGATGATGTTACCTAGTTTGGTAATGAAATGTCTGCAAGAAAATAACCAAGTTCAGAGAGGACCAAGGATCTCACAGCTTTAATACTGGGTGATACACATGGCAAATATTGGATCCCAGACTCAATGGTTCAGTCTGTTAGAGCTTCCCAATCTGAGCTTCTTAGATAATGAGAAGGCTACAAATAAGGCAATGCAAAACATTTTAAAATATCCCATGCTCTTTGTGTCAATGATGTTCTAGATCAGAGTTCCCCAATGTTTCCAGCTTTGCGGACTGGCGGGGGGGGGGGAGAGGGGATGGTTCCACATGAGCGGCCAGCACTTAAATGGAGCCCTCTTAAATGGAGTGAGGATGCGCATGTACTCACCGGCCGTTTCCGTGGCCCGGTTGCAAACCCCTCATGGCCTACTAGTGGGCCACGGCCCACAAGCTGGGGACCCCTGTTCTAGATAGTTGCGTATCTTTGATGCCTGAAATATGAAAAAATAATAATTAATGAAGAATGTTATGCATTCAAACATAAGGCTTTCTAAACATCTTTTCTCTTTGTCATGCCAAGGCCTTGGGCAAAATTATGTAGGTTTATTATTGCTCCTTGTGAGTCTTAGATGTTAAATCATGAAGCTAATGAACATTTGTTTCCTCTAAGCTGGCAGAGAGTTTGGTTCCTCTCCTTTAAAGCATGACTCAATAAAATATTAATCCCCTGCTCATAAATGGTTAAAGATGTTAAATAGAGGCAGGGTTAGCTTGCCTTTTCCCATTGCCTAAACTGTGCCAGATGAAGCTTTAGAGTAAATATTACACTTAAAATGCATTTGATGGAGGGGTTGGCAGCATTTAGGAATGATCTGCCCAAATGCAGCTCCGTTGTGCATCTATTCTATTCCTCAAATTTGCCCCCTTTGACCCCACTAAGTACACAAAGGGCTTTCGCTTTGCCTATGTGAATGATTCGATGTAATAACAGTCCCTCAACCTTTTAACTTTCACGTTGAATTATCTAAAAAGGCACGTCTCATGTTGGAGCCTGTGCGTTTGTGTGTGTGTGTGTTTATCAGAAAACTATTGGTTGGAAGAGCCAATTTTCAGGGTGCCATTATTTAAATCATTGACAGGTTTACAGAGGGGGGAAAAAGACAAAAGAAGAAAAATGGCTTATTAGGAGAGTCTCTTCTTGCACCTATAAAAACTGCAAATGGAATGGATGTAATAGCACATGCATCAGGCAAATGCTGTAAAAGATCATCAATTATCTGGGGCTAACCAAACCACTTTGATCAAGAAAAACGATTGCTTGCTGCTTTTTACCTTCTACAGCGTTTTGCAGTTATCACCATCAAGCTTAAGTGATCTTCTTAAAAACGGGATATGGACTATACAAGCCTTCCCCTTCCAGCCTTCCATGCTGTTCCTAAAATGGATTTCTTCCTACGGCCTTCAACTTCAACAGTGGTGGTAATCACAACACTATGAAGAAGGCCAATTGGGGAAGGCTTTGTGTATTCATGCTACTACAGTAGATGGAGAGAGGGCACGATGGCTCAATGGTTAAAGACACTGAGCTTGTCAGCCTTCCATTCTCCTGAGGTAGCTAAAATGAGGACCCAGATTGTTGGGGGGCAACATGCTGACTCTGTAAACTGCTGCATGTGTGGATCTGGTTGTTTACTCCTGACACATGAGAGTATCTATAGATGTCAGACATCAGTTAAGGTTGCCATTATTTCTTGCAACCTTAGAAGGCTTATGGGAATGGTTCTCCATTGAACCTTGCTTCTGTCCTACGTTTAGTCATGGTTGGCAAAATAAAAGATTTGATTAAGATTATCACCATGAAATAATTTTGTTAGAGAGATGTTGAACTTTAGGTCTATTGCACTTTGCAAGACTGATAGCATTTTCACGCCCTAGAAATGCTACCTCAGTGAAAGATACTGGCCTGGATCCCTTCCAATAAGTGAGTAATGCCACTGTTCTACTTTGAAAAAAGAAGCTTTTGATCCCTGCAATAACACCGCTTTGAATGATTTTCTGTGAAGGTCTTGATAGTTCATCACAAACCTGCTGAGAAAGCTTTACTTTCAGAGCTAAGCTCGTCCATTGGTAACAAAGTAAAGATGGGAAATGATTTGCTTTCGATTGAATTTATTGATAGCTTTTGTGCACAAAAAGCCAATATTCGTTTTAGGGTAGAAAAGAAGAAGAAAAAGAAGCCAATTGATTTCGGATCAATATTTCTGTCCATTGATGAATGATCCCGTAATGACAATATACCATGTTAGAAATGGGACAACTAATTTGTAATGCCTGTTTCTCGCCACAAATACCAAATGACCTCTTGAAATACAAGAATTGGTATGAGATTCAAATGATTTTTTCCCCCTAGGGGAATACCATTTTTCCCCTCTGCTATTTTATTTTAGAAATTGTCCTTGGATGGCATGAAATCAAAATCTCACCAATGTCTGAGTGAGAGATATCTGTTGAAGACTAACAGATTTAGCAAGTAATCCTTGGATTTGTATAAAGTATTCTAATGAATATCCCTTTGCATAAATAAATCTATAGGTATACTTATCTAAAATACTTTTCCCAGGAATGAAAAAATAAATGCAGTCTAATAATAATTATAAACCTGCCACGAGATATCACCTTGTAAGAGTAGTGATCCTTGGATGAATCGGTGATAAAGGCAGTCTTCGATTTACAACCAAAATTTCCATTGCTAAGTGAGACAGTTGTTAAATAATTTTTACAACATTTCCTGCCGTAGTTGTTAAGTGAATAACTGCAATTGTTAAATTAGTAACCCAGCTGTTAAGTGACTCTGGCTTCCCCATTGATTTTGCTTATCGGAAGGTTGCAAAAGGGATCACATGACCCTGAGACACTTCAACCGTCATAAATATGAACCAGTTCCAAGCATCTGAATTTTGATCATGTGACCTTGGGGATGGTGCAACAGTCATAAGTGCGAGTCAATTTTTTCAGCGCCATTGTACCTTGAACGGTCACAAAATAAGTTGTTGTAAGTTGAAAACTGTTGTGAAAGTATAGTTCCTAGAATGGCCAGCCATCTCAGGAAGAGCTCAAATGAGAATCCTGACTAAATGCACCACACAACCCATTTGCAGTGTGCACCATTTGCAGATCAAAACTGAAGACTGGATGACACCTAGTACAGAAATGCAAGGGAAAAAAATGACAATTACCATCCTATAACTTTGCTGCATTTGCTGCATTCAAATTGCTTCCTGGAGTTATAGCAAATCTAACATGTGATTGTTTGAAGCAAAATGTCATTTTCCAGTAAAACAAAAGTTGCCAAAATGCATAGGGCACAAAAGACCGGCTCCTAATTGACAAAATGACCTTTAAAAACCTCAAAAGAAATTAAAACAAAAGGTTTTAATGGATGCGAAAGACGATACATAAATATTTGACCCAGTTTCCCACATTTGAGTTTGAAAATGATTGGACATTTTTGGAACGGGGGGAAATATTACAAGATTCCTGCAAATGTCAGCGGCGACATGGAAAACCAACCTTAGGCTAAATGGTGGAAAATGGGGAAAGCATAAATAAACCAAGGTATATTTCCAGAGGACTCATAATCACAATTACTGTTTAGGCCAAATGATTCCAGTCAAAAGTATACAAAGTCAACCATGGGTTAAAAGACTAGTTGGTAAGGAAAGATTCCTGAAAATAAGAAACATTAAATCACAATGCAAGAAATACAATTCAAAGATGGATTTTACTCAGAAAAAAGATTACTCCATGGTGAAAATGTGCATGATATCAAAGAAAAAGGATCTGACTCTAAGATGACTGTGGTTAAAATCTGGAACACTTAAAAAACAAGAAACTAAGGGAACAATAATAGCAAATCAAGACATACCCTGCAAACTTATATCACCATGACCAAGCCTGCACATATTGATGACAATGCCAATTCTTAAAATTAAAGATGAAAATTAAAGATGAAAGTGTAAACCATCTCATTAGTGGCTATAGTAAAATTGTTCAGTATATAGATAAGATAAGATAACCTTTATTGTCATTTTTTACTGTGGGCACAATGGCACACATCAAAAATGAAATTTAGTTGCCCGCTCTCAAAGTGAACACATACATGACACACATCTAAACATACTATATACAATAAATGTATAGACCCACACCCCTACATATACACAACAAATAAATATTAACAAATATAAACAATGTCATGACAGGGATGCAAAGTTGGAAAGTATGTAGAAAATTTAGTTTTACTGGTTGCAAAGTATAATGCACTATACATTATTGTAATACAAAAGAAGGTGAAGTTTCTGTGTTTTGAAAAAAAATAAGGCTACAGGTTGATCTATGGTCTAGACTTAATGATAAGCTTAAGGATTAGATTAATAGATATTTTATGGATATTTTTGCCTTTTTATTAATTAGTCTGTTTTTAGTTTATTTTAATCACAATATTATTGATTTTTTTTCCTCAGCTGTGTAACTACTATTAGTTGTTTTCCCCTTGTTGCTGTTGCATTTTTAAAAATGTTGTCATCAACATTTTTTCTCTCTCTCTCTCTCTCTTTCTGTCTGTATGTGGGGTGTTTGTTTGTGCATGTAGCTTGTCACAATGGACTGGGAGAAAAATATAATAACGTAAGTAATGAAAATATAAACCTGGAAACATCAAAATAGCATTTTGTGGCCTTTGTGCAGTAAGTAAATGTTATGCCACAGCATATGTCAAACATGTCAAATATGCAAATTAGACAAAGTATTTGTTTTGAATTGAATTGTACTTCTCTGCATGACATGGCAGGATGAATCAAAATTTGATTGCATCATTTACATTTGAAATTTGGTTCTCAAGTACGTTTGATTTGTCTTAAATGAGAATTCTGATGCTATTCATTAATTAAGACTATGGTTTTCCGGGCTGGGTTCCTGAACAGGTGTTTTCTTTCTGTTTTTGAAGAGAAAGAAGAAAAGGCCTCAATCAAAATACCTACATATATTTTCAGCAGTTGTATACAGAATGTTTATAAAGCATCGCTTGAAATAGGCAACTCAAAAGAATCTTAACTGAAAGTGGATTTTAATCTACTTTGTTACTTGTTCCAGTTAATATAGTTGTCCCATCCTTCAGCTGTAAAGAATGTTCAAAGCAGCTAATGTGAATAGAACAACCTTAAGGAAAGGTGTAATGTATGTCAGAGAAGAAGAGGATGAGAGAACATTTACCATTTCCAATTTCTCTTGACTTTGTTGTTTATTACTGGATATTCCTTGAGTGTTTTTAATTTGTTCTGGTGTTTGACTATAATAAACATTCACTTTCATGAACTGGTTGATGCACAAAAAACTTTCACTGGGTCTATCTATATATCCCTTCTAAGTCCCCAGTATTAAAACCAGCCAGAAAATCCTATCTCATTAGACCCCAATCCTGGAACACATTAGTTGAATGAGGAGGCTTTGAAGCCATGATATGGAAGGTGGCATTTCAGTCCAGTCCAGTATTCAGTAACTCCATGTTTTGTATCTCTCCACTGGCAGGAACATTTAGATCTAAAACTACAGGCCATTTCATTATTTATTCTCCAAGTATTTATTTGTTATCTTTAGTGCCAAGTTCTCCTCCATGGATGTACATAGAATATGTAAATATACTCCAACTATAAGTAAAGTGTGCAAAAGAAAAATTACTGCAGATTGCAGTGTACTGAAAGAAACGTAATATTTTAAGGCTGCTTTGAATGCTTCTATTAAGGAAGGCTTGTAAATGATCAGCAAGAGGAATTCTCTTTTGCATATCACCTTTTTTCTCATATATCCTGAGTATAGGATGAATTTAAAGTTTAATGTTTTGTTTTCTTTATTTTTAGTTCTAAAATTTATATACTGCCATGGCTCAGCAACTTCTAGTACTTATTATCAGTCACAGTACAATGCAACAAAATACACCAGCTATTTACTCTAAAGTAACAATATAAAAATTGAAGCAGAAATATAGGAACATTTCATAGGTGACACCTTCCTTGGCTACAAAAACCTTGTAGAATAATTCTATTTTAAATAAGATCTAGAAGTTCACTTTATTGTCTGGTGCAAAAGACTAGGTCCACACATGAAGGTCCCATTAAAATAACTTGTTGCTAAACAGCCTATGGACAAAAATCTTCTCAGTGAACAGTTAGCTCTTACTTGGAGTTAGGTAAGGATCAACAGCACACAAAGGAGGTTGGACTTAGTCAGCATATGGCTATGTAGAGATTCTAGGCTGAGCCCTCTTTTAACTCTACCTCCAGGTTCTGCCACTCCTTCTCCTACATCTATGCTGGAAAAGGTGAAAGGAACGAGAAGAAGAGGATGACCACCAGCCAGATGGACTGAGTCTGTTACAGTGGCAATGAGAAGTTAGAAAGGACGAGCTGAAGGACCAGGTGAGGCTCAGATCATCATGGGGAAAAAAATAGTCACTAAGAGTCAATACCAACTTAATGGCACAAATCCATCAGGAAGCCACTTAACATATGAGGCCATTTTCACTTCTAAAGGGAGGTGAAAGGGACTTCCAAAGTTCTAGAAGACTAGAGCCTTCAAAGAAAAATTTGTGGCCTCAACCCACCTCACCTCCAAAAATGGGATTCTACAAAGAGTATTTCTATGAATGAGCATCTCATAGGGAGTCTTGAAAGTGTTTAGGGCCAATCCTAAAGGTTTACATGTTTCTTTCATGGAGACACTATGCAAACACCTGATCTCGGTGGGAATCAAAGATTTTTTTTTTTTTTTAAAGGAGTAAAAGTAGAGATTCCAGCAGGCTGAAGTCCCATCTATAAAGGTTCTCCATGTTTTACATATAGAATTATGTAGAAATAGTATCAGAACCTCCTACTTATGGAAATCAATTAAGCATTAATTGACTTTATTGTGTGTGTGTGTGTGTGTGTGTGTGTTGATGTGACTGTGTGCCTCTTCTAAGACTTTGTTCTTTGGATAATTATAGGTAAAGCTATTCTACCTGAATAGATTCCATTCCATCTCTGGGAGATTAAGTTTCATGAATGAGAGCCGCATGTAAATCAGCACATTAAGTTCTTGTTACACTATATTCTAGGCTTGCAATGGGAAACGTGGGTCTTGGCAATTCCCTTACCGCAGACTCATTTGTTTTAGCTCCTTTATTGTAAATTTGTGATTTGGCTTAGCAAAATGGCAGCTCCTGGTGATCATTTATCATATTTGATTGTTCTCCAATGATTTTTAAGCACAGACATCTCCCTTTCCATCAGTACCTGAACAGTGCTTTATAGAAAGCAATAGTCTCAGCTATAAGATCCAATGACACTCTTTTTAAAAAAAAAAATATTCCCTTTTTGGCGCTAATAGCTTTCCCTCTGCATTCAAGTCTTCCTGTCTCTTAGATGCCGAGACAAGTGTGACACTGCCATTATAGTCCTAAGCATTAAGTGCGTACTTTGAATGCTGACACTGTCAATTCTTTGCAATGGCATTGCATAATGCCATCTATCATACTTATTTATGACCACTCCATGAAAGGGAAGTGGGGGAAGGAGAAACACTCTTGAAAATTACACGACTCCTTTTTCTTACAAATAGATAATTAACTGGTTACATTCTGAGAATTGTTTGATGAGAAGTGCAGCAAAATGTGAAGGGCCTTCTAACTAGCCTCAGATAGAGCTTGTTATCAACGTCAGGTGCACACTTTGAATTCTTTCATGTAATTAGTTTGAGAGCCGGATGGAAAGAAAGAGAAGGCAGAATGTTAGCTACGGCGGTTCAGTATTGCCAGTGAAAATTAAGGTATTGGTTTCCAGTCTAAATTCAGCTCTTGCTCCATATCCAAAACAAACAAAAAATAAATAAATAAAAGATGGAAGTACTGGTCAAATGTTGAAAAGGAATGTGAGAATGACCTTGGAAAACAGGGAGAAAAGATATCACCTAGGGCGGGGGTGTCAAACTGCCGGCTCACGGGCCGGATGTGTCATGCCAAAACTGCACCCACCCCAGCTCCGGCAATGGGGAAAAAGTCGCAATATGTCATGTGATGTGACGAGTTTGACACCCCTGACCTAGGAAATGATCAGATAAAGGGTGGGGGGGGGAGGAACCCTCAGCTGAATAAGGGACAGAGAAAGAAACTTAGAAAGAATCCACCCTGATTTATCAGGTGGTAAAAAGGGACAATGGGAGATTTGTATTTTCAAACTTGCAAGGTTTTGTTCACGTAGCCTTAGAATAAAGTTGATTTAGCTCATCTTCTTGTGTTTCTTGTTTGATGTGCTTGGGAGGCTGACAAATGTAGAGAAGGGGAAAAAAAAAACACATTTGTTGGTTGGATTCCATGAGGGCACGGAGTGGGGATGGAATCTTTCCTAGGCTATATATGTGAAGAAAACCTGTACAGCTGTCCTTTGTACAGGGATAGACACAAAAAGCATTTTGCTTGCATTCATTGCCTGTTATCTTCCCAAGCTCATTTCCTGTTGTCTTCTTTTGTTATATACAGGTATTAGACTGCAGATCTCTTTATTACAGATTGTCAAATCTCACCCAGAGACCCCAGGAGTCGAAACTTAAACGCCCAGCGTGAAAAGCAGGTGCTTTTCTACTAAGATGCAGCCCTGTCATCTTGACAACATTTTTACCGCTACACTGGATATATTAAAAATAGCAGTAATAGCGCTTAACTGTTTTGCATATTGGCCCTGACTAATTCTGAGAGCAACTACCCAGTTTTTTTTAAAAAAAAAATCTGCTAAGGGAGACACAGACATTTGCATGTTTAAGTGTTTTCAGTGGTTGAAACATTGAGGCTTATCTAATTTCTAATGAATTTCCGATACATTACATGGCTTTTTCCACCGTTGCTACATTGCAATGGACTTTTGAAGTACCCAACCTCTGGATTTCACAGAATTTGCAGAGAAGCAGACTTTGGAAAGCTCTGCCTTTTGTTCCTGGTGCAATTGCAAAAGAATGGCACCTTCTGGCACATATCATGTAAATCTTGAATAAATGCCGTGGATGGAAGAATTAGTAACTGACACATGATTCCTCCTGGCCTCCCTGCTGTACAGAATGGGCAATAATTTTAACTATGATTGGGTCCAAGAGAGTCATTAAAAAAAAAAACCTCTGCTATTTAAATCTACATTTTAAAACACACTGACATTTTAAAACTGAAACGCGTATCACCGTGTTAGAAAAGTGAAAGATCTCTTGAAAGGTGAAACAATAAGTGGAAATGTGTCTCAAGCCATTTCTTCCAGAAAGTTGCACCACAAAACATCTTTTGGAAAATCTGTCTTGGCCCCACTTCCTTTCTTTGAACCTTCGGCTGCAGTTTTACATCCTTTGGGTTAACTCATCTCATTCAGGAAAAAGGAAAAAGTAATCCTTCACTGAAATGCAAATGACGGTTTGACAGCAATAGTCATTTCACATGCAGCTATTCAGAACATTACAATTTATGTTAATCTAAATTCATCAAGGTAGAGAGATTGATTTAAAATCTCTACAAGACAAACTCATGACTGTGCACTTTATTACTGGAGAGGAAGAATGGAAATAGCTGCAATCATTAACCCGCTGTGATAGAACTCTGAAAATTAGAAAGAGAATTATTTGGAAGCTGCATTTTTTTTTTTTTTGCATTTTGATAGACCCGAATTGAAAAACTCTTTAAAAACATTTAATAGAAGAATCAAATGTTGATGTCATGGGCTTCAAGTCGTGATGAACAATGTAGAAATGCTACACATCTCGGTTCTAATGTGGCTTTCTGACAATGTACTGTAGTTATTCTCTTACTTCCAGTAAACGTTATAATTTTTTTTAAATTTTCTTTCTTCCTTATTAAAGAAAGAACATCTTTCTTAAAGAATATTGTTTCTTTATTAGGTTTATATGCCAATGCCAAGCAACTCTGGGCAGTTTACAACAGCATAAGAACACAATATAAAATGATGACAGCATCCAAAATATTCAGGATTAAGAATTAAAACATCAAAATTAACGAAGAACTAGATAAAAAGGGACCAATGCATAAACAAGGTGGAGGTGGGAACCTAGAATGGGACACCCACAACAATATCCCTAATCATACTATCATGCTTTCCTTCTTGCTGTGAAAGAACAGCCCATACCCTCAAGGAAACTCTGCTAAATGTTATTTGCATGATAGATCAGAGACTGCCCCAAACTCTTCCTCCTCTCCCTCTACCTGATTTTTGTATTCTCTGGGACATCCTGGTGGGAGAATAAGAAGCAAAGAGAATATCAGTTTAGAATGAAGAAAAGTTAAAAGTTATCACTGTGATAACTCCACTGCTTGGAGTTAGATAAGGGTCAACGGCTTGGACTTAGCTCAGTTTGTGGCTATGTAGGGATTCTAGGCTGATCCCCCTTTTAATTCTGCCCCCAGGTTCTTCCGTCTCTTCTACACATTTCCTTATGTTCCACATGCATATGGAAAGAAGGGTTCAGCAAGGCAGAATTTCTCAATGCAATTATTGTTATCACAATGGTTTCCCAATGTAGCTTGTTGAGCACTTGCCCAAAAGAAGATACTTTGCCTTTATTCTACAGAAGGATATGTTGATATCAAGCATCTTTCCCAACCAATATAGTTCTCATTTTTATATCTATATGGACAGCTCACAATTTTACTCCTATTATTTCCCTTCAAGCAAATGAAACGTGAATTTGGTCGTGTCGGATTTAAGGCAAAAACAAAAATCAATTGCCTACTCTTTTGCAAGTAACATTGGAACCCAATACCACAGGGCACATCACAAAGACTGTCAAACATGGCAAAATAAATATTTAACAAGCAAAGTAAGACAAATGGACACAGGAGGAGGGGAAATAGAGAAGAGTCTTAAAATAGGCCCTACTTTGTGTTGCAAAACATGAAAGAATCACATTTCATACCTAGTAGAGTAAATTGATATGAACTATTAGGTAGACAGAAGAACAGATAAAGGGCATTTAGAAATTGAACAAAGCACAGCGATTAAGTCTTTCCAAAAGAAAGAAGTAAGACACATGAAGCTTCATCAATTGGTAACAGTATTTTAGACTCAACCGTATTATCACCCCTAGGCCAATTAGCTCTTTTTTCAACACGAGGCAATGGAATAGTACAAACTCCATCTGGCAAGGCTATTTTCAGTACCTGATGCACTCTCCACTTAATAACAGTGTTGAAAGGAAAGAGGTGGGAACTCCTTGCAAGTAAAGAAGAACAAAAAGCAATCAAGTTTGAGAAGAAATATAGATTAAAACTTCACTCCATCAGCCGCTGTATTTTCTTTCGGATAAAACGGGATCAAAGCAAGATTTTAACTGGTAGAAGGGGGGGGGAAATGATAAGGAAGATGGAGCTCATTTTTTAAAATTGGATTTTGGAGATGAGCAAAATAAATCTATACTTTTGACAAAATGCTCTATAGAACAATTCAATATTTAGGATAGCATCATTAGCTGAATCGCACAATATGCCAAGCCAGGGTTTATTTTAAACATGGATTATGGAAAAGACCTTAATTGGCTAGATTAGTATAAAACAATAATCCATAAATCATGGTTTGTAATCTACAAGAGTGGTGTTCATTTATCACACTTAGAACCATGCAGGCAGCATAATGGTCTAGCACAATGTATGAATCCATCCAAGAACTGAAACTTTGGATAAATCAGACTCGAGGCAGGCCTCAACTTACGACCACAATTGACCCCAAAATTTCTGTTGCTAAGCAAAATATTTGTTAAGTGAGTTTTGCCCCATTTTATGACCTTTCTTGCCACAGTTGTTAAGTGAATCATTGCAGTTGTTAAGTTAGTAGCACGAGTTGTTAAGTGAATCTGGCTTGCCCATTGACTTTGCATGTCAGAAGGTCGCAAAAGGGGATCACGTGACCCCAGGTCACTGCAACCGTCATAAATGTGAGTTGTCAAACGTCTGAATGTAAATCATGTGATGATGGAGACGCTGCAACAGTCATAAGCATGAAGACAGTCATAAGTCACTTTTTTCGGTGCTGCTGTAACTTTGAATGTTCACTAAATGAATTGTTGCAAGTCAAGGACTACCTGTACATATTTAGGGTATTCAGGAAGATGACCTTATGTCTTTCACATTTTTCTTTGAAGACCACCTCAAAGGGAAAAGAAGGTCCTGGAAATTGCCCATCAGCAATTAGCATCTCAACAATATACTGAACAACAGTCACATAGATGTCCTGGTTTGAGTTTTCTTTATTGTATTGTGATTGCTGGCATTTTAAATAATTATTTCTATATTTGTCTCTGTTTATTATGCAAATATCCCAATATTCAGGAATGAACTTGATGATTGCTGTCTAATGGGAAACAAAACAATTGCATAATAATAATTGCACCCAAAGGTTTTGGCATTTCTGTTGACCCTGTTTGACATCTATAGCTGATTTCAACTGGATGATAAGTCTTTTTTAAAATAATAATACAGGGGAAATAGCATTTACTACCAAGTAATTGATAACAGCAAATCTGTTTTCTTTTCTTTTTTTAATGGCAAAGCCTGCAGGTTACGGTGACTATTATAAACCTTGGTTTCCTGCAAAAAGTTTACAGCATTAAGAAAAATCTGCTCTCTGTTGAGTATTTATTATACCATAATTCCTACAGATAATGATCTGGTCATCTAAGGGAAAAGTCGATATTTAATACCAATATACTTGAGTTTATACAACACACTCTGTTAAAATAAAAAGAATTCAGGAGAAATAATGTGGTGCGACCGTTAAAAAAAAAATGAATGCATGACACTCGCCCAAAACCATCCTTGGCAAAGCAATATTCCCAACAGCAAGACATAAGCATATCCAATAAATCCAGTCCTTATATGTTAGATAATTGGGTCTATTTTTCAGACAAATGCAACAATAAACAGTCACAATTTTATGTCATAAAATGCCTGCTGTTGCCTGCTTGCCAGCTGAAAGAAAAAGATTTTACTTGAATGAAAGATTGCATTAGATTGAAGGTTTCACATTTCATAGCCGCAGAAATGTGGCACGTCATTTCAGAATTAAGCAATAACATTAAAATACGCGGAGGAGGAACTATTACATCTGAACATTGCTTGTCAGTAGCAATATTATTCCACCAGAAACTTTCCATGAGCCACTTTGATACACCTGGTTATTTTTCAGCTTTTGGTAGCACATGACATCCTTTATTCCAGTTATCCTTACCCCCGATAAGAAAGGTTAGTTTTTTTGTTTTACTTTTTTTGGAGTACATTATTTCAAACTCATATAGGCTGAAATAGTGATTTTTTAAAATTGTTTTCAGACAAAAAACTCAGACTTTGCTTAGTCGAGGGGCTAGATCGGTGTTTCTCAACATCAGCAATTTTAAGATGCATGGACTTCAACTCCCAGAATTCCCTATCTTTCATTGCCCAAAACTGTATCAGAAAGTCTTATCAAATGTTAAGGACCAGTCATAAGTCCTTTCTTTCAGTACTATCATAAATTCGAACAGTCACTGAACAAATGGTCATAACTCAAGGACTACCCGTATTGCGAAAACAATCTCACTGAATGTGTCAAGGATCCCAACAAAGTAAATACACCAGAGTCATTTAGATCTCTAATGCAAAACTTTATTGGGTACAGCATACTGGCACTAAAGAGTTGAAAACCAGCTCTGGCAATATGGTGGGGAAAAGATCATTAAAAGAGTAAAACTTTCCCTCCCCTCTCTGACCGTTCAGGTCACATTGTCCAATTAACCCTCAGGCAATTATGAGAACGTCTCTGTCCACCACAACATCTCTCCGGTGACCTTGGTTCCCATCCGGATAGAATCCACCTGTGCATTCCAAACCTTCCCCTCGCAATTGTAGGCAAGCTAAAAGCAGCATGGTAGTCCTAACGCAAGCAATCTTCATAGCTTGACAGAATGATCTTTTTACCATTTCAACAAAAGACCCTCGATAATTTCATCAGTTATCAGTTTCATCAACTATTACATTAGTAAAATAAAACAATTTGGTCTAGTGGTTAAGTCACCAGGCTAGAAACCAGGAGATGGGGAGATCAAGTCCTACCTTAGGCATGAAAGCCAGCTGCATGACTTTGGGCCAGTCCCTCTCTCTTGGTCCAACTCACCCCACATGGTTGTTGTTGTGGAGAAAATAGGGGGACTATTGTTTTTGCTACCTTGAGTTATTAATAAAAATAATAAAGGGGGGATATAAATAAATAAAAAATGAATGCAGTAAAATCCAGATCCAGGCTCTATCCTTTTGGTTCTTGGTCAGAATCAAGTCTTCTCTGGCTGCTTTTCAAGGCCAAAATAGGTCAGGAACAGAATTTATTTCAGGGATCTTGAAGCAGCAGTAAATATACTAAAATGCTCAATGCATTTTGTGGATGGAATTGTATTTAGCCTCTCTAACTCCATTTATAGTATTGAGATGGCTACCAACTGCTGCTAGTAACAGCTTCCTAATGTTTAATTTAGAGTGCTTCTCCCAAAGAGCCTTGCAGAGAGGATAGGACAAAGAATCAGGCACCAGGAAGCACTGCATATCTGTGGGATGTATTCTCAAAGCCTTCAGAACAGTTAGGTTGATATTGGACAGAGATGGTTTAACATTTGCTGTAGATCTCTGCTATAATCTATAATCATTCCGAGAAGAATGCATGGTTCCCCCTAAGTGAATATTCGTACAAACTGAGCTTAAAATAGTTAACAGAAATGTTATTTGAAAAGCTGAAAAACCACCATTCCATCTGCACAACATTAATCTCAGAAGCATCCTTTCAGAATGTGTTTGAATGGGAAAAACCATCATTTCAATAGTGGCTTGATTATATTCTACCTGCTCATTTTAAGAGAATTTGGAGACATCATCGCCTGAATATCACCCATGAAATTATGCAAAAGATCAACCACTTTCTATCATCTGTAGGGACTGAATGTATATGGAACTGTTTGCAGCATACCAATGATGCTGCAAACAAGGAAAGTGAATAATGTTTCCCAGGAGAAGAATTGAAACTTTACAGAGGGAGAGTGAAAGTTGCAGATGGCATTTTGGAGTGCCTCACTCTCTTACAATAACAACCCCATAAATAAATAGCTGATCAACAATGAAAGAAAATAGATAAACAAGACTAGCAAAGCTAGGATTTCCTATCTCCAAAAATACAATAAGATTGGCAAACAGTCTGAATGCAGATCCAGTGCCAAAGTTACAATGGCACTGAAAAAAGTGACTTAAAACCGTTGCAGCATTCCCATGATCATTTCAGATGCTTGACAAGTGACTCACATTTATGACAGTTGCAGTGTCCTGGGATCATGTGATCACCTTTTGCAACCTTCTGACAAGCAGAGTCAATGGGGAAGCCAGAATCACTTAACAATCATGTTACTAAATGTCTTCTTTGGAGATTCTCAGTCATCCAGGTCATGTTGTCCCAAAAATGCTTTTTCTTGGATGAGAAGCGAAACATCTTCAAGGAAAAACAAAGTCCGGTTGCCTTTTGAAAAAGCACCTTTGGGTCCTTATAAATCGCAGTGACTCACTTAACAGCTGTGGCAATAAAGGTTGTAAAATGGGGCAAAACTCACTTAACAGCTGTCTTGCTTAGTATCAGAAAAATTGGGCTTGATTGTAGTCATAAGTCAAGGATTATCTGTATATAGCAGAGCTCAAGGAACTTAATTTTTGGTGCCTTGAGATAGTTTCCAGGTAAAATAACCAGACATTGATAGAATGGGATCCATTTTCTTGCAGATGTTTCATTACCAAACTAGGTAATATCATCAGTGCTTGGGGGAATAGCTAGATCACTTTATTGGGAACAGTTTTAATTGCTTTGTTTCACTTTATCACACCTAAAGCATCAAAGTGCTGTCCTGCAGTATGGTCAGGCTTAACCAAAGTTGAAATGTCAAACAAAATAGTGTAAAATTCAAAGAAGGTGTTAACTTTCTTAGCCGTTCTCTTCTGAACTGCTGCTTAAATAAATGGAGGGATATTGCTTGGATGACAACCAGCTGAAACTAGTTAGACTAATTTGGTCTTTTTAATTATAAAAAGTAATTGCAATCTTCTAATGTGGTGAAAAGTGATCTTGCATGAGCGAAGAGATTAACAAGACCGAGAATGGATGTGGCATATTGAAAGGCAGGTGGTTCAAAATAGTGTAAAGTATCGTCCTTGCACACAAGATAAATTTAGCATAAGTCACTTTTTTCTCCAGTGGTCATAAGCGGCTAATAAGCTTGTTCACCCAACATTCTTCTCTATGCCTCATTCTTGACTGTTTAATCTGATTAGAACTAATTAGCTTCCTGAATTTAAACATGCAAAATTCAAGGAGTTGCTCTTAGCATGTACAATTGGGCTTGTTGGTACAATGTTTGCCTGCAATTAGCAATCACTTAATTTATTTTACTTACTGGCCTGGTTGTTGATTCAAGAACTAAATTGGGCAAGGCAATAAAAAAAAAGAGCAGAAAAAGAAAAATATAAAAATCATAGCTCTTTTTCTGGGCAACCTCCCTCCATGTGTGCATTTCTGTGTGAATTTTTTGCAACTAGGGTTTTACCAGAGCACAGCATCACGAAATCCAGAGAGCGATGTCAATGGAGGTTCTCAGTCATCCAGTCATGGTTGTCCCAAAGGTGCTTTTTCAAAAGGCCGCTGGACGTTCATTGTTTTTTCTTGAAGACATTTCGCTGCTCATCCAAGAAGCTTCTTCCATTCACGAAGAAGCTTCTTGGATGAGAGGCGAAATGTCTTCAAGGAAAAACAAAGAAAGTCAAGTTGCCTTTTGAAAAAGTACCTTTGGGATACACCTTGGATGATAACCATGCTGAATCTTCACTTTTTAAGGAGAAACTTCCTGACAGTGAGGACAATCAACCAGTGGAACAACTTACCCCCCAAAATCGTGGGTGCTCCATCACTGGAGATTTTTAAGAAAAAACTAGACAAGATGGTGTAGGTTCTCCTGCTTGAGCAGGGGGCTGCACTAGAAGACCTCCAAGGTCCCTTCCAGCTCTATTCTATTCTATTCTATTCTATTCTATTCTATTCTATTCTATTCTATTCTATTCTATTCTATTCTATTCTATTCTATTCTATTCTATTCTATTCTATTCTATTCTATTCTATTCCATTCCATTCCATTCCATTCCATTCCATTCCATTCCATTCCATTTAAACATTATGTTGGCTTGCTTATAAAAGGTAAACCAAATTCTTCCTCATGCCAAGTTGGAATAAGAGTATCGATTCTAACTTAAAAAGAGATTTGTGTATACAGATAGACACTCTCCTTGTACGTACAGGTAATTACAACCAGTGATCATTTGAAGTTACAACAGCATTGAAAAAAATGACTTACAACCAGTCCTCACTCTTATGACCATTATACTATCCCCACAGTTATGTGATCAGAAATCAAGTGCATGCAACCAGCATGTATATAGGGTGCTTGCAGCATCCCAGGGTCATATTGATTGCCATTTGCAACCATCCCAGCTGGATTCTAACAAGCAAAGTCAAAGGAGGAAGCCAGGCTCACTTAACGACTGCATGATTCACATAACAGCTGAAGTGATTAGCATAACAGCCATGCCAAAAAAATTGGGCACAATTTACTTAGCAGCTGCTGTGTTTAGCAGCAGAAACTTTTGTTACAATTGTGGCTGTAAGCCGAGGATCCACCTGGAACCTTCCTGAAATGTTTTTAATTGAAACTTTATATGAATGTTATTTGTATCTCTGTTAAACGTGACTTTTTGGCTCTGAATCAAATTTTCTGTAATCTTCATTTTGGAATTGAATATTGGATACGTAATCGGCCTCTTTATAACGAAGGGAAGTGGAGTAATCTATTAGCATGCAGAACAGCTGACAAGATGTCACAATATAGATTGTCACTCATTTTTATGAGTTGCTGTCAGGCCTTGCAGCAATAAACTTATTATAACCTTCCAGACTGCATGAGATGCTCGGGAATCTCCGCACAGCCCTTATTAAAATTTCAATAATTGTATATCAAACAAATCAGAGGTGACTTTTATGAAATGATTTCTCCTGCAAGTCATGGAGGACAAAATGCATGGCGGGAAGCAAAACCTTCTCCTGGTGTTATTTTGTTTTACTGCATTACAATAATTCTATACCTTTCAGGACATGTTTGGTTCTGATTTATCACCTTGTAAAGACGGGGTGTCATTTCCTGTGCAGCTTGCCATCCTGATGGACTGAAAGAATTCCATTGAACCATTGGGATCTGTTCCTGGCCAATGGGTATGAAGATTTGAGCCAAATTGAGCTAAACCTAATTCTGGCTTTAAAAAGCAACACCGCTTTCAAATGGGAAGCACAAAAGTTCTAGATCCCAACCTTTAGGGCTCTCTAGAAATGTGGACTCAGCTTTTAAAGTTCTTCAACCAGCATGGCTCTTTCTGAAAGTCCTGGGAGTTGAAAACCATACACCAGAATGGTATCCAGGATGTGGAATGTATGAAGCTATATCAGCTGATTTAAGGGCTGTCTGTGGTTGCATTGTAACTTGACAACGTAAGGAACAAGAGCAGCAAAACTAGATCCAAAGCTTCATGCAAAGACATGATGCCCTTTTTGGTTCTGGAGGGAAAGCCCAGCTTACAAAACAATCCTCTGAGTTAATGCTGTATCTTTATTTCCTGTCAGTTAGAACAATTAATCAGTGGAACAACCTGTCTCCAGAAGTTGTGAATGCTCCAGCACTGGAAGTTTTTAAGAAGAGATTGGACAACTATTTATCTGAAATGGTATAGGGTTTCCTGCCTAAGCAGGGGGTTGTACTTGAACATCTCCATGGTCCCTTCCAACTATTCTATTCTATTCTATTCTATTCTATTCTATTCTATTCTATTCTATTCTATTCTATTCTATTCTATTCTATTCTATTCTATTCTATTCTAATTCTATTCTATTCTATTCTATTCCCAGAGGTGGCCTCCTCCTCCTCCTCCTCCTCCTCCTCCCAAATCCCTTGAAAGGTTTCCATCATATTCTGATTTATTGTTTATTTCTCAATTTATTAAATGCCGCTGTTACATAATAGACTTCTGGTAATGGATAATGTGATTCAAGGGGAACGTTATTACATAAATGGGGAATAATCTCATTCTAATTAAATACATTTAAATTAATTTGCCCTAGCTCCAGCAGTTGCTTATCCTGGCCCTGATGGCTTTTTTGGAAGCTGCTCTTTCAAGACATTAATCAAAGCCCCCCACCAAGTTCTCTATTTTTAATCTTATGAGATAAGATAAGTAGCTGGAGCATCAAAAACAAAGCAAGATAGTGACTACAACCACATGGTGGACACCCTACTCACTTTCTATGTGAGTTACTTTACTCACTATCTTGATTTTTTTTTTTTTGCCTGCCCCCTGCTTGGACACCACTGCCAATACTGCTATTTCTTCAGGAAAAACAAAGATCTGGGACTCTTCTTATTTACTTATACAGTATATCAAACTTATTAACTGCCCATCTCTTTCACAGAAGGCCGCTGGGTTGTGTTCTTGCATCCACCCATCCTTATTTATAAATTCTAGGAAGTCCATCATGGTTCTTTTATAAGGCCAGAACTTTCTTCATAGCTGAGTAAAGCTAGGATTTCTTATTTCATCTCGTTTGATTGGACCCTGTCAGGCATGGAGAAACAAGAACAATACAGTGAATTGCTCAAGTATTTTCTTTATTGCTGTCTGCCTATAGACAGGAATCTTGCCAGACTGAAGCACTCTCTGCATAACTGTCAGATAAATACTTGGAGAGGATCCCTTCTGGGTCTCTCTCTGCATACCAAGGACTCAACATTGATTTGTTTCTTTACTCCTTCCTCCTGCAACTCCATGCCAGATTCCACCATAGACCTATTCCTATGTCCTTTAACCTTTGAGAGGGCTTTGAAGACCTGGATGTTCTTTTGATCATTTCAGGCCAGGATGTTAAATGAACTTGTTGGAGTGCATGTTGTTATGCCTTGACTTTGTGTTTTCTTGTTATTGACTTTTCCCCCCATAGGGACTTTGTGATCTGTTTCACAGTTAAACGCTGCCTGAAGTCCCACCTTTGCGATTTGGGTGGCCATATAAATCTTGAAATAAATAAAACTTATGAGCCCCCTTCCTTTTATTTGATGGCTACAGCCCTTCCTCTAGGTGTTTTCCTGGCTACGGTTCCATGTATCTTAAGAGCTGACAGGAATATAACACTGCATACATGTGGAGTCTCTGCTGAAGATGAGAAATAGCTCTTTTATATCCTTGTTTAATAGTTCAGTGTTTCTGGTGAGTTCAAGGTAGCCCTGTTTCTCATTCCTGCGGGCAAAGAACATGCTGTTCTTAAGAAATCCAGTAAGGCAAACTCCGAAATAGCATATGACAAAGCTCTTTAAATTCAACACTTGTCAAAGTCTGGGATCTAAAACAACAATTACCATTGGACATGAGAGGAAAGAAGGAAGACCCTGTCAATGCTGAAATGGAAGAGAAATTAAAGCAGAGCTTCCCTCCATATAGAAGAGAAGGAACCAGTTTTCTCTGAAGTTGTGCGTGAACTCAAAAGAACAGGCCCAGAATATGACATTCTGCAATGAAGATGCTGATGCTTGAATATCTATATAGTGAAAGTGGGACAGGAATCAGTGTAGAATAGCAAGAACCTAAATACAGATTGTTTAGTCAGTTTAAATCTGAGAGATGGATTAAAAGAGGCCTGTGGTTTGATTTTAGCTGCACTGTTATACTTAAAAAAAAAAATTCAGTCAAGCGAAAGGTGTGCTCTTGCATTATATTTTAGTACAAATCCATCACCAAAACTATGGAGAGCAAGCACTACCTCAAAAAAAATCATGTACCTATGTTGAATGAATCAATGGAATCTCACCAAAAAAAAAAATCAGTTCTCATTTCTTAGGTGATACATCTCAATTCAAGATGGAAAGTATGGGTCAAACAACAATATAATATTTGTATTTCTGCTAGTTTTGGATTTCCTGGCTGGATTTCTTTTTGTTGTTGTTGTAAAACATCCTAGGTGAAATGTACTGCTTAATATGAAATAACTGAGGAAATTAAGTGTAGGGTTTCTGGTGGCTATGAAGGGGTTACAGGCCACTCTTAATGAAGCTTCATAATGAATAGAATGTGCAATCTCATTTAGAATGATTAGGCTCTGCAGGCAATAATCAAATAAATAAATGTCTGCTCAAAATTATATATAGTGTCTCTTTAGAACAAATAGAGTTTGTCATTCAAGCCAGTAGTACTTTATTTGTCACTGAACATGAAGATGAGCTTTAAGAAAGGTGGTAGAGGACAGGAAGGCCTGGAGGAACGTTGTCCATGGGGTCGCAATGGGTCGGACATGACTTCGCAACTAACAACAACAAAGAAAGTAAAGCCTCACCTGAATGAAGCTTGACATCTGGTGACTACATAGATATACCCATGTTGTTAAACCTCTTTTAGAGATTTTGTTTTTGTTTGCATTCCTTGTCTGTTATTATCTCCATGACCCTCAACTACTAAATTCCATAGGAAAGTGAATGTATATTTAAAACCAGAAGTAGAACAATTGCCATCTTGTTTTTTTATTTTTTTTATTTTCTAGTCTACCCTGAATACCTCTTCAATTTCTTAGGGATCCATCATCTAAGTCCTAAACAGGTCCAACCAGAAACAAGTTTAAGCCAGAATCAACCAGAGGCTTCCTTGACACTGTCGGTTTAGCTGTATATTTTCCATAGAATGGAAATAGAATGCTATAATAATCAGCGTAATATAGCTCTATTCATTATTTTCTTAAAGAGTTAGCAGATGAGAAACATGCCCAGAACTGTAACCTTTGGAATCTCACTGTTTACCCTCCAGCTTATTTTTCTTCTCCTAGCAGCTGTTTCCTTGCAGCTGCTTCTTCTTCAATTGCCTTCTCCAGATAAGTCCAGTAAGAAGCAGAAGGAAGAACAAATTCTACTTCCCTTGTTATGTTCTGCCAGGGATAGGTATATGGTATGTGCGATTTGGTGATGATGCTTTGGATTACTTGATAAAAATAACCAACTTTAAATACTGACTGTATGCAAGAATGAAAAACAGGTAGTCTACAATATTAATAATAAAAGGACCTCAATAGCTTTAATGGAACTGCTAGCCTGCACATTTTCTGCCCTTGTCTAGGAAAGTATGATGTAGTATTGGCTTCTCTTGGGTATCTTTAGATCAAATAAATGACTTGCTTCAGCTACACTAAGTCAATGGGCCAGAAAATAAGTAGAGAAAGAATGAATATTCCTCTTTCCTGCTCTATGTATTGTTCTAGTTCTATATTTGCTCTTGGCCAGCCTAGTAGGATTATTAAAATTGTCCCTGGTCAATGACCATAACAAAAGTATTTGCAATTGTACTGTTAAAGACCAAGAACTTCTGGGCTAATGTGGAAGGAGACTAACCCCCCCCCCCCAATCAGCATATATTTCCCTTTGTTCTAGAAAAAGGATCTGTCTGGGTCCATCCATCACATTATCCAACAAGAAAAGAAATGGCTGACATTTCTAAGAAGTTGGGAATCTGTCCATATAGATCAGAATTATCTTCTTTGGTTGCTAAGGGCTCCTCAGACCTCCAATAAAAAAAGAGTCTTCCCCATCAGGTGCTTCCTGGGTGTTCGGTTTGAGTTGCCAGTAGCAGGAACACAACGGTTCATAGACCGTTAGGATGCTGGATTGGAGATTAGCAACCCTGCATTCAAGACTCAAGGGCTGTCATGAGATGGGGTGAACTCCTGTCCTTCACTCCAGGGGCATGAAAGGAGCCCCCACTGGGCATCTCCAGGGCAAAGGTGATGTCACTGGCTAATCCTTTCAACCTAGAAGTGCCTTGGTGCTTCTGACACAAGTCTGATGCAATTGAGGATGTAATTGTGATGGGCTTTTTAGCATTTTTGCCATAAAACAGACAGACAGACAGACAGACAGACAGTATATCTGGCTCCAACCTCTACCTATCCTCCTGTGTTTCCTCCTTTTCCTTAGCATTTATTCATGAAAATCTAATAGTGTTGGTAAATGAAGACAAGGACAAAAAGAGACTTAAGGCTGGCTCTGCCTATAAGATGGGAAATGTTGCCTTTTTCAGGATAAGGCAAAAAAAAAAAAAAGCCTAGATGAATCAACTCTAACAGGTCCTATTAAGAATATATGCCTTTTATTATTTTCTAGGCTTTTTAAAAGCAATGAGTTTTTATGCAATTCAATCCCTTCATTAGACGGTGTCCCTCAACAGAGACAGTAAATCCTTGTGTGGGCTACCACGAAGCTTAGAATTATATATATGTGTAAAAAAAAAAAGACTGTGCAAAAGAGCTGCTAGATCTGGGAGGATTGTGGTGTTTAGTATGTCCTAATTTAGAAGAAAGGCCCAAAGCCTCCCCAGAAAATGAGTAATTCTGCTAATTAGCTCCTCCTGCTCCGACATGAAGCCACCATTGGGAAATATAGAAATGTTTCATTAAATCAAAAAGTAAGATTTCTCTTCCAACTCACATGTGGGCATTAGTGATCCGATATTCCCTGCAGGTTCATCTTGGTGGCTTTAAGGGCTGATTTGACTTGCCAGCATTGCATTAGTGAGGCATCTAATCCAATTTAGACCAAGACAGGGGTGCTACATCCATTATAGCATTTCGAGCATCATTAGATGTAGATTGATCAGAAGAAGAGGAAGGGGGAAAAAAAGAACAACATTGAATCAAGCTGCCACACACTGGCAAATCCCTCTGGCTGTGGCTGTAATTTTTAAAAATTGAGATGCCCCCACTCTTCCACGAATAACGAGTAATACATGCAAAACTCAGAAGGCTTGCTTATTTTTCAGAAGTGTTCTTTCCTTACAGGAAATAAAAAGGTCCCAGAAGTCCACAGCTCACTTTTATAGCCCTTCATAGGTACAAAGCAGGCAAAAATGAAAAGTCTTTCAAACACTTGAGTGAGCGAAAGCATTTGGGTGGCCCGCTATATTGTCCCAGAAGGAGAATTGCTTCACAAAAAAGGAGAACAGATTTGCACATTTGTGTGTGCTGAAATGCACAGGCATTGGTGCCGATGTAAAAGTGAAATGTGAGGATAATACATTTCAGCAGAGCAGCAAAGATTTCAGTGGCCCTCTTTAGCTTTAGACCCAACCCTAGATGGAGGTCGTCTTTTCCCCAATCCTCTTTCTCCCCAACTTTGAAGAATGAAGAATTCCAAGAATTTGGACAAATGCACGCCAACTTAATACAGGCTGTCCTCGACTTACAACAGTTCATTTCATGACCTTCCAAAGTTACAATGGCACAGAAAAAAGTGACATGACTTATGACCGTTGCAGCATCCCCATGGTCACGTGATTTACATTTGGCTGCTTGACAACTGGTTCATATTTATGATATGTGAACACCTTTTGTGACCTTCTGGCAAGCAACGTCCATGGGAAAAACCAGATTCACTTCACAGCGGTGTTACTAATTTAACAACTCCAGTGATTCATTTAACAAACGTGGCAAGAAAAGTCATAAAATGGGGCAAAACTCACTTAACAAATTTCTCTCACTTATCAACAGAAAGTTTGGGCTCAATTGTGGTCGTAGGTCAAGGATAACCTTTAATGTGGAGCAATAAGTTGAAAACTAATAAACGAACAAACAAACAAATAAATAAATAAGTGTGGAACACAATTGGAGGGGTCAGGTTTGGCTGTGGTTAGCATCAATGGTGTTTAAATGAAGAGAAGGACAAGGGGTGACATGATAGCAGTATTCCAAGATTTGAGGGGCTGCCACAAAGAAGAAGGAGTCAAGCTATTCTCCAAAATACCTGAAGGCAGGACAAGAAGCAACAGATGGAAACTAACCAAAGAGAGAAACAACCTAGAACTAAGGAGAAATTTCCTGACAGTTAGAACAATTAACCAGTGGAACAACCTGCCTCCAGAAGTTGTGGATGCTCCAACACTGATTTTAAAGAAGAGATTGGACAACCATTTGTCTGAAAGCAAGGTTTCCTGCTTGAGCAGCGTGTTGGACTAGAAGACCTCCAAGGTCCCTTCCAACTCTGTTATTCTGTTAATTGCAGCAGTTCCATTCTCAGTGTACTGTGAGGGTTATTTTTGAAAAAAAGGACATTATGAGTTTCTGTGCATCTTCTGAGTTTTCTAGCAGGAAACAACACACACGATAGAAAATAAAATAGGAATCACAAATTGGTTCCCTTGTCTGCCTTTTATAAATCATACACTCATTTTCTTAGTTGTAAGTATTGTCACTGCATATGCTTAATTTCATTTTAGCCCAACTGGTTGTGTATTGGGGTGGAGTGAGAGGAATACTCCAGATATAGCTGAACACGAAATGCAAAATGTTTTTGTTATCATCCGAGAACTGTTCTTCTAGGAAATGCATTGTTCAGTTCACGGTGCTGACAAAATGTGGAATAAAAGGTTGTGGTGGCTTAATCTTCTATCTGAAGCCCACAACTGTCATTGTGTATTCTACATAATGCCTGTATTGTTTCAGTACTTTCTCCATGTATAAACAAAGCTAAAAGTCAAAACAAAGCTCTAACAGTAACTTCTTAATGCATTTGGGAAATCAGCCGAACCTTCATTAATTTCTACTGATCCCATCAGGGACCTAAGAAAAAATATGATGATGATGATGGAGGAGGAGGAGGAGGAGGAGGAGGAGGAGGAGGAGACTTTGTTAAAGCAACAGTGGTATATCGTAACCCATGGAATACAAGAAAACAAAAGGAAAAAATAAGTAGTGGACTTTCAGCCATTTCTGAAGCTCAACACATAGTTCTCCCATCTTCAATTCACTAGTTCTGCCCAGTCAGGATATCAGAACCTCCATGTACCAGCTATGTACTCTGTGGAGCACTAATTAAACATTAAACAAAAGAATAATGTAATCAGGATCTTAAAGGCAACCCTTCTTTTCATTTAAAAAAATCCCCCCAAAAGCAATATATATATATATATATGCATTGAGCTTAATTGTAGTCCTAAACTTATTTAATGGTGGCAAAGCTCTGTTTAATGCTGCGGGACTTGCTTCTGAATAATCTTGCATAAATTTGCACTTTTTAAATTAAAGCATGAGTTAAATACATGAAAGTAACAATTCCTATTTTTGAGTCTACTAAAAATAGTATTGGGATTGTTTAATATATATTCTTTTTACTTTCTATCATATCACTTTCTATCATAATTTTACCCAGTGGTTGTGCCACTTCTTCAAAGCAAGGTATATATATATATATATATATATATATATATATATATATTTGTTTTCTGAGGTTTTCACGGGTGTTTGTATGTAGGTCTTTGGTAATTCGGGTTTTCTCCCGTGTAAAATTGGAAGTGTCTTGGCGACGTTTCGACGAAGTCTCATTCGTCATCTTCAGGCTGGTGTCTCTTCGGCCTCGTGCTTCTAGAAGCAACTAGTGTTTTATATATATATAAAACACTAGTTAACAGAATAACAGAATTGGAAGGGACCTTGGAGAAGCAGGAAACCCAATACCATTTCAGACAACTGGCTGTCCAATCTCTTCTTTAAAATCTCCAGTGTTGGAGCGCTCACAACTTCTGGAGGCAAGATGGTCCACTGATTAATTGTTTTGTCAGGAAATTCCTTCTTAGTTGTAAGTTGGTTCTTTCCTTGATTAGTTTCCATCCATTACTTTTTGTTCTGCATTCAGGTGGTTTTGGAGAATAGCTTGACTCCCTCTTCTTTGTGGCAGCCCCTTAGATATTGGAACACTGCTATCATGTCACCCCTAGTATTTCTTACCATTAAACTAGACACTAGTTTTTCCCCCCACCATTTTTCTTTTCTTTGGCCTTCTGTTTTTTTCTCAAACATTTTTTCTTTGCTTTCTTTTTTTTCTTTCTTTTTTCTTTTACTATTATGTTTTTTTTTTAAAAAAGGTTGTAAATTATAAGAACATAATGGCTGGCATGGGGTTTAGGGAAAGAAATAAGATGTCAGAACAATACTGTCTAGCTCTCAACAAGGTTAGAATGAGTCTGTGTACATATAGAAATTGCTTAGGGCAACTTTTGGAGTTGAGTAAAAAATCCCAGATGTGCAAGGTTGAAATCATAAAACTTGACAGGCATTTTGTTAGAGAAAAGTCTATAGGAAATGCTGATTGCTTCATTTTACCATTCAAATTACACACACACACACACACACACACACACGAATATTCACATTAGCCCATGAGCTGCGGGTACAGAATTTTGCCCACTGGGCAATTATTAACATCTGTAAAATTTCAATGTACATGAAACACATATATTCTGTCAAATGAGACCCTTGTGGGACTAACAGAAGTGTGATCCTTGACAGGCCACCAGTACTTTAAATTAGGCTGAAAAATATATTGATTACTGGAGCAACTGGTGCAGTTTATATGCCCCATGGTCCAAATGCTGATATCCAATAATATTCAGGTGTTTGGATTTGGTATTGTGTAAGCAGTCTTCAAGAGCAGCCCCACAAACAGCATGATGCAGTAGTCTAGACCAGGGGTCTTCAAACCTGGCCCTTTTATGACTTGTGGACTTCAACTCCCAGAATTCCTCAGCCAGCATGCCTGGCTGAGGAATTCTGGGAGTTGAAGTCCACAAGTCATAAAAGGGCCAAGTTTGAAGACCCCTGGTCTAGACTATCCAAAACTAGAGGCCACTTCAGTTGGTGACAGTCTTTGGTCAGCCTTGGTGTTTTTATTCATTTTAAAAAATATGTTTGTTTTACATAGTGGACTGATTAATGAACAATGATGGTTCATCATTATGCTCAGCTAAGAGTATATGGTATTCCTGGTTTTCTCTTTCACTGGGGAAAGCACGGAAGAATCTCGAGAAGACAGCCACCCTAGGGACTGATCTGACATTTTATATTTTTCAACATGATTTCACATGCAAAACAGCTTCACAGCAGGTGGATTAATTTAACACCACCGGCCTCACATAAATGAGTGTGACACTGTCCACAGCAGGAGGGCTCAGTCAATGGCATTTTACAGGATTCAGAACACAAAAAGATTCTGTCATTCTTGCAACGGAGCACCATATCCCTGCTCCGCCTTCCATACAGATGTCCCAGCCGCTTTTGACCGTCAGGGGACTGAAAGCTTTTGAGACTTTCACATCTACTGGGGTTGTTAGCTTTTTTTAGTCAGAACGGTGGTCAGAGGGGGCGAAATTTAGAAGCCCAGTTGTTTCCTCTTATAGCAGCAAATTAACTCTTCTCCTTCATTCACCATGTATTAAAATACCTGGCTGAAATTAAGAAATCTTGGAGGTCAC
The DNA here is from genome assembly GCA_023970755.1 of Azemiops feae. Classification (NCBI taxonomy): domain Eukaryota; kingdom Metazoa; phylum Chordata; class Lepidosauria; order Squamata; family Viperidae; genus Azemiops; species Azemiops feae. Next base: position 945,569 of record JALGBA010004163.1, read on the forward strand.
CAAAACATAGAGGGACCTTTGGAGACAGGAGGAAGAGCCTCACACTAGACAGCAGTCAGGTAACAGGCAGCTGAGTTCACAGAAGGAATGGGGGCATGGAAGATGTCTCAGAAGGGACCCTCCCTAGTTTCTTAGTCTGTAAAGGTGAGGGGGAGAGATGGACTTTCACACTTGTCCCAAAGGTGCTTTTTCAAAAGGCGCGGGACTTTGTTTTTCCTTGAACAAAGGAATTGCTTCTCATCCAAGAAGCTTGGAGGGGTGACATGATAGCAGTGTTCCAATATCTCCGGGGCTGCCCACAAAGAAGAGGGAGTCAAGCTCTTCTCCAGAGCACCTGAAGGCAGGACAAGAAGCAACGGATGGAAACTAATCAAGGAGAGAAGCAACCTAGAACTAAGGAGAAACTTCCTGACAGTTAGAACAATTAACCAGTGGAACAACTTGTCTCTAGAAGCTGTGAATGCTCCCAACACTGGAGGTTTTTAAGAAGAGACTGGACAGCCATTTGTCTGAAATGGTAAAGGTTTCCTGCCTGAGCAGGGGGTTGGACTAGAAGATCTCCAAGGTCCCTTCCAACTACTACTACTACTACTACTACTACTACTATTATTATTATTATTATTATTATTATTATTATTATTATTATTATTATTATTATTATTATTATTATTATTATTATTATTATTATTATTATTATTATTATTATTATTATTATTATTTTGAAAAACTGGAAGACTTTAGGAATGTTCTAGAAAATGAACCAGCCCCTAGGATGGAATGTTCCTGAATTTTCTGGGATCTTCCATTACAAGTAACAGAATCTTATAAGTACCCAATTTATAAATCAGGACATCCAATTCCTCAATGTATCCTAGACCCCTGAATGAATGTTTAACATAGAATGAATGAGAAATAGATGGACAATGTTATCTTCAAAGAAGTTTTAGTAATATATTCACAAGTGCCATATAATCTAGTTTTATGTGAATTAATCTGCAGAGAACTGACTTACTATATTGGGGATTTTCTTTGGCGCACGGATTTGAACATAATAACTCCTGTTCATTTTATAATAATTGTTCTTTAAATAAGCATTTATTGAATAGGGGAAATTTGCTGAATATGAGCAGAATTTACTCTTTATTGTAGCTGTCCTTGGAAGCTGATTCTTACCAGAGCTGTAGATAATGGTATGAAGAATCACCAAAGCATGGAGCATTAAAAAAGATAGCATAATTCTATAATCCTGCTAATATAACAGTGGCTTACCTATAGCCTAGAAATCAGGTGACATTTACCTCTGTGTTGTTCATTCCTCTTGTATGTTCAGTTAACACATTTATTGTCTTTGTATAGGAAAACTATTTAAGGATCCCTTTTTATTCCCAGAACGGATTTTATATGCAGGGTTAAAGGAAACTCGATAATTTCTCTCGATAAACCCAGTTTTACAAAATATTAATTTGTTATTGAGCATTGCGTTGTTGTTTTCTTGTTGCTTTTTAATTGTGCTTTTAAAAGAGAGCAAGTTTCCAATTTTTAAAATTGATTTGTTATAGAGAAAAAAACTGAAAATATGTTGCTTTATTTCTTCCTTCCCACAAAATTGCCGCAGCATATTCAGTCACTGCATAACTACTCTATTGGCTTGGACCTCTGTGTGAGTCCCAACAGGTAGACCAGATCACGAAACCATCCAGGGGGGCTAAACCTACAAAGATGCTTAAAAATGCATGAACCCTTTTGAATTTTCAATACTTCTGCATTATGCCTAAATCCTGATCTGTTCTCCACACAAGTTCTAAAACTAGATAAAGAGAACCAAGTTAAACAAATGAATCAAAAACATTACAGATAGTCCTCAATTTATAACCACAATTCAGCCCAAAATTTCTGTTCCTAAGTAAGACAGTTGGCAAATGAGTTTTGCCCCATTTTACAACCTTTCTTGTCAAAATTGTTAAATGAAACACTGCAGTTGTTAAGTTAGTAACATGGTTGTTAAGTGAATCTGGCTTCCCCTTTGACTTTGCCTGTCAGAAGGTCGCACAAGAGGGTCACGTGACTCTGGGACACCGCAACCGTCATAAATACATGCCAGTTGCCAAGCCTCTGAATTTTGATCATGTGACCATGGAGATGCTGCAATGGTCATAAAGGTGAAAAGTGGCCATACATCAATTTTTCCATGCCATTGTAACTTTGAATGGTCACTAAAAAAATAATTGTAAGGTGAGGACTACCTGTATACTCGTTCATGTGTTTATTGAGGAAAACAATCTAAAGTTATATATTTCTGGGTGACAAAAATATATGAAACTTGCTTTTTAGTAACTGGTGTGGCCCCTTTAGGCAGCCGTAACTGCAAATAAGCAATTCTGATAATTGTTGATCAGATACAGTATGCCCATTGGGGTTATTTCACCTGTGAAAGTTTTATTTTATTTTTTTAAAAAACAGAAAGCCAACAAAGTTAAATCTTTCTTTCTTTCTTTCTTTCTTTCTTTCTTTCTTTCTTTCTTTCTTTCTTTCTTTCTTTCTTTCTTTCTTTCTTTCTTTCTTTCTTTCTTTCTTTCTTTCTTTCTTTCTTTCTTTCTTTCTTTCTTTTTCTTTCTTTCTTTCTTTCTTTCTTTCTTTCTTTCTTTCTTTCTTTCTTTCTTTCTCTTTCTTTCTTTCTTTCTTTCTTTCTCTCTCTCCCTCCCTCCCTCTCTTCCTTCCTTCCTTCCTTCACAGGAAGTAATAGTAATACTCCATTAGCACAGGCAGTACTCTTTCTAAATATGGCAATACTAATTATTTGTTGTATCGCTTAATGTTATTGCAAGGACATATCCAGCTTATCCCTTTAGAGAATAGAAGAACAAGGTAGCCTCAAGGAAAAACAGTCTTAGGTGTTAGAATTGCATTATGGGAAACTCAGAAATAGCTGTGGGTTCTTCACATCATACATCACAAGTCACACTGTAACTCCATATGCAGACAGCTCCAAATCAAGCTGTTCTCCTTAAATATCTTGCATTAAAATCTACTTTTAAAACTATTCCTCCTGTCTTTACTTTCCATTCTGAATACTTGAAGAATCTTTGCAAATAGTAGTATCAATGGATATAATCAGTTTCTACCAGAAAGATACGTGGATCTGAACATAATTAAACACTGAGATTTTATATTTCTCTAAATGCTGCAGAAGTTCTTTCTTTTTCTTAAAAAAAAAAAAAAAGTCAAATGCATTCTAAAATATACCCTTTGAAATATATCCAGAAAGGCGTGTTTTGAAAATACTTACCTCCGCTTTCATTTAATGCAGATTTTAAAACAAAAGTGCAGATTGCTACAGAAATGCTGTTATGAGGCCATTGCACAATTTGGGGCAATTACACGTTATTGCAGTGAAGGCAGAATGATTTTACCTTCCCTGATAAAACTGATGAGTTGGAGAGGCACAAAACCCAAGCTGGATGCACTTTGGAATTAATCATACTCAATTAAGGATCTCATTACTTTTTGAGGCAGCAAAACTGAATTTCTAGATACACCTTTTTGAGGGTAGCAAATATCTTGGAAGGAACCTCTCTAGTTTCTGGAATAGAAAAGGCAAAGGGGAAGAGAGCTACTTTCAGGCTTGCAAGATTCTATGAATGTAACCTTACAAGAAAGATAGAGTGAGTAATTTTGGATGTGCTTCTTCTCTGGACTGCCTCTCAAGGGTGACATCAATTTTGCAAGTGTGAAAGTTGTCTGTGGAGATTCTCAGTCATCCAGGTCATGGTTGTCCCAAAGGTGCTTTTTCAAAAGGCAACTGGACTCTGTTTTTCCTTGAAGACGTTTCACTTCTCATCCAAGAAGCTGAAGAAGCTTTTTGCAAATATAGGTCTGTAGTCCAACCCCCAGCTCAGGTAGGAAACCCTATACCATTTCAGAGAAATGGCTGTCCAGTCTCTTCTTAAAAACTTCCAGTGTTGGACCATTCACAACTTCTGGAGGCAGGTTGTTCCACTGATTAATTGTTCTAACTGTCAGGAAATTCCTCCTTAGTTCTAGGTTGCTTCTCTCCTTGATTAGTTTCTATCCATTGTCCTGCCTTCAGGTGCTTTGGAGAATAGCTTGACTCCCTCTTCTTTGTGGCAATCCCTGAGCTATTGGAACACTGCTATAATGTCACTGTATCATGTAATAATACATCTGCCTAACCCAGGTCTTTGGAAAGGACTTGATAGGTAGACAAAAATGCTAAATCCGGTCTAAACATCTGACTGAGTACACGACAGATATAATAATAATGCTGAACCATTTGAGAATTGCCAATTCAGCATAGTCTGGAGGAAGAACTGAACATTCTTCAGAATTCTCCATCAGTAGCAGTGGAAAGTCTGACACATACCTAAAAGTGAGTCTGGGCAAGTCTTTAAGCCCTGAAGCACAGCTTACAAACCACAATGGCTGGGTTCATTCAGCATATTGAGCATAAAGCAAACAAATTATTTGATGACTTAGTGTGGTGTCTGACCTCAAGTATAGTTAAGTATCAACTGTAGCAATTTTAGGAGTGGTAATGAAGGGGAAAGTGCCCATTAAACTGAATGAAATTCTCATCCATTGTTATTTGTCACAATATGCTAAATTAGAAGCAAACAAATCATGTTATGGCTTAAGGCATGGTGGACACTATGCTGTTGTGAATATTATGAGTGCTGGGAAATTTGAAAGAGGAATTAAGAGAACAGCACTACAAGTTATATAAATACTGTCAATTAGGCTTATAAAAGCTCAACAGTAGAAGCCAAATGTCTGACTATGAACTATTTCTTTCACATGCTCATGTTCCCCCTGTCCAGTTCTTGATGCTAGATCCTCAAATATGAAAAGTAAATTATAAAAGAATTAAGTCATGTATTAAACCATAGTCACTGAATGATATATATGGCATCCCTCATAATCAGCCACCATCTCTCCAAAGCTTTAGTGGAAGAGGATGGTTTTCATCATTTTCTTGAAAGATAACAGAGAGCGTAATCATCCTAACCTTGAGAAGAGCTAAGTGCTTCAGTGGGATAGTGCAAGCATAGAAAGCCTTCCTTCCTTGTTCCTATCCTTCTGGTACCTTGAGTGGAGTAAATCAAAAATAAGCCTTTTTTATTGGAATACCCAGAATGGGCAAATTCTATTCAAAAGACTGGGGCAAAGCCATAGGTATTATGGATCTTATTGGCCATGAAAAGATGCTTGAAGACTACAGCTTGCCTGATGTCAGGCATGAAAAATCAGAACAATGTGGTAAGCCCCAGTTAAGGCAATTTATTGCTCATGCCTGTGCATAAGAATGTAATCATCTAACCATCAGCACTAAATTGGTGCTAGATAAGAGTCAACAGAATTCAAGAGGAATTGAACTTAGACCATTTGTTGGGAGTATAATGATTCTAGGCTAATTGCTCTCTTGATTCCCCCACCCCCAGGCTCTGCGTGTCCTTTTCCTACAGTTATAGGTTGTGCTGTAAATTACCCATGTGCATTACTCCCGACTTACAACACAAGGCTTTTTGCAACTCCTGTAATGAACCATGCATGATTTTGTATCCAATATTAATTAATCTAGCTCCATACGATGCAAAGCCCTTGGTTGCCCCTTGTTGCTTATTTCTGAAGAACTAAATTCCCAGCCACTTATCAACCCATAAACAAGTTATAGATTAAATCTTTAAGTACAATGTTGCTTACATTGAGAGAAATTATGCGTTCCCAAATTGAATTTTAATCCGCTTTTGAAATAGTCAAACCTAAATCCTCTGTCTCTTTATCTCTGCATTTTGTATCAAGCACTGAACAGTTCAACAGTTCAACAGTACTTAGATTGAGAAGCATCCTTAGGACAGGGAAGTGGAACAAGGCAAAGTTAGTTTCCAAGTTATTAATTGCACCACCCTAGCAAGTAAGTAGGTAAGTGAAGTAGAAATGACCAAATGAAAATCTCCACATATTTTCCTTGGTAGCACTACCAGAAGTTATTTGCCATTACCTCCTCTGAATATTTTTTGATCTTCCAATCCAAGTCTACAGATTTGTAATTTTGTTATGGTCTTACATTCAAGGACCAAGCTGGGTGCCATCTTGGTTAGATATTTTTTGATATTAACCAAGATTGTCCTAATTTAGATACCTGGTGTAGGGCAGAAGTAAAACTATATTAACTAAGGGTGGTGAGTAAATTCTTTTTATCTTTGCTGGCTTCAGCACATGTAGCATAACTTGATATTAGCATAGCTTGCAATAGTGGCGAATATTAGCATAGCTTGACAAATAAAGCTTAATATGAACTAAACTAATGACAGCAGGTACAGCAACCAGCCTTGGAAGTGACAGTGAAGATACAGAACTGACAGCTAATATATTGAAGTGATAGATAACTTCTGCCTTTTGGGATCAACTATCAGGAGTAAAGGAAATAGCAGTCAAGAAATACATCTGTATGTCCAAGTGCAGAATACACTTGGTAGAATAGCAATGAAGGCTTTGGAAAAGATATGTGTCTATGCCTACAACAATCAGACTTGCAAGCAATGATTTTCACTAGAACACTCTATGGAAGTGAAAGCTGGACTTGGAAGAAGCAGAATAAAAAGAGACTTGGTACCTTTGAACTTTAGTGTTGGAGAAGACTCCTGAGAATATCAGGGATAGCCAAAAAAACAAACCAATGGATCATTGAACAAATCAACTCAAATGACCAAGCTCAAAGAATCATACTTAAGACAAGTTATGAAAAGATCTAACTCTCTGGAAAAATTTATAATGCTGGGAAAAATGGCAGGAAGAGAAGACGACCAGGAGCAAACTGGATAAGCTGAGTTACAATGATGATGAGTACACTATTGAAAGACCTAAAGGACCAAGTTAGGAACAGAACTGCCTGCAGAAAATATATGTGTTTGACACCAATCACAATCAATTGCAATATACAATTCCCAGTCCCTTTCTTTACGCATGTGAATATTACTATATTAAATACCCTATATATGATATATAGGTGTTGTGTATCCAAATGCATTAGCATGTATTTTGACCAAGCAATTAAAAAGATAGAAATGTTAAGATGGATCAGACTGCTGTCTAAGTAACTAGGGTTAAATGAATTTGCAAGCTTTATGTCTTAAAGACTGCAATCAGGGGAAATTCAATAAATCATCTTTGTCACTACTGCAAGGGGAAAAGCAGTTGAATATCTATGGAAAAAAGAAACCTAAAAGTAGCTCATTTTATTTGTGGGTTGCAATGTTTCATCCTCCACACAAAGAATAGTGATTGAAGCAGGACTGTTAAAAATATAAAGTCACAGTGTGATATGCTTGTATGCTGTTCTGTGCAACTCTATTTTTAAACCTGCAATGCTAGAAACAACTTATTTTCACATGCAGGATTCCCCCCCCCCTTTTTTTTTGTAAAGGAGAAATATCTTGCAAAACCTAAAGATGCTTTATCTGAAAACAAAAACAAAACATTCCATCTTTGGCTTGGAGGAGAGGAGGGAAGAGGTATCAGAGAAACAGGGTAGTCCTTTGTGTGTCTACTCAGAAATTTGCTTCATGGACTTCAATAGAACTTACTGATGAACAATGTTGATAAACTACTAATAAATGCTAAGAATTATTATTTCCCTTAGTTTAGTTTGCACAAATGACCAGGCTCAAATGATCCAACTTTGGAAACATGGTGTGAAGACCCAGCTCTCTGGAGAAGACTGTAAAGCTGGGAAAAGTGGAAGGAAAGAGAAGAGGACAATCAGGGTGAATGCACTCAGTTGCTGTGGTGATAGGGCTACCATGGGAAGACCTGAAGGATTGTCATGGAAAACAATCTCTGCGTTCACTAAGAGTCAACACCGACTTGATGGCATTTAACCAACCAGAGTCAGTCAGTCAGTCAATCAATCAATCAATCAATCAATCAATTCAGTTTCTTGTGAGCCTTTGAGAGAAAGTTTGTCTGTGTGAGAAAGACAGAGAGATTGTATTTGAATCTCAGTTTTGGAGAGAGGCTGAAGGAAGCCTAGAGATCTCCCTCCCAATACTTTCTTTCTGCAATGATATTATTGCAGAATATTTAATTTTAACAAAGGTACCCATTCAAGTTTGTATAGAGTGTGGAAAGTTTTTGTAGAGTTAGTGATGTCTTTTTCAGAGATACTTCATTGCATTCTTTTTCATTTCATTTCATCTAATTTCATCCCATCCCATCCATTCCACCCCATTCTCAAAGCTTTTGGATATTTACCAGTAGAAAAGATAATAGCAGCAAATACCAGTTTGCACAGAATGTCATTGTCATAGTAATTTTTGTTTTGCATCTGGGCACCCTAAAACAGGTTGGTTTAATTACCATGCCAACCCTTAATATCTACAAAATAATTGTAACTCATTTGAAACAGAAATCTTGAATCATATAATATTTTGGTTTAACGCATGAATACTTACTTTCTGCTGCAGAAAAAGTATTCCCAGTTGCCACTCAGCCACAGTTCTAGTCTGCTCATGAAATTTGCTTTCAAAAAAGAGAAAAAAAACCCACATTCAGTCCAAATCAATCTAGTTCTTATTCTTTCAGCTACATTAACACCCTCCTCCTCTTCTGCTTTCTTCCACTGTAGAGGTCTAACTCAATTTAGGGAAACAGAATATGCCAGAATCAAACTAACCCACAAAGCAGATTTTAATGTTATTGGTGTTACCGTGAAAAGCTCAGGATAGCAGGTTGGACTTAGCAGGATACCAAAAACATAGTAATGATGGTGCCAAGTGATATGTCTAGGAAGGAAGTTTGACAAAATAGTGTCTTAGCACACCAGGGCCTACAGGCCTCTGTATCCATGGAAACCAATGAGCCCAAGAACCAATTCATACGTTGTGGATTCTCTCCAATATGGGCAAATCACTGTTCCTGTCAGATATTAATCATGCTATTGATATAGCCTCAGAAGCTGACTCACAGGAGGCCAATGGGTGAGTAGAACATGCTGGGATGCTGAAGTTCATCCTTATGTCCCCTAGAAGCTTCTACTGATGCTGCTGTTGCTCTGTCTTTTTGTGACTTTGTCTATGGAGATTCTCAGTCATCCCAGTCATGGTTATCTCAAAGTTGCTTTTTCAAAAGGCAACTGGACTGGGTTTTTTTTCCCTTAAAGAAGAAGAAGACATTTCACTTCTCATCCATGAAGCTTCATCAGTTCTGACTGGATCGGGGAGGGGGGGGAGGGAATAGAAGGATTTAGTTCTGACAGGATGGTGGGGGGAGAGGATGAAAATATTATATTTCTTTGCAGTCATCTGATTGTTAGCATTCTTATCCTCCCCCCACCATCCTGTCAGAACTAAATCCTTCCATCCCTCCACCATCCAGTCAGAACTGATGAAGCTTCTTGGATGAGACATTTTTCTGACTTCCTTTTACCACCCTTAGTATGCCATGAAGCTCCCAGAAAAGTTTACATTTCTGTGATGTACCACAATTAATGGTGTGGTGTATATATAGCAGTCAATCTATACATTAGATTCTCAAGGACAGGTAGAAGCCATGATTGAAAATGCCATGGGCAAAGCCAACAGTGTTTTCTTGGCATTAATAAGGCTTTTTTTTCTCTGCCAGCCCTCTAAAATTGCCATCTGCCAACTGGAGTTGATGAATATGCCCATCAAGGATAATCAGCATAATGTTTGGTCAGGATCAAGCTCCTAATAGCAGAAGATATTATAAATGGTCCTCAACCTACAATCGTTCAGACAACCTGTTCAAAGTTACAACAGCATTGAAAAATGCGGTGACTTACAACCTATCCTTTATTTTCTATATATTTTATTATCTTGCTGGACTGCATTACTAGCCGTCCAGGGCTACATGAGGCCTTCGCCAACCCATGACGATAAAATGGGTAAGATGGCAGGTAGAACATCACAAAGCAAACCTGCGGTGTGACACACCTGCCATCTTGCTGATTTTGAAACACACACACACATCCCACACACACACCATGACACACTGACTTCAACAAAGTCATCTTATATGAATTGAAACATTCCTGCTGGTATTTTATCAACTCTTGCAGATTTATTTTTAGTAACATTTTCTATAGCCCATTTAACTCCATTTTCCAGAATGGCTGTGGTTCAATGATCACATGTTGGTAAATTTTAGCAATTTGCGGATCTTTGCTGCACAGCTTTGTATATTTGTGCTATCTTTTCTTTGTATTTTTTCCCCTCCAATAGATCTTCTTTTTCTTTGTTTTTTTTATCATGCTGATTTTTGGATAAATGTTACCCTGGATTTCAGTAATTTTCTTAATTAAACCTCTGGTCCTCCCCATTCCATATTTATTCTCACTTTCTTTGCATTGTTTATTTAGTTTATTATGTCTGTTTATTACAGTCACAGCTGCTTTGCCTGTCCTGGGCATATGAATAATAAAAAGATAAAATAAAATAAAATATAAAATAAAATAATAAAATATAAAATAATAAAAAATAAAATAAAATAAAATAAAAAATAGAATAGAATAGAATTATAAAATAAAACATCTGAAATGGTATAGGATCTCCGGCTTGAACAGGGGTTGGATTAGAAGACCCCCAAGGTCCCTTTGAACTCTGTTATTCTATGTTCTATGTTCTAAGACTGGTTCATTGTTCTCCAAAGCCAGTGAAATGCATTTTTAACATCTCCATTTTTTTGTCCCCAAAAGCAGAAGAAGAGACCTCCTAACCTTTTCATACTGAAGAGATAAACCTGCAGAATGTAAACCAACACACTCACAGTCCAATAACTCAACAGTGTCAAGAAATCCATCTCTAGCTACACAATAGTGCCCAGCATCGCTTTCCCCTCTCTGATGTGATTGCTGCCAGTTTGAGTTGTGACCATTTAAATGTTAATAGGATCATTATGCGCTGGTGGGCAACACAACAAATGATCCACTAGAGCCAAATTTTGCTTCACTGTATTATTACAGTATAACTCAGAACTCTGTCCTGGCTATTTTCCCTTCACGCACAAAATAGCAGACTGGAACCAAATTTAGCTGTGATATAGAACAGGATGGGATGCTCCACTGGTGGTTTCACACAATGCATTTTTTTTGAAAATGTACACAGCAAATGTAATGGAGGCTTATTGTAAACATTTCTTTCATATAAGCCCAATTGTCACAAAGGTAGGATAGACTGCAGATCACTTCTGACTTTGAGCTTGATGGAAAAACCTAGCTTCCTTCTACACACACGACAATTGCCTTTATATTTTGCTTGGGTCCCCCCAAAACAGCATATTTTCCCTACAACAATAGAGGAGTTCCAGATGTTAAAGCATTTTTGCTTTTCAAATAAAACTGGAATTAAGGAGAGAAGTGCTAGCTCAATAATAAAAATGAAGATAATCAAGAGCTGGCTATGTCAATAAATAGGTTGGCTTCACACGTTATATTGAACCATGACTTGATTAAAACATGGTTTGGGGGATAAGTGACTAGGTTTCATTCACAAACTACTAAGCTAGATTACTTAACCACGATTTACTAAATAAACTGCAGCAGCCACATAAATGCTTTTCAAAATTTACAGGCTGCAATTGCTGGCCCAGATATCTCATATCTATACTACTATCCTGTACTACTACAAACCTCAAGCTGGAGTAATGGCCAACTATGTAAAATACTATTTTATCTGATGATACAGAATTATATATTAAAGCTTACCAGAAAGATTTATGTGAATTCAGGCAGACATATCACCTTAAATTTGCTCTAGAAGGCACTAGGTAGGAGCAAGGTAGGAAATATTACCATTGAGCAATATCATATCAGGAACATAAGCAGGATGTTCTCAATAGGCAGTGTCTGTAGATTTGAGAAGACTCCCGAAGGTGCTTTTCCAAAAGGCAACTGGATTTTTCTTGGTTTTTTCCTTTGAATATATTTCACTTCTTATCCAAGAAGCTTCTCCAGTTCTTGGTTGAGAAGCAAAATGTTTTCAAAGGAAAAAAATCAAGAAAGTCCAGATGCTTTTTGGAAAAGCACCTTTGGGACAATCAGGACCTGGCTGATTGAGAATCTCCACAGACATTTGAGAAGACTGTATGGATTCAGTCTTGGATTCAGCAAGAATATGCTGTTAGTCTCTGAATTTGAAAAAAAAAAAAGGTTTAGGATGGGAAGGAAATGAAGAGGTTTCCCTTCCCTTCATGTACCATTTGGGACAACCAAAACTCCTAAAATTAATCTTGCTTCTAACCAGGATTAATGATCAAGGAAGCTGCTTCAGAATAGAGAATAGAGTGTTTCCATTTTTGATCGCCAATACAATCATCTGTATAAAATTGTAGGAGTACTGTTATTTTTTTTTAAGCTGCCATATCATCTCCTTGCAAAACATCTGTGAGCTCTTCAGATACTATCAATATTCACCACCTTTGTCCAGCCAGGAATTTTTCCATAATTTGGAAAGAACTGAAACTGCTTTGGGGAGCACTTCTCTTTTGCACTGAATAACCTCCTGAATCCTACACTAGTGGCCTTCCCCTAATGTGATTGCACAACCAATGAATTTGCCACTTTTCTTTCATTGTTTTTTAACCACCCCCACCCCCCCCAATCCATTTTCCTAGCCTAAGAAAGGAAGAGAACTCCTTCCTTTCCTTCAGACTTTCTTTCCAAAAAGTTTATCTTTTCCTGTGATTGTTTTTTGGGGCAGAGAAAATTGGCTGGTGTTGATGACAGTCTTTCTTCCCTACTGTGCATGGAGGAACAATTAATTACTAAAGCTGGTGGCTCATTTGACACTCCATGCTCTAGTTATACAAGGAGTTCTGTGCTGTGGCAATCTGCTTCTCAGTTACAGTTGGGGGCTTAACTCAGCTAACATGGCACCAGCTGTCATTCTTTGGCACCCTATGTGGGGGTGGGGAAATTATTGCTTTTCTAATTCTTCTCCAAGAAAGGAAACCAACACCAAGCTCTTTGGCATTAAAAAACCATGTAAATGAGTGAATTTTTCAAAGGCCTCCCTCCCTCTTCCTCTTCCTTCCAAGTGACAGGTGATCCTGAGGTCTTTAAAAAAAAAAATCCTGCCTTTGATTTTTTTTTTTTTAAATGTCCTTGGAGAAGTACAGACATACTAACTTAAGGCCTTTCAACTCTCACTTAAGCATCTCCTGCCTGTCATGATGCTATCAATCCGTTTCCAGCATTTTACTTGGCTCCGAACTTCTTGGAATGACAAAAAAGGTGATTTGGAAGATAGAGTAAGGTGTCATGGAAGCTTTTTCATTCGGGTGTTAGAGAGCAGAATGAATCAGCTACTTATCTTCCATCTTTCAATTAAAGGTCAAGAATGAAAAGGGATAGCCCCTATTGTTTCTCCCATGCCACCCACCTCTTGTGTAAGGCACCTGTCCTCTGCATGGCTATTTTTAAGCCACTTTGAGATTAGGGCTTCTGTTGCTTTAAAGCTTATCTCACATGAACTGCCATTTCCCAACAAAAGGCTATAATAAAGAAAAATGTGGTCTATCACCCATCACTGTCTTAACCGTCTCTGTCTTTGCAGTTCCCCCCCACACTTCCTTTAGTCAGTATTTTAGTTCCCTGCTACAGCTATATTTTATTTCTGTTATAAAAGCAGCAGCAAATGAGGATAACTTTTAGCGATGGAAAAACTTCATTATTATAAAAATTTTAAATGCTGTGTATATTTTTCCTGTATATATTTTTCCTTCAAAAAGAAAATAAAAGACTTCATTCTGTTTGTAGTTTGCATTATTGTTTTTAATCGCTTATTGTTCTGTTGTATGATTGGAAGACCTTGTTGCAAAATGCCCTGGGAATTGTATGCTCAAATCTAGGATGAAATGAAAAAGATTGAATAAACACAATCACTATAGGATCTGATTTTTTATTTTTTTTAGTCTAGTCTGTCGTGCAGTTTGCCACGTCCTTATAGTGATTTTCCATTTTGTGTTACACACTTACAGATGGGAATTTCCCCGGTGTAATTTAAGTGATTCATTAGATCATGATGACTCAAAATGTTATGAGTCAGGAAAGGATGGTTATTCTAGGGGGAACCATTTTGATAACATCCTTTAAAACTATAAAGTCCATTTTGGCTCTTATAGAGAAGAAAAATAATTCAGTTAGAAAAGTCCTAAATTCCATCCTTATTATCTTCAAGCTAAACACTGAACAGCAAATGATAAGAAAAATGTTTGCATGAATCCTGTCTTCCAGAGTAGACAATAGACTTGAGATTTTCTTGAATGGAAGATAGTCCATTTGTGTGGGTGTTTACTCAGATTCTGGGAGGAGACTTGATTGGGGCTATGATGTAGTATACTAGAAGCCAGCATTCCTCCCCAGAGATCCATATGGCCCCCATTCAGACTGTTTAAAAAAACCTCTGAAAACCTGGTTTTCCCCCCAGGAGTTTGTGTGGAATATGGTGGCGAGCCTCTTACAGATGTTATAAGTTAACCTGAATGTTTTCTCCTCTTCATGTCCAATATTCTTTTATTTAATTGTTCTTACTGCATGCTGCCTAGAGTCTTTATGAAGTTGGTTACCCTTTTAATTGGACAAACCAACGATCAATAGTTTACTATGGTTTATTGGCCTCTATAATGTGGTTGCCTTGCTGATAGTTGCTAGGAAAAAACGTCAAGCTGGTCATTTCAAATGACAAGGAGTTTTTGAAATATGACTTAGGTTGCTTAAAGGGTCAGTCACTATGAACTGGTAAGGAAGGAGAAATAACAGAATAACAGAGTTGGAAGGGAGGCCTTATAGTGCAACCCCCTGCTCAAGCAGGAAACCGTATACCATTTCAGACAAATGGTTGTCCAATCTCTTCTTAAAAAACTCCAGTGTTGGAGTACCCACAATTTCTATCCTTTGTGTATGTGCATGTATGCACTGCATGGTTTTCTCTCTATTTTCCTTTTGAGTTCTAAAATGTTGGTGTTCCTCAAATGTTCCCACATTTGCAAATATCTTGATATCTTGGCATTTGGAGAAGCAATTGGCTTCTCAAGGTCATTTCCCAAGCTGTGCATTTGGCTTTCAGGTGTAGAGTCTTCTCAGTGGCAACAATCTAACTCTTCCCTGAAGGGACTGTGGTTGACCTCCATAACCACATAAAGTGTGTTTTGTGTCTTAAACTTGCAGATTTATGAAGATTTTCCCTTATATTTGACCCTTCGCAGTTGTGAGTCCAAAAATAGAAAGTGTCACACATCTAAAGGACTTTAGCACAATGCTTGATGTTTCCTATGAAAAAGAATCAAGGGTAGATGATGAGAAAGACCTTTTTCTACCTAAGATCCTGGAAAAGCTTTGCTGATCACAGCAGAAAATACTAGTCCAGATGGACAACAAAGTAGAATTGATATAAAGCAACTGACCAGTTCACCCATTTATATCACAGCAAATTATCATGGGCTCCCTTTATTGCATAATTATATATTTTTAATCCAGTCCAGTAGGATCATTTCTCTTCCACTAGAACAAGGAAACAATGCAAGCGAAATCTCACTTCTCCCCAATGCCAATGAGAATTTTTCTTATCGATATGGAATCCATGGAAATGACTCCAGGGGTGCTTGCCAATTGTAAAGAGGTAGCTAACTCTCAGACAATCATTCTTCTTTCTTATAGCCAGATTGCCCTCATCTTCGTTTAATGGAAAATCACATTACAGCAGCATTTAGCTGATTGTTTATCCTTTTACTGCTATCAGCAAAGAAAAATCTAAAAAGCTGAAGTGAATCCAATGATCTCTAAAATCTGTTTAGCTATTCCAGGGCTGACTGTCATTTAAAGGATCTTCTGAGCCCACATTTCTTCTGCAGGTGGCTTTGTTGCTGAATAAAGAGGCCATTGCTGTCTAAATAGTGAATGAGTCTCTTTCCTAAACACGAAACTTGAAAACTCTTTGATCAGATGTTTCCTGCTTTTGCATTCCATTTTGAGAACAAAGCAAGAAGTATTTGCAACAAGGATGTGAGCACCGTGATTTACACCGTGCTCTAATGAATTAGCATATTTGTTCAACAGCTGTAGGAGTACTGAATGGGAAAGGGTATGAATGACAATAACGAGAGAAATACTTTTTTTTTTTTTTTGGCTTCCCGGACTTCTCAATATTCATGTGTTTGTGGAGGTGGAGAACAAAAACAGAACTGAGCAGAAGGCTTTGTTAAAAAGCAACCTTCAAAGCTGGAGTTTAGGGAGAAATATGTGCCTGGTACAAAGTTTGCCTAATACACCCAAAAACTGAGCATACCAAACATTCTAGTGATACTTGATAGAAGAGAATAATTGTAACTCAGGATTTAACTGTGGGGGTCCTTGGTGGTCTCTGAGCTTGCAGATGTTCCACTAACCAACCAGGTAGCTTCTGAAGCATTTGATGCCCATAGATGGGCATTCTATTAGTACCAATATTTGTAGCTCAGGATTGAACTGTGAGATCCTTGGTGCTCTCTGAGCCTGGTTGTTTTCTTGCAGAGGTTGTGTAATGAAAATGAACCTAGTTCAGAGAGCACAAAGGACCCCAAAATTCTAGAGACAGGTGGGCTTCCAGATGGATTAGATCACTTAATGAGTTCCCTGATGATGAGGTACAATGTAAATCGGAATTACAGAATGGTATAATACCAAACCTTTAGTACCTTGGACAGAGCATAGTACATCTGGATGGGACCTAAAAGGACCATTTTGTGTAAGCCGCAGCTCTGAGATACTTGCAAAGGTTTGTAGGTCACCTATTCCATTTTACAGCAGCTCTTCATATGACATTGCCATTTGCTCACCCAGAGAAAACTAATCCAGGTGGAACATTTCTGAACCAGCTCTTAATGTCCAGGTGGCAGATTTAGGTTAAGAATGACAAATACAAACAGAAATCAATATACTCTCAGCTAAGATTGCCTTACTTCTTTATGCTTCATAATTATATGCTTGGCACAGTATAGATGTCCAACAATGTTCTAATTAGAGAGTAATTAACTAAAGTATTTCATGAGATACTTTGGGGAATAAGGAGTGAGCATCAGTTGATAGCCTATAGATAGGCAAACCATTCTCAGCAATGATTTATTGCATTTGCCAAGAAAAGTAATTCCCCCCCCTGATTTTTACTTAACCCACAGCTGATACCAAAGATCTGAGTAATACTGGTATGCATTTTTGGACACTGTTTTTTCTTCCAATTGCCTTCTTGGAAAAAAATGCCTTTAATTCCTCTGTTATTTACTGTCTCAGTTAATACAAGTTACACCACCTCTCCTCTGGGCTCACACATTACATGAAACTATAAAGTACAGGCAGTCCTTGACTTCTGACCACAATCGAGTCCAAAATTTCTGTTGCAAAGGGAGACATTTGTTAAGTGAGTTTTGCCCCATTTTACAACCTGATCTTTCATGCCTGACGGTTTGTACCTGACTCAGTTAAGCTTGCTGTGTGAGGAGAATATTTAAATAGTAGTTTGGATGATTTGGTAAAATCATAAGAATGCGACCTGATGTGTCACTGTTTTACTGAAATGCTTTTTATTAAGATTTCATTCAGGTAATTTTGACAGGGTAACTTCAGGTAACTTCAGGTAACCTTTACAAGGACATCCGCTTCCACCCTCAGTTGGATATTTATCTCAAAATTTATTATTTTATTTTATTTTATTTTATTTTATTTTATTTTATTTTATTTTATTTTATTTTATTTTATTTTATTTTATTTTATTTTATTTTATTTTATTTATTTTATTTTATTTTATTTTATTTTATTTTATTTTATTTTATTTTATTTTATTTTATTTTATTTTATTTTATTTTATTTTAGTTTAGTTTACATTTTATTTTATTTTATTTTATTATTTTATTTTATTATTTTATTTTATTTTATTTTATTTTATTTTATTTTATTTTATTTTATTTTATTTTATTATTTTATTATTTTATTTTATTTTATTTTATTTTATTTTATTTTATTTTATTTTATTTTATTTTATTTTATTTTATTTTATTTTATTTTATTTTATTTTATTTTATTTTATTTATTTTATTTATTTTATTTATTGGCCACCCATCTTACCATAGGGTAACTCTGGGCAGTTTCCAGTCATAAAAATATGTCTATACGTACCACCATCATCATGTTAGCCATTGTCTACAGCCACTGCAGGATGAAGGTCTCTTCCACATGTTTCCAACCAATACAGGACCATCTATATGTATACAAACATTTAAAGCATAAATAATTAAAATCCAAACATTAAAACCTAAGGACGCATGGGGAGGGCCTGGGCGGAGTGGGGAAAGGAGGGAGGCGGGATCTGGTATGTCATATTCTTCAGATTTTGCCAAATCTCCCAAACTGTTATAATGGTTATGCTGCAGTTTTACTAAAACGCCTTTTCTTTCGCGATGCTCTTATTCTATATCTTCAGGTAACTTTGACAAGGTCGTCTGCTTCCACACTCTTCAGCTGGATATTTACCTCAAAAACGAAGAAGAGGCAACCAAATCCCTAAAACTCAGTGGCTCCTGCCACTAAAGAGGTTGAATGCCACATTTACCTCAGGACAAAGCAAATTAAAGGTCCCCGTTTTCTTTTACCAGCAGTTCTTTTACCACCGTCGTCGGTGAAGAGATTATTGGAAGTTCACCTTGATAAGCCATGAGGGAAGCATGTATTTGTGAAAGCTATGCAAATATGTGTTCGCTGATTGGCTAGAAGCCCCCCCCCCCCGTTGATCAGTCAGCAGGTGCGCTAGGGTCTACTAACTAAACAGAACCATGCATTTGCACCTTGCTAACCGAGATTCATCTTGCCTATATTGGTTTGGTAAGGTCAGGGACTTCCTTCTTAATCCAATCATTTGGGAATTCTTTGTGTATGTGGGATCTCAACAAACCATTTGATGGATTCCTGCTGTTAGTTGTATCACTGTTTTTAAGAAGAGACTGGACAACCATTTGTCTGAAATGGTATAGGGCAGGGGTCTTCAAACTTGGCCCTTTTATGACTTGTGGACTTCAACTCCCAGAATTCTTCAGCCAGCGTGCCTGGCTGAGGAATTCTGGGAGTTGAAGTCCACAAGTCATAAAAGGGCCAAGTTTGAAGACCCCTGGTATAGGGTTTCCTGCTGGAGTAGGGGGCTGGACTAGAAGACCTCCAAGGTCCCTTCCAGCTCTATTCTATTCTGTTCTATTCCACAAACCATCCAATTGATTCCTAATGTTGGTTGTGTCGTTGCATTTCCTGACTGTTTCCTCATCACCAACAGACAAGCAACAAAACAAAAGAAAAAAGAATGGCTGCGACAAATATTTCTCCTTAATATCTTACTCCTTGTCTACAGCTAGAGGAGGAAAAATTCACAGGGAACCACTCACTGGCATCTGCCATGGGACTGGTGGTAGCCTTCCAGTGTCTGCTATTCTTCCCAGGATAACAGAAAAAAACCCTAAGGGTGTTTGTATAGGATCTCTGTTGTATTAAAACAGTTCCCCAAATGCTTGATGGAAGTACAACAACATTTCCATCTCCGGTCTCAAGGGGGAAAATGGCTTCTGGGCAACATAGCTTTGATAGTTTTGTACAAGTTGAGACATCAGCTGGGTTAAAATTGGTCTGTGAAATATGACTCGCTGTGTGGAATGGTTTATTTGAGGAATGCAGGTTCAGGCGACATTATATCAATGGCTGGGGGATCAATTGATCCAGCACCGAGCTTTCTTGCACAAGAAACCTGGCCTTTATTGCTTTCTGAGCATTGTTTGTCCGTATACTCTTCACAACTGTTAAATGATACCTGTGGAAAAGTAGGGCTGTTCTTAGCCCTTATTGGATTGCTTTTAGAGCACAGTGGCTCTCTCTTTAATTAAAAGGGGGAAACGTTTATTAGGTTTGCTGGGATAAACCCTTTGGAAGAACAGCTGCAGAGTGGTTTTCCTTCAAGCTAGGAGGAGAAGGACCAACTCATAATATCATTTGGAAAAGGCTTAATAAAAAAGCCCAGAAACTTGTAACCTGTATCACTATCATGTCAGACACGGTGTGTGTGTGTGTGTATGTGTGTGTGTAGGGAGTTGTGATGAATTACAGATAGTCCTCGGCTTACAACCATTCATTCTGCCACCGTTTGAAGTTACAACAGCACGGGGGAAAAAGTGACTTACGTTCGGTCCTCCCACTTATGACCATCCCAGCATTTCCCCACAATCACGTGATCAAAATCTGGGCACTCGGCAACCAGCATGTATTTATGATGGCTGCAGCATTGCAGGGGTCCTGTGATTGCCATTTGCAATTCTCCCAAGGGACCTCTGACTAGCAAAATCAATGGGGAAACCAGATTCGCCTAATGTCCATGGGATTCATTTAACAACCCTGCCCCCCCAAAAAAGGTCATCAAGTTGGGTGCAACTCACTGAACAGCCACCTTGCTTAGCAAAGGAAATTCTCATCCTATTTGTATTCGTAAGTTGAGGACCACCTGTAAAGACATTCCACAAGGAAATTTTGGTTCATGGGCTTCGGAAGTTTCTTCCCTTCCTTCAGGTTCCATCAAGCTCTCTAAAGACAGTCTTTCCTGACAAGTTAGAACAATGTTGTTGTTGTTGTTTCCCCTACTCTTTTGATACCCTTTTAAGGCTTCAAAGCATCTAGGATGCTGTGTCAGGGCAAAAACAATCTGCAAATGAGGCTTTTGATTGCAAGAGAATTGTATGGGACTGAAGGAAGAGCAGTGGAAAGAAAACTGGCTGAAATGGGAAGAAGCAGATGGATTTTTTTTTTCCTGCAGACTTCGCTGGCTGAGGCTGTGAAAGAAAACAAGAGCTGAAAATGGTTTCACACATGCCTGCTCAGAAGTGCTGAGTGGGCCTTTTGGAGAACATCACCTCAAGAAGTGCAAATGCTCCTGATCTAGCGTATATTACTGCATTTAATTTAAAAAAAAAAACTTTCCCCAAGAACATTAAAAGTACATTTGGGGTTAGAAGTTCTTCTTGAGAAGCGTTACCCTCACGTAGCCTATCGTTTTCTTTCAGAACTTTGCTAGCAGTTTGACAGTGATTTGGCAAGTGAGAAGGAAGCCCTTGAGAGCTGATATTTGGTCAACTGAAGAAAGATATATTTGGGGGGGGAGGGGGAGAAACAAAGGTGACCCTGTTTGACTGAGTTTCCATACCTTTTCTCCAAAACCGGCTGGATTCCTCATAATACGTACTGTACCTTATATGTTATTAAATTCAAACACTTTCTAGGTTAGCACAATGGACTGAAACATCAACTGGTCAAAAAAAACCCTGAGTTTGCACATCTGGCGCAAGTCAGAAATGGGCTAACTTCAATTAAAACTAGCTTGTTGTGCAAATGCAGCTACTCATCTTGTAACTGAATCTCATTAAGTGTGGTGTGTGAATTCAGCCAACCCATTTTTCAGGTGTTACTCTAAAAAGCCCCCAAGTTGATAAGGAAGTCATCTCTTTTTAGTATAAGGGCAAGGCTGCAGTTTGAAGAAACTCAGTCAAAGTCATAGGCTCAAATTCCACTGTATCATAAACAATAGGTACAAATCTACACATTCTTGGTGAACAGCCACATGTGGATGTCATGTAGCAGACATGCCAGAACAACGGATCCAAAGGGAGAGCCTTCAACACCTGATATCCTACTGATTACAAGGGAGACAGTAGGAGATAGCTAGAGAGTTAAGGATTGATTTTGTATAGCAATAGCGCTTAGACTTATATACCTTCCATAGTGCTTTACAGCCCTCTCTAAGTGGTTTACAAAGTCAGTATATTTCCCTCAACAATCTGGATCCTCATTTTATCGACCTCAGAAGAATGGAAGGCTGAATCAACCTTGAGCCGGTCAGGATCGAACTCCTGGCTGTGGGCAGAAGTAGCTTGCAATACAGCCTTCTAACCACTCTGCCACCTTGGCTCATACTGTCTCTCTTTGTTGACCATACCGCCTGCTCATTCTCTAAGAAACTCCTAATCTTGAGTTATTTCCTTCTGCCTTTCCCAAAAATTATATCTCTTGGACTCTCCTCCTGATTAATGAACGTTAGGCTTTGCCTAATCCTGCAATGTATCTCCTATACATACATTTCCTTTCTATTATAGTTCTAAAGCTTACTTTGTGGATGATTGTTTACATCAGATATTAGTTCTCAAGAATGGTTTTCCTCTTCCTGGCTTCAACCCAGAGTCATCCATTAGATAAATCCAGGTCTTGGGGTTTCCTCATGGGAAGCAACTGTCTGGAGCACTTGTGGGTGCTATCAGAGCTTCTCCTTGTACAGAGAGGAAATATGAAAAGAGGGTCTACTCACGGGCTCTTCATTCTGTTGCGGTTGCTGACTCTGTTTTTAGAGGAGCTGTCTTTAGTTTGCCCTTTCTTTCCCAGAAATCCCCAACATAGTTTCCAAAATTCTGTATTTATCTCAGAGTAACAGTAAAGATAGCTCACTGACATGTATCCCATTCTTGCTTCCTTGGCCTATCTAACTACTTGGGGCTTCACAATGTTGATTCTGACACCTTGTGCAAGAAATGTCTGTACTCTTCATGCTATGGTTAGGAGTGCAGTGGCTCATGGGGTTAGGATGCTGGGCTGACAATCAGCAGGCTCGTGTTCGAGAACCGGGTGCTGCCATGGGATGGGGTGAACTCCTGTCACACACTCCAGTGCCTGCTGACCCAGCAGTTAGAAAGTGGGCAATTGTGAGTAGATAAACAGGTACCACTTTGGTGAGCACATTAATGGGGACATGAAAGGAAGCCCTAACTGGGTGTCCCCCGGGCAATGGTGATGTCATTGTTCAATCCTTTCAACCCGGAAGTGCTCTGGCATTCCTGACACGATGGTAGTAGTAGTAGTAGTAGTAGTAATAATTTGTAGTAATAGTAATTTGGCTGGAATCTGCTCACAGCCTGAAATCTCACACTGGCCTGAAGAAATAATAAGGAAAATGGTACATATTAGCCAGTGAGTAAATATCCCTCAGGCAGTTAAATATGGCCCAAAAGTGAGAGGTAATCATGAGAGCTTCCACCTCTTGTAGCAAACAGGGATTTCACTAATCCGTTCGCTGCTTCCTTAATCAAATTTGACAGGTTAAGTAAAAGGTCAATTGCTGATCACAATTTCCAGATCAAGAGAGCTTCTACTCTTCCTGCAATGCTAATGCCACATACGAATAAAATTGCTTGGCCATTAACACGCCGGGGAGATGCAGCACAACACTGTTTGCAATGTTTTGTAGTTAGGAACTCTGTGCACAGAACAGTCAGGCCACGAATGCTACACTGGACATTCCAGAAGGGAAACAGAGAACCGTGTTAGCGACATTACGGCTAAAATGTGAGGTGTCAGAGCTTATTAATAAAAGAGATGGCACAGAACTCTTGATGTGGACTGATGGCTGGGTGACTCATTCCCGACTCTGTTTGTGCTTGTGAGCTTTCAAGTGTGCTTCTCCGAAAGCAAGCAGATGGCATATATTGCTTTGCAGTGAAATCCATGGCAAGATTATATTGCTCTGCTGTCCAGGGCAGTGCAATGCTTCAGAAACAAAGGCCAGAAATGACTCTGAAGGGACTTGATTGCAACTGTATAAGCCAGATGCATCTTTCTCCAGAATTGCACTGGATGGGTAAGGAGGTAGTGTGGGAGGTAGCAGACACAACTGCTTTAAGTTTATTGATTTCTTGTATGGCAAAAATGTTAAAAATGTTAAAATGTTACTCCATTTACAAATTCAAATTTATATACAGACTGATATGCGTTCAGAGGGTGCTGTTCCACAATACTGGAGCACCACAGGAACACAGGAACATGCTGAAGAGGAGACCTTTCTCCATTTATGGAGGCAACTAGAGTACCTGCTATGTTGAATCCTAATCTTATTGAGGATTGGCCAGGTCTTACAGGATAGATTGAATCCCATTGGTTCAGCTGCAAAGCAGAGAAGGTTGTGACACTCTGGGAGGAACAGTAGAGGGACATTCTTGCATCCTGACCTGAAGCAGATAGAAGTGTGTTATCCAGCAAGTGTCTGGCTGTCCTGATAGGTGGATGTTGCTGGCAAGGGCTGCGTGAGTGCCCACATGGGCTTGGAAGGGGGTCATTTGCTTTTTAATCCAACACTTTGCAAGCCTTAACGTTTCGCATGCCATCTTGGTGTCCTCCAATTCTTAGGACCCTTGATGAAGTTCAATATGGATGGAAAGCCGAGTGGAGAGAAGGATAATTCAGCTAGTCACTTAGATAGAAACCAACTTTTGATGTGTGAGTATTTCTCAAGTCACTTCTAACCCTGCTTCCCTTGTCAAGGTCAACTCCATTTGGTGACCCTCTTAGCCGGAGTTCCCCAGAAGGCATCAGACAGGAGAAAGTTACTAAAACGATGGTTGCATCTGCATGATTTCTTAACACCTTTCCTCATCTTAGTCTGATACCCCCCCTTTCAAAGCCATCTTTCATCTTGAATTCTCTCCACCCCCACCCAGAAAACGGTCACAAACAATCATCTTGAAAGCTTCACTGTGGGCTATTTTTATGCCTTGGAAATCGCTCCCAGGTTGCAGTTCCAGTTTCCTTACAAGAAGCAAAATTGGTTCACTTCCTTCCAGCTTCCTACAGTGTCTGCTTTTTCAAGGACCTAACCTTGTGTGGCAGCTTCTCTGCCTCTGGCAGGCCAGACACTAAGTCTCTGTGGAGGCATAAATTCCTTGGGTGGAGAAGCTGACCTTTTGAACCAAAATGGACAGTTGCTCAATGTAAAATATGTTTCCTTTGTACGAGTCTGTTTGGTTTCTTTGAAAATCAGATCTGGAATTTCCCAAGAGCCCTTAAATTATTTCATTTAATGCAGTTTAAATCAAATTATGTATAATTCTGTTTTCTCCATCTGGGCTTTCTCGGCCGTTCTTTTACCCGCACTAGTTCTTGCCCTCCCTAATATAAAGCATTTCGTTTTCCTCCGTTTAGATGGTTGACTTGTTTTAAAAATAAGTCTTCTCAAATCAGAGTATTATTACTCTCAATTGCGTTTGTTCTGTGAACTGTTTCTCCATCAGATGTAAGTGTCAAAAGGGATCTGGAGGTTTGATCCCTCCAGCTGACATTTAATGTTTGCCTCTGTGATACAGCCTTACACTCCACTCCACACAACATTGTTTAGGAAACTCACAGCCACAATTTCTCCCTCAATTTGCACAAAGCCCAGGGCTAGCCTAGACAGATAGAACTTTATTTCGGTCATTAACCAATAAAAATGCAACCAATAAAATGAACAACACAAAACTATCCCCAAAACAACAAGAACTATTAGCAACCATTTATGGGTGAAGCTTACGCATAATGTTTCAAAATTGCGCTACTTTTAGAGAAATACATTTATCTTGATTATTTAACAGATAAGTACAGAGAAAAGCTATCGGAATGCTCTGAAAGGTTTTAAAGAACAGGGGTGGATCAACTTGTGGTGAATGTCCCTATGGAACTGGCAACACAGAAAAACATGGGCTGTGGTTTCTGAGGCACCCATATCATAGGGGCAGGAAAAAAAATTACAATAAATAAACAAACAAACAAGTAAGTAAGTAAGTAAGTAAGTAAGTAAGTAAGTAAGTAAGTAAGTAAGTAAGTAAGTAAGTAAATGTTTGACCTTTTATATCTATATCTAAGTTCTTTGCCTTAATATTGACCTGGTTTGATCTAAGTCTAAGGTTAAGATGGTATAATTGGAGTTACCATCGAGGTTTAGTTTTTTTTCTACTTTAGAATTAGGATAAATGTGTCCATGGGTTGGTGTGCATCAAAAAAGACAAGTTAGTGGCTGGGGGGTCACATGATCAAAGTCCCCAGTGGTGGGATTCAGCCGGTTCGCACCACTTCAGCAGAACCGGTAGCTACTTTTTTGTTGCCCAAGGCCCAGAACGGACTTCCGGAAGCAGCCTCCACACAGAGAACCGGTTGTTCACATATTTGAATCCCACCACTGAAAGTCCCATATATAAAACTTCTGGAGGCAAGCCATTACACTGATTAATTTTTCTCACTGTCAGGAAATGTCTCCTGAATTCTAGGTTGGCTCTCTCTTTGATAAGCTTCCATCCTTTATTTCTTGTCCTGCCTTCAGGTGCTTTGGAGAATAGATTGACCCCCTCTGTGAAAGTTCCTCAAATATTGAAAGACTGCTGTCATGTCACCCTAGTCCTTCTCTTCACTAGACTAGACTAGACATTATCAAGTTCCCGCAACCATTCATCATATGCTTTAGCTAATCATCTTTCTTGCTCTTCTTTGCACTCTATCTTGGACCACTTTCTTGGCTTCTAACAGGTTGGTTGTCCTTCTGCCTTTCTCCTGGAAAAAAGCTGCTCTACTGGGTCCTTGACCTGTTTGTAGTCCTTCCCTGAATGGCCATATGAATTGCCCTTTTCTTATTGAAAGGACAGTAATTGTTTTTGGGTTGCCAATGTCAACATCTGCACATCACTGTCCTTTGGTAATGCAGTAGTAGTCACTATGTTTCCTATCCTCCCAATTTGCTCGCTCTTGCTTCCTGCTGTTAATGTCAGATGTAGGCTCCAAATTGATTTGATTGTGTTTGGACCAAAACATGCTTTGTTTTGCTTTCTCTTGCTACTTCTAAATCTATGCATGGCATTTAAAAAGTGAAGCTAATGAGCAGTGATTACATTCTTTCAATGATGATAGAGTGGAGCAATGCCAAAGTCCAAATTACTACCTAAGAAGAACAATAATTTGCATCAAAACACATAGTTACCTTTGCTTAAACAATACATTGAGTATACTTACTGCCCTGATCTAATTCACCCTGGGAATATTCTGGTAAGCCTGAAAATGTAATCAGAAGTGGAATTAAAAAGTCAATTTAAAGGTTTTTTGGAGGGGGGGGGAAAGTATCTAAAAGTGCTTTTTCACTGGCGACCAGAGTTCCTGCTTTAACTTGATTTATTGATGAAACAGAAATTGAGGCTCTGCTCCACAGTTGACAGTGGTCATGTGCTCGTGTCTTTATCGAATCACAAAGATTTTAGATTAGTGTGTTATAGAACCATGGGTGATTTTTATGGTTCAGGGTCTTGTGCAAACCCAGAAAATTGGTTAATCCCAGTAAATATATTTAAGCACGTAATGCAGACATAGCAATGAATGTGTATGGCACCAATAGCTGCTACTTTCTTTTTATAGCTGCTTTCTCTGTGCTATAAGTCGGGTGAATAGAAGGAAGGCTATACAGTGTTGCTTATAGATGCTTTGATGGCCATCATAACCACCTTAAGGATTTTTCAGCTAGCTTTGTTGAAAGCTGTGCAGGAGATGAATAGGCAGAGCCAGAAAGCAGAGTTAAATGAGTCATCAGCCTAGCAACATTCTCGCAAATGGTCTAAAGTTCAACCCCTCTTGAATTCTGTTGACCCTTACAGTATCTACTACCAATTTAGCATTGAATATTAGTTGATTAGATTCTTGTGTATAGACTTGAGCAACAAACTTCTGAACTGGAAGTTATGGGTGATCTTGATTCTTCAAGCCTGACAGCTTGAAAGATATGAGATTTGGTTTCATATCTTGGGAGCTCTCTCACTTTTGCCCCTTTCATATAGATTCTATTTGGCTGTACATTATATACAACATGGTGAAATAATTTCCACTTATAGATACGAACTGATACCTTCTACAAGCCTAGTTTTGGTCCCAAAAATGACTATACCTATGTGTGCCTTCTAGAGTTCTGAATTCTTGTCCTCAGGATGTTAATTATGGCAATCGCATGCTAAGGACATACATTGTTCTGGTTATTCTATTTAAATATATAGCAGTTGACAGAACAGGATGAATATTTGGATGGTTTATCTGGCTCCCTCTCCCCCTCTCTTTCTAATAAGTATCAAATTTGGAATTGGAATAATAAGGTATTATTAGCTACAGATACAATTAATAGCTGGTGCTATCTACAGTTAGAGGTTGTTCACAGTAATCAGAAGATAGCATTGCTTCCAACATTCCACTAAGTAACATTCCCTTAATTGCACAACACAATTACAACTAATAACCTTGGAAGCCTCAGTGTGTTTAGGAAGACTATTTCAAAGGTTATCTGGAAACGTAGGAGCAGAAACTGGAGGAGACAAAGCTAACCAAAGGGAGATTATTCTTTAGTAATTAACTAGACATTGTTCCTTAGGGTGTGTGTAACAGCACAAAACATTTTGAAGAGTATAAATCGTGCTTTTGATGTTGACACTTTTGTTTGATGCTGATGAAACATAGCTTTAATACTTAACATGTTAATCAATGAATGTTATTAATAGATTTGCTTTAATCTTGGAGGAGGAAAAGGAGGGGAGAAAACCTTGCACCCATTATCAAGTGATATTCAATAAACAGTCAGAAGGCATTAATATTAAAAGGAAAATGATGAATACAAATATGAGATGATAAAAATGCATACTAATTTCTTGATCAAGTGAGACTTCCTTCATGATTGTTAATTCAGAAGCTCACAGTCTTACTTTTACACAATTACTGGGGGAACAGCAAAGGTGGAATCTTGAATAAATCTCTAGATTTTCTTCTTTACAGCTGTTGAGTCAGCTCCACAAGGTAGACAAGACTTGAAAATCAACTCCACAGGAAGGTTACAACTACTTTGATTGAGAATGGCTATAAATAACAGAAACTTGCAAATCTCATTGTACTGGACCTCCACCTTCCTATACTCCAGTGAATTAAGGAGGCATCTACCTAATTCACTAATAATATTTATTAGCTGTTCTGGACTTTAAAAATGTTCCAGCCATTTTTGCCTAAGTAATGTTCTTGCATATTTCCATCAAGATCATCCTGCTTACTCTCCTCATGTGATATGGGAATGGAAGTAACCCTTCTGCTATGATTTCTGTTCTGGCTGTTGTTTATCTTTCTATGTTTATTGTTGTTGATCTGTTTTTTTTTTGTTAACTATTAGGGTCTGCTTTGGCTAAGAGCATGAACTATACAACTGCAACAAAGAAAGAAAGGAAAAATTCTCAAGTCAAGCTGTTGAATTGAAGCAGAGTTTTGTCATATCAGTGGCCTTCTTCTTTTTCTTTACTTCCTCTTTTATCACTTCGGGTGTTGAGGGAGACACAAAGTTGTGGTTCTTGCTCTTCTGGCTGCCTCAACCTGTTGTAGTGCATCTTTGATGTTGTCTCTCCATCTTCTTCTGGGTGTGCCTTGGGTTCTTTGATCTTCTCTTTTTGTATATGCCTTGTATGGTATGGAATCCCAAGGCATATCAGTGATGCCATGCATGTATGCTGACATCACAGTTTCAGGTCTTTCTAGCCAACGTAATTTTTTTCTTGACTATTGTTGATGGGCAGAGTCTGACCTTCATTTATATGACTTCAAGTGTTAGCAGGGCTATTCTCTATTTACATGGGAATAAGTCACTCCTGAAACTTGTTCTGTTCCTCTGCATTCATTTCTTAACCCTGCAGTATATGGGAGCAGAGGGCAATTTTAAAAAATGTTGCTATAGTTCCATGGTCCTCTTGCTGGGAGTTGGCATAGGATGAATGTTTCTGTCACAGCCCCTATTTAAAAAAGGCAAGGATAGGTAGAAACTTTTCATTTTCCAAGGACAGGTTGAAACTTTCCATTAGACACTGTTAGATGCTCCTGTAAAGTGGAACATCAACTACACAGCAACCCGAAGGACTTGTTTTAAATCAGTTGATGGATCGTCCGCATGGTAGCCTTGACTTTACGTCATATTGTCTTCCTTGAATGAATGCCTGAGCTATCTAGGAAGAGAATGGGTGGATTTCAAACGTGGCCTCTAAATCACAGTGCAGGGTTTATTTCAATAAGTGCAGAACTTTTATATCTGGCTATTACATCAGAAGAAGACAGTTTTTTTGTATGGATCCTAAAACAATTTGTCTCAGTTCAAAACATCTCTTATCAATCTGGCACCCCCCTCTAGGATTTTTCTGCAGTTTCCACCACTCCTAGCCAACAAGTGATCAGCAATAGGTGTTTACCACTCTAAGCTTCATGATAATATAGAAAGCAAAGTAGAGCAGATGGTTGCAGAAGTTAATGGCCAGCAAGTTAGCAAGAGGTAACAAAGGCCTGGAGACTAAAACTTACGAAGAACGGCTATGGGACTTGGGTTTGGCTAGTCTAAAGAAAAGAAGAAATAGGGGAGACATGATAGCAGGGTTCCAGTATCTGAGGGGCTGCCACAAGGCAGAGGGGGCCAAGTTGTTCATCAGAGGGAAGGATGAGAAACAGTGGTTCAAAACTGATCAAAGAGAGAAGCAACCTGGAATTAAGGAGAAACTTCCTGACAGCGAGGACAATCAATCAGTGGAACAGCTTTGCCTTCAGACATTGTGGGTGCTTCATCACTGGAGATTTTCAAGAGGAGACTGGACATTCATCTGTCTGAGACGGTATAGGTTCTCCTCCTTAAGCAGGGGGCTGGACTAGAAGACCTCCAAGGTCCCTTCCAGTTCTATTCTATTCTATTCTATTCTATTCTATTCTATTCTATTCTATTCTATTCTATTCTATTCTATTCCATTCCATTCCATTCCATTCCATTCCATTCTATTGTCCATCTGGTTGGCAAGATGTCTGTCAAGCAAAGAGAGAAAGCACCATGCTAATAAAAAAAACAGCTGAAGATAAGGTAAGTTGCCTTTGTAGTCACCTGGGGATAAATCAAAGGTGATGCCACGAAGATATGCCTTTCAAAAGTATTATTGGGTCATCTTCCTATCATGGCAGGATACGAGGAAAGCCGTGCAAAGTTACCCTGTGGTAAGATAGGTGGCCAATAAATTTGATAAATAAAATAAAGCCTTTCTCTTTCAAAATAGGCAGGGAGGATGGGAATCCAACTAGCCATCTTAGTTAATTATTATTTATTATTAAATTTATTCACCGCCCATCTTGCTATCAGACGACTCTTAGTTAAAGGCGGTCCCTATCAAATAGAAAGTCTAACATTTCTTTCAAGATTTTTGATGTATGCTGGCATATTTTCACAACACCCGAAAAGCAAAACCAATACATACCATTTATCAGTTGTGTGTGTGTGTGTGTGGGGGGGGGGGACATCCTACATCATGTCCAAGTTACCTGGGGAAAAGACTTAGAAGGAGAATAATTCTGTTAAATTCCATGCCTTCTTTGTGGTCTGCATAACATTTAGGCTCGGATTGATGTTTTTCCCAACCCAATGGATCGAGCAGACATTTGCATTATGTTTACAGCTGAGTTACATGACTGCTGCTCGCAAGGGAATAGTGCACTGATGAAATGGGGGACGCGCATTACTCACAGCCATCTGGGACAGCTGATTTCATCAGCAAAGTAGACGAATCGGAGACCGGAATGGCCTCTGAACTAATTCCATTGATTTAAGCTAATGCTACTTGAGTGCGGCTTGTTCAAATGAATGTTGCAAAGCTAACCATCTAATTGGTAGCAGGCTAAATTCTGCATATATGTGTGTGGGTGAGTGTGTGTGTGTGTGTGTGTGTGTGTATTTTTTTTCTTCTTCTTCTTCTT
The DNA here is from genome assembly GCA_023970755.1 of Azemiops feae. Lineage (NCBI taxonomy): Eukaryota > Metazoa > Chordata > Lepidosauria > Squamata > Viperidae > Azemiops > Azemiops feae. The sequence goes on from JALGBA010004163.1 coordinate 977,223, forward strand.
GTGCCATATCCGTTATGGGACGTTGGCGATATATATATGCGTAATCCAGTGCAATCAGAATGAGATTCTTCAGAAGAATAGTTTAATTATCTCAGGTAGGGCTTGCCGAGTCACTAACAAATTTCTCTGAAGTCCTAGTCCCCAATTAAAACCCCTTCAGCGTGAGCAGAGGAAAGAGCAATCAAGGCAAACAGCACACAAGTGCCTTTAGCACGCAGTTCATTTTGCTTTGCTAGATGCCTGCTGTGTTCCTCTTGTTAGGGGACCACAGAACAAATCCAGTGTAAATATAGGGACCTGCAGCGATTTATTTTCAATATAAACAAGCGAGACTCCTCACCTGCCGTACCCGTATGTCTTAAAAAAAAAAAAAGATGACAAACCAATATGTTCTTGGTTCCCTGGTGAGTAGTAAATCATTGGATTGTAATGGGGAAAGGTAGACCATGGATTGCTTCCATGCCAGCTCTTGTCCTGGAGTAGTGCAAAATTCTTGATGATACCGATGCGGAAAAAAAATCCTTTATTAGATTTTCATGGGGCCCGAGGACAGTGATTTTAATGAATATTCAAAGTAACTCTTTAATTTGGATTGCAATCTACATTGGGGGAATGGTTGGAGAGAACGGCCTTGGGAGACAGGAGGGAGAGGTTCAGAGTGCACAACCAGCGTCTTAAATATGTTTCAGTCCACAGAAGGAAGCGAGAGCATGGAAAGCATTTCAGAAGGGACCCTCCCTATTTTTCCAGAGAGCAAAAGGAGGGGAGAAATACTTTCATTCTTGAAAGATTCTATTAATGCAACCTAACAATAAAGATAGAACTAGGATTCCCGGTTGGGCTTCTTGTCTAGACTACTTCACAGGGCTAATAGTTGGGCCCTCTTTTCTGGGGAATGGAACAGAGACTAATGAAGGAGAATATTTGTTGCTCAGGGTTGAAATGAGGGGTCCTTGGTGCTCTCTGATCTTGGTTGTTTTTTTGTTTCCCCCCCCCAGATGTTTCATTACCCTAACTAGGTAACATCATCAGTGCCAGTAACAGAGACTGGCACTAAAAGCCAATCTGTTAGCTTCCCCCCTTCTTCTTTTTTTTTCTAATTTCACCTGGGCAAAATCTTGTCATCGTGAGGAGAATGATGACAGGATAATCTCCTCTCTCAGCATTTAGAAGTTGCCGGGGTAGAAGTTCAGTTTCACAGCAGGGATCAGATCTGAGCCCTGTGGGGTGCTAAACCCTTCCTATATTTCCTCTCCTATATGGAAAAGAACCCAAGGATAGAGAAGGGGTATGATGCAAAATGGAGTTCATTATAGACCGGAGCTGACCTTCAAAGGACAGGGCAGACCAGAATGAGTCTCAAAGGGTTTCAGAGTGCAGGATTGATATGACTGAGAGCTTTCTATTCCAGTCTGGTGCCATTATAGTCTTTCCTTTCTGCTGCTTGAAGGATAAGTTTAGAGTCTTTCTTTCACAAGTTTTGATTCTGTTAACTTCCAGCTAATAAGTCTTCAGTGGGGATCTAATCAACTAGTAGGTCTGCTTCCCCTGTCTCTAAGTGCATATTTTGTGATTCTGAACAATGAATGCTCGCTTACTTTTCATTTAAATATGGAATAAGCAAGTCTATCCTCTTATGCTCAGATGCTTCCAAAGAGACGGGATGGAAATGATTCTTTAACCCTTATCTAAGGAAACTAGTTGATTAAGCTCTTGGGCTAGAACAGGGTATCTGGTTCAAGACCTCCCTCATGCTTGGAAACTCACTGGTGACTTTGGGCAAGTTGTCCTGTCCCAGACCAACCTACCTCACAGTGTTGTGTCTTGGGGATAAAAAGAAGAAAGCCCACATGACCTCTGAGAAGAAAGGTGGAATAGGAATCTAAACAATGAATGAATGAAACAAACAAACAGATAGAAACTGTGACTGAGCACAAGGCAAACACATGCATGCATAGATTGGAGTCATTCTGTACTAATTCAAGATGGTTTTCTACAGTTGCTTATAAATCACATCGTGGATCTGCCTCCGTGCCTTGATTCCCTTAATATGAAGGAAAGGTAGACTCTTTTCCTTAATAAAAGCAGAATGAAGATGGTCCATGACTATTTGAGGATTCTTGGATTCATCTCTGGATGACGTCATACCATCCAGTTCAAGAGGAAAAGGGTATGTGAGATGCTCTTCTCTCGCACATAAAAACTATCCAATTGATTTTGAGATGATGTGATTTTCATTTCTCTTGCGAGAGAAGAATCAAAGCAATCTGCTGGGATTTGGAGATGAGAGAGACTGTTTGCATCTGATTGCTCTTTTCGAAGTCAAATTGATACAATGGAGGGTTTTTTTCCACCGAACAAAGGCAACATGTTTCAGATCAATCCAATTTCGGATACAGTGATTTGGCAATGTAAAAGCTTTTCTCCAGGAGAGGACTTTTTTTCATCCGCTGTAAACACTGAGAGATAAAATATGGTCCATGGGTTGGGGTGCCATGCAAGGCAAATGTGCAAAGGTACAGGAGAGATATCCTAGGATGTATGAATTTGGCATGACTTAGGTGAAATATACCAGTTGTTGGCAGTACCTAGCTGACCTTATCTGCTCTTAGTCTAAGCCTAAGCAGGATCAGACTTGGATAAAGACCAACAGGATATCTCTTGGCTGCAGCCTGGACTGAGAACTTGAGAAAACCAATAGAAGGGAACATTTGTAGCTCAGGTTTGAACTGTGAGGTCCTTGGTGCTTTCTGAGCTTGGTTGTTTTCTATACTAGTGGCAAGCCACTAGTATATAAAGAGCAAACCCTACTCCCTTCTAGCACTGATGATGTAACCTAGTTGAGTAATGAAATGTCTGCAAGAGAACAACCAAGCTCAGAGAACACCAAGGACCCCACAAGTTGAGAAAACATTCCAGATCAAGACAGTAGGAATCCTCTTGTACATTGATGTCAAGTAAAACTACATGGACCTGTCTCTGAACCCATCAAGAGTCAAACTGGACTTGAGGAGAAATTAAGATGACAATTCCAGGATGTATCAATGTCTTTATGCTGCAAAATCCCAAAACTTTCTTGCTATTAGTAAAACATATGCAAAAAGAGAGGGAGGGAAGGAAAAGGAAGGAAGGAAGGAAGGAAGGAAGGAAGGAAGGAAGGAAGGAAGGAAGGAAGGAAGGAAGGAAGGAAGGAAGGAAATTATTAACGACATTGAAAATGCTTGCCTTAACTGAAAGCAGTTCTTTTTGTCCTGGTTTTGTTCCTATTTTAGAGAATAGCTTTCAGCATACCAGGCAACAGGCAAAGTGTGATTCTACTCTAATTAAGTATTGCTGCTTGTTCTTTGTATATAGTCAGTTTCCTCAGCTTTTCTGCCTTGGTTGCTGTTCTGAGAACTCAACCTGACCTAAAAATATTTCCCTCTCCTGGGTCAAAGCATGTAACACCACAAATGGATGTTAGGGGAGTTGATACTGTACCACTTTGAGGCTTATTATCTGTTGTTTCATTGTATTACAGAATCACATGCTGTCCAGGGCTTAAGTGACAAAATGCTGACTTCTTCTTTGGGAAAAGATGGGAGAGATCACATACCTTTTTTCTGCTGAGGAAGCTTCCTCCAGCCAAAGTATAGTGCTGATGAAAGGGCAGAGATTCAACATTCATATTAATAGGGCACGTTTGTGTTTATTCAACCAGCTTCTTCCCTTTTTTTTTTCTTCCTTTTTGAGCATTCTAACCAGCACTGGGTCTTTATTAACAGGGCCACAGATTGTTTTTTTTTCTCAGAAAACATGCTAAAAATAACTGCAAGGGGGACTAGGTTTTACAATAATGCAAAAACGTAATGAATCAACAAGGTTTGATTAAGAATAGAATAGAATAGAATAGAATAGAATAGAATAGAATAGAATAGAATAGAATAGAATAGAATAGAATAGAATAGAATAAGAATAGAATAAGAATAGACTAGACTAGACTAGACTAGAATAGACTAGAATAGAATAGAATAAGAATAGAATAAGAATAGAATAGAATAGAATAGAATAGAATAGAATAAGAATAGAATAGAATAAGAATAGAATAGAATAGAATAGAATAAGAATAGAATAGAATAGAATAGAATAGAATAGAATAGAATAGAATAGAATAAGAATAAGAATAGAATAAGAATAGAATAGAATAGAATAGAATAGAATAGAATAGAATAGAATAAGAATAGAATAAGAATAAAATAGAATAAGAATAGAATAGAATAGAATAGAATAGAATAAGAATAGAATAGAATAGAATAGAATAGAATAGAATAGAATAGAATAGAATAGAATAGAATAGAATAGAATAGAATAGAATAGAATAGAATAGAATAGAGAATTCTTTATAGGACACACAATTGTCTCTGGTGCATAAGCTCCCAGCGTACATACAAACGACAAAGTGATAGGTCCTTAGAAATAGAAATAGAAATAGAAATAGAAATAGAAATAGAAATAGAAATAGAAATAGAAATAGAAATAGAAATAGAAATAGAAATAGAAATAGAAATAGAAATAGAAATAGAAATAGAAATAGAATAGAATTCTACAAAAGTGATTCAGGGAGGTGTTGTTATATCCTTACCCCATTCCACCCCAAGAGCAGAAGAGTGTTATAATCTTTCCAACAGACTGCTATTATACTAAGCACATCTGGGTTTTCCTTTTTTAATTTCAGCAATGGAAGTTCCAACCTAGAACTAAGGAGAAATTTCCTGACCGTGAGCACAATTAATCAGTGGAACGGCTTGCCTCCAGAAATCGTGGGTGCTTCATCACTGGAGGTTTTCAAGAAGAAACTGGACAGCCATTTGTCTGAAATGGTATAGGGTCTCCTGCTTGAGCTGGGGGTTGGACTAGAAGACCTCCAAGGTCCCTTCCAACTCTGTTATTCTGTACCAATGCACTATCCTAAGCCTGTATACTTGAGTGATGCCAAGTGTTATTGATCAGTCAATCCCATACTGAAATTTTAAAGCTTTGTGTACAATAGTCTATGAGTCTGTTTTGACTAAAGAGTGACTCAGCTGAAGAACATCAAGGGACATTTCCTCAAACCAACTGTCAACAGAAATGTGGCATCATTCAGAAATGTTTGCATCTTGTTTGTCATTAAACAAAACAAAGCAAATATTGAATTATCAGACAGTGTTGATGTTGGTGCGTTGAAGAATAGTGACTGCCTATTGTTAGCTGAAATTTCCGTTTCCATAGCGAGTGCGTTGTAAATACATTTGTCTACCGTACTTAAATGATTGTTGTAAAAGTAGCATGCAATAATAAGATAGTCACCTGTCAAAACTGCCTCAAGATTTCATGCCAATATCCAAATCTACCAAGGCATTAACCAAATTGGATTTCTATTGCTTCTGTTGCACAAAAGAAATTAAGAACAAGAAATCTGAGCATGGTACTGGTGAATTATATCAGTTCCTTTATGAACAATTGGTTTATTGACTCAAGGAACTTGTAGAATATTTGACAGAAGATGAAAAACCAAGCCGTAGGTTTTTTTTTTTTTATGGATAACCCAGAAAAAATAAGTAACTCTTGCGTGAGGGAATGCGTGAGATGAAAAACCAAGCCATGGGATTTTATGGATAGCCCAGAAGAAATAAGTAACTCTTGTGTGAAGAGAATGCAGGCCTAGATAGGGGAGTTCCAAATGTTCTCCAGGTTTTATTTCCCTGTGCAAAGTTTGGTAAGATGCATGATTTTTCCTGAAAAAAACAAAAATGTAATAATCTTCATTCTTCTTCTCCCCCCCCCCATGTTTTCCTGATAAATTCTGCTGATTTCTTCTCTTTTTGATTAGCAAAAAGAAAGTGGTTATGCAGCTGGTTGCAGCAGGTGGCAGCACCAAGACATTCTTCAATGATCTTGAAAAATCAAGCATAGATGAACCTGGTTAGTGCTTAAATGGGAGATTTCCAGAAAATACCACGGCTTGCTGGTTGGATCAGGAAGTTGAAAAAACAGCCCAGAAGAAGGTAAGGGCAAGCCAATTGTGTGCTCTTCCTATGAAAAAAAAAAAAGGACAATATCTTTTGAGGGTATTGCAATGCGCACCTGTGCGTGCAAACATGCATGTCCCCCAAGGTATTTTTTTTCAAAAGGCAACTGAACTTTCTTTGTTTTTCCTTGGACATTTTGCTTCTCATCCAAGAAGCTTCTTCAGTTCTGACTGAATGGTGGAGAATGGAAGGATTTAGTCATTCAGTCCGAACTGAAGAAACTTCTTGGATGAGAAGCAAAACGTCTTCAACGAAAAACAAAGAAAAAATCCACTTGCCTTTTGACAAAGCACCTTTGGGACAATTATGACCTGGGTGACTGAGAATCCCCAAAGACACATACACATGACATCAGAGTTTCCCTCTACACATGCTTTTCCAGAAATCTACTGTTATTGTGACTGGTAAGGAGTCTACAACCCTGACAGATAAATTGAAAATCAGAGAAATATCTGCCAGTACAACCTTTTCCAACCTGAGTGGCCTAAATAAAAATGCATTTCAATTTTCAGAATTTCCCAGCCAGCTAGCCAGCCTGATTGCTAAGACCTCTCAGAATTGAAGTCCACGGGTTTAGTGGAGTTTGAGGAAAGATTATTTTAGTAGATTCCGTTGTATATTCTGCCCATCCCTGCTATGTAAATATATCTGCAGAATTTTCTACAAGGATGTATTTGCCCAGGAAACTTTCCAAGTGGATGGTATGCAGATTTTCCTAGACTTCAATACTTGATCATAATTCTCAAATCATCCAGAATGCACGCCTTTTTTCTTCATTGGCAATATAAATACTGAAAGGAACTTTTTGACAGTTTGAATGTTAAAATGCATCCAACTGCAAGCAACATAGGACAGGATTTAAACAGATGTCAAAATAGATTTCTGTGAAAGAGATTTTGCTTTACAAGCAGGGGTTCATAATAGCTCAATTTTAAATTGCATTTCCCTGCAAGATGGAAATTTCTCACTGCTAATAGAAACCCAGGAAGCGTGTGTGTGTGTGTGTGTGTGTGTGTATACAAATACACAATATTTTGAAAAACATTGCATGCAAATGCTTGAAATGGAAAAGCGTTTGCACCAAATGGATCCATGTCTCAGACCTTTCTGAGGCTTTGCTATATTTCGGTATATATGCCATTTAAGATGGAAGCTATTCTTGGTTTAAAGGCAGAAAATTCAAAAATAGCCATGGCGGAAGAAATCATGTAAAAATAAAGAAATGGAGGTCTGGGCGGAAATGGATGTCAGCATTTTTCTGAAACTACTTAGATGAGATGAAAAGGCCTTTGCTGCTTAAAAAAAAAAATAAGGAATTTGCCATTTATATTTTTCAGAGTTCCTAAAAAAAATATGATTCCATGACTTAATGGAATATAGTTGGAATTAACTCTGCCTGCCCTCCTTCCTCTCCCCTCCCAACAATTTTGTAATTTAATGGAAATTGCTTTAGTTTCTTTTTTGTTTTTGGAAAAGAAAATGTTAATAGTATTCTCAAGGGTAGAAAGTGAGAGGAAAGAACATTTGCCATTCATTGTTCCACCTTTTCTCCAGAAGTTTGCTGTAGATTCCTCATTTTTAGGAAATATTCTTATAAAAGGAAGCTGTTTCCAAATAGAAGCATAGACAGCTAGGGAAACTGGAGAGCACTTAAGAGATTGATTGATTGATGATAGATTGATTGATTTCATGCCATCAAATCAGTGTCAGCTCTTAGTGACCACATAGGTAGACCTTCTCCAGAACTATCTGTCCACAACTTAGTCCTTCAGGTCTCCCAACAGTGTACCTATTGTTGTTGGAATCAAATCCATCCACCTTGCAACTGACCATCTTCTTCTTCTCTTTCCTGCTACTTTTATCAACATTAAGGGTGTCTCAAGGAAGCTAGGCCTTCACAGTGTTTCCAAGGTAAGGCTATTTGAGTCCTGGTCAAAAGACATCAGCCAGTGTGCAATCATGGTTGAGTTGCTCTCCTACCCATAATTGTTACGGTTAAGTAATGGAATTCTTTCTAAATCAGTAATTCTCCATTTGAAGTGGGGGATAGAATGAGGCTGGACGTTTGAAGGTAGCCCTTTATATAAGGAGAACATCCAACCTGAAAAGAGGGAAGGAGAAAATATGGCTCAGATCTCAAGAATTTTTTTTTAGAAGAGATATCTATCTTACACCCGTGGGCTTTTGAGGAAAGTTTTTCTCCCTCTATTCATTTAATAACCACGCACGACAAGGCATCTTCAATTCCAGCCTGTCTAATTAAGATGTAATACTGCGTAAGAGTTTGCAGCAAACTCCCACAATGCTCTTCGCTGCTCTGTGTCAGGTGGTGCTAAGGTGAAAATTCATATGCATTATGGAAAGCAAATCCTTTTTTGCAACCTTATGCATATGCAATCTTTCTTCATTGCCGTTTATTTAAAAGATGAAAGCCACTGTGATTCTTCTCAAGAAAGAAACATATATATGTGAAATTAGCTCACCGAGGGCTTAATTATCCTTTCCTTCCCCAATGGGAATTGATGCTGTTGGCGGTGCGCCGGGCTGTTCTCTTGACAAATCAAGTTGTTGGCTGAGGCGTGAAGTGTTAGATTATGATCGACTCGGCGTGACATTGAGATTCATGGCTACTATATTACGCAGAGAGAAAGGGGATTTATGCTTCATATCCACTTTTGAATTCATGCTGAGACAAGTGCATCATTGTGTTCAACCTTAGGTGTTCACGTTCTGCGTCTTGGGAACGAACAATATTACAATTGCTCAAACATTTGTGGAACAAGTGAGATTAAATAAAGCTGGGATGCCACCTCTGTTTTTCCCTTTGTGCTGCATCCCTTTCAAGAAAGATGGAGAATCGTACGTCATGTATTCAGAGCTGAGAAAGCAGTAGTCATAATGCAGATTACAAAAAAAAAAAGTTGAATTAATATCTGTAGTTCACAAGACCATCTTAATGAATTGGACTGGAAATATGTCCATGGGGGAAGATCTACATCATCTTCGCTTCTAGATGAAACACTGTGGATAGAAAATGGGGCTTCCAGTTTGTGGACAGTAATACTGTCTCAGTTTAGAGATTTCTTTGGGAGGCAACCGGACAAATTCTACACCTTGTACAAAATTTCTGGAAGCATAATTTGGACCCATCAACTCAAAGGAATTTGTGCGATCCGACAGTGACTAAACTGAGTTAATTAAAAAGTTAAAAAAATAATTCACTGATGAACTGAATTTGGTGCATTTGAATCAATGAGATTAACGCCACACCATTCAGCACTCTGAACAGAAACATTGGATCAATTGACTTCGATGTTCTGAATCAATTTGAATTCACCTAGTCTCAGGAACTTTGTAAGATTTCCTAGTTTGTTTATTTATACTAATCTTTGCTACCCTTGTATCCTCCAGATGGGATTGGTTTCCATGATCACTATGATTGGTCATGTTGTAAAAAGACCATTATGTAGAAATAATTTTATCCTGCACTATGAATGACTTAAGACAACTTCAGAAAAGCGCAACTGAAAATAGCAAATGCTATAGATTGCAAAAGGAGAAATGCAGAAATTAGAATTGCGTACAAAAATAAAACATGTTGAGGCTTCCAGAGAAGGAAAAATGGCAGCCATTACTTAGGAGACATTCAACTGCCAGAAGTAATTTCTCATGATAGATATCCAAAAATAAAATGGGGTCCTCTATGCTTCATGAGATAAAATGTTCCATTGTATTTGTTGACCTCAAGATGAATCACAGGGAAAGAAGAGGCAGAACGCTTTTGGACAGAGGTGTAAAAATACAGCTTGGCTGGCACTCTGTTGCATCCTTAGATACCTCCAGAATAGATGGGTTAAAATTTGGCCCATTTTTATAGAAGTCAAGAGCTAGAAGTGAGCATTTAGGGCAGGGATCTTCAAACTTGGCCGCTTTAAGACTTGTGGACTTCAATTCTCAGAATTCCTCAGCCATCCATGCTGGCTGAGGAATTCTGGGAGTTGAAGTCCACAAGTCTTAAAGCGGCCAAGTTTGGAGACCCTTGATTTAGGGCATCAAGTCCCAACTCTCTGCTCAGGCCAGGAATCCAGATTAAAATATCCCTAACAGGTGGTTTTTAAATCACTTCTTGAACACATCTGGTGAAACTGCTTTTTCTCTTTGAAGTTTGTCTTTCATTTGGTTGGCACTGACTTGCTGTAATTTAAATCCATTATTAAATTATCTGAACTCTAGAATGAGCAAGAACCGGCCTCAATCTGCTTATATTTAATAGCCATTCAGGTGTGTGGAGAATGCTGTCATACTGTCCTTCAGTTGTCTTCTTAAAAGCTAAACATGAGGCCAGCTCCTTCCATCCATCTCATAGGTCTCAATTTGTAGTCCTCTGATCATCTTAGCTGCCCTTCTGATCATATAAGCTCCCTCCTTCAATTTCTCTGAATCCTTCTTAAAGCTGGTCCTCCCACTTCACAGTGGAGGTGAGGTCTGATGAAGGCAGAAAAGAGCAAAACTATGGCTTGTTGGAATTTGGCTTTGGAAATGATGCTTTGGTGAATGCAGCCTAAAAGTCTTCGTTTCAGCCACATCTCACATTTATTTATTCAGAGTGGAGAATAAGGTCAACATGAAGTTCCTTAAGCCTTGCAAAGGTTTAAGGCAGTGATTTAATCCCGAAGGATCCTGAAACCTGAAGTCCTGAAGTACAGATAGTCCTCGACTTAAGATTACAATTGAGCCCAACATTTCTGTTGCCCAAGCGAGTCAGTTGTGAAGTGAGTTTTGCCCCATTTTATGACCTTTCTTGCCACGGCTCTTAAGTGAATCACTTAAGAGTGGTTAAATTAGTCACAGGGTTGTTAAGTGAATCTGGCTTCCCCATTGACTTTGTTTGTATGAAGGTCATAAAAGGGGATCACAGGACCCCTTGACCTGGCAACTGTCATAAATAGGAGTCAGTTGCCAAGTGTCTGAATTTTGATCCCGTGACCTTGGGGATGCCGCAACTGTCATAAATATGAAAAACGGTCATAAGTGCCATTGTAACATTGAATGGTCACTAAATGAACTGTTGTACATCAAGGAGTACTTGGAATGAGCATCTTCTATTTATAAACCCAATAGAGTTTTGAGTCAATTGACTGGCAATAACAAAAAAAGAGAATGGAAGCAATTTAACATTGGACTGAACCCTCAAGATATAAGATGGGGAAGCGTCCTTTCCCCGAGCTTCTCTCCATTATTCTCATCTTGTTACGTCCCCTGTACTCCTTTTCCTGATCCTATCACAACCCCCGTTGCTTGTCAGAAGGTCGCAAAAGGGGATCACATGGAAAGCTGGCTCCCTCTTGGCTTAAGAGGAAGATCATTTATAGAAAGATCTTGCTGGCTGAAGTTGACCAGCACCAATTAATTAGTGGGATCAGTTCATTTTTCAAAACTGCCCTCCTTTCCCCTGCACGTAATTCATTTCTGCACCAGGGATGGGCAAGAAAACACTATAGACAGCTTGTTTTATAAGTAATAGCTATTCTTTATTAAATTGCAAGTTATCTTATGTTGCCTTCAGTATATAAAAAAGGCCCTGAACTGGAGCTTTATAAATATGCAAATTTATTTACATTTAATCAGTCATGAAAAGGAAGATGAACAACTGAATGCTCTTTATTAAATCAGATGACAGGCCCATTTTTTAATATTAAAAGCAAAGCAAATGGATACTCTGAACAAAATATTCAGCCCGGGCAACTTTTGGAACCTTGGAGAAACTGAAACGGTAAAACCTCTGTTGAATCCAGAGAAGTCTTCATAAATATAGATGCCTTTTTAAAAGGGGAAAAAACATGTTTGGGGCTCTGCTTTGAGTGTTATAACTTTCAGGATTAATCTAAAAAGTTGCAAAGATGTCCCATCCACCTCAAATCTTTACAAAAAGAAATCATTTATTTGTAGTAAAAAAAAATCATCCAAATAGGAGAAGATATTCAGCACTGCCCTGCTTTAAAGTAGGAGCTGAATATTCATAGTCATTATTTTCAATAACAGTGGAATATTCAATTCCATTAAACAGAGGCTTTGAAGGGAAAACATTCATTGGCCTTCAGTCCCAGTGGTGTAATGGTTCCCTTGGAGGAGGAGGAGGAGGAGGAGGAGGAGGAGGAGGAGGAGGAAGGGAATAGAGGAGGAGGAAGGGAATAGAGGAGGAGGAGGAGGAGGAGGAGGAGGAGGCATGGGATACAGGTCAGTCTCTAATTGTTGATGTCTGATAACATCCCTTCTCCTCCAGGTAGGGCCTCCTTCAAGTTCTGACCAATATATCATGCAAAGACAAAGCTGTGAGTTCACCTGTCTTCTAACTTTGGTCTCTCAACATCTCCATTTCAAAAGCAATGCAGTTTGGGGATGATCCTTTCTTTATACAAAGTAAGGTGGTTATCTCAAGGTATAGACAGCAGGAGAAGACAGGCATAGTCCTCTAGCTACCTCCTGTCAAGATCTTTTTCCTATACTCCTGAATTAGAAGCACCAGCTGGACTGATGCTTATGAAGAACAGTTGCAGGAATTGGGTATGTCTAGTTTAAGGAAAAGAAGGACTAGGGGTGACATGATAGCAGTGTTCCAATATCTCAGGGGCTGCCACGAAGAAGAGGAGGGGCTCAAGCTATTCTCCAAAGTACCTGAAGGCAGGACAAGAAGCAATGGATGGAAACTAATCAAGGAGAGAAGCAACCTAGAACTAAGGAGAAATTTCCTGATGGGGAGAACAATTAATCAGTGGAAGGACTTGCCTCCAGAAGTTATGGGCGCTCTAACACTGGAGTTTTAAGAAAGAATTCGACAACTATTTTTCTGAAATGGTATAGGGTTTCCTGCTTGAGTGGTGGGTTGGACTAGAAAACCTCCAAGGTCCCTTCCAACTCTGTTATTCTGTTATTCTGACTGCTGTTGACCTACACTGGGAAAACAAAATTTGGACTACACTGCTTCATATGTTGGCTGGATCCATGAATTCTTTCAGGCCATAAGGATGCCTGTATGTCAATCCAATCCTTGGTGTCATTTGTACAGCATTGGGTTGATCCCATGAATTAATCACTGACCTGTTTTCCTTGTGTTTATTATTCTCCTTCTCATGGTTTTTTAAATTGAGTGTTCACTGCCTTATGCACCATGTTGGCTTGGAAAGTGGGAAATTGCTTAGCTAGGTAAATAATGTTTGATAGGGTAGCAAGCAATTGCTAGAAGGATGGATGGGAAAGCAATTGCAAGAACTCAGAAGATGGAGTTTGTGTCTACCCTGCCTTGCACCTATTAAACTAGCTGCTGGCCTGCTGCTATGATGGAAAACAACAATCTTTTGTTAATTTTTGAAATATAGCTCGGTGATTACCTCCTGAATCTGAAGCAGCAGGCCCTCCATACTTGTTGATGGGAAGTGAAAGCAAAAGAGGATTATTGCTTCTCAGTCCAGCTTTGCTGTGAGCATTTGTGAACATTTCAAATGTATCCAACTGGCCACAGAAGGGGACAAAATACTAGGCTAGATGGTCTGTGGTTTGAGCAAAGAAGGGTTTTCTAAATGGGAAGTGAGCATAGAAAAATTCAAAAAAATAGTGCAAGACCGGAAGACATAGAGAAACCTGGCCCATAGAATTGCCCAAAGTCAAACTCAACTGAATGGATAATGTCATCAACAGCATCGTCAAATGGGAAGCATCATCCTGTCTTTCCAAATACCTAGAACTATTTGTGATTCCAAAAAGGAATGTTGATTCAGCAACTGTAATGGTCAGACTCAAAGGTGATGCAGACCGGGTTCTAAGATCCTCCTGTGTCTACTCCTGCTAAGAATATCCTACCGTCTCCAGAAAAGAAACTCACATGCTGCAAAAGCTATCATGTGAACCAAACTGTCTTCAACACTCAGGGGTAAAAAAAAATCCTAAGCCAACCCACTCTACATGTTGAGTAAGCAACATGACTTTGACGGAGGTATGCAATCTCCATTGCCCAGAGTGACAAAAGGGGATAAAGCATTTTAAAGTCCAGGGCAACACAGTAACATTTGGAAGTGGATCAGCATGGATCCTCCCTAATTCACTGGAGGATCAGAAAGGAGGTGGCCTAACACAATCAGACTTATACAGTTCTGTTATTATAGTCCATGTCATTCAAAGTTGATTTCCTGGTCTTTCTAATGGACCTGTGTCAATCTATGATATAGTCTGGGACACTTTGTGTGAATGTCCAACTCATTTTTCCCCCTTCATCCCAAATCCCCGGCTACTAATACATTGCTCACCCTGATCTAATTGAATGGGATTTTAAAGCAATAGAGCAAGCAGGCTGAACCATTGTATGCTCACACCTCACAGATAAATGAGCATGCTGTATGAAATTTCAGCTGGCCTTCGAAATCCTTGGATCACTTTAGAAAACAAAAAAGGCAGCTCAAAACACTCTCCAGGTATCAAATGCCTTGTTTCAGTGCTGCTGCATCTCCCTGTCTTTATTTAACCTCATCTTGCTCATCACTAGATTGTTGCCCAAGGGCTGTAAATCAGGTGCCCGTGATGCCTTAATGTCTCACTGAGAAAGCTACATGAGTGGTTATTCGGTGTGACTTAAAACAGGTGCAGGCTACCCAGGGGGAAAGCTGCCCAGCCCTTCTCCAATTTCTCCCATGTTGCGTATAACCATTATTTGTCACAGCTGCAGATCGTGGTGTCTTCCGTGCCATGGTCAAATCATCCACAGCCATATTGGCCTCACCAGGAGCATATGGATACATTTTTCAGCCATCCTTGCCTCTAGCTATCTCAAGGTCAACTGTGAAATGCCTCGTACCATATGGTCACCCAAGCTACTGAATGGCTTTCCTCGGCTCTGCAGCTTAGGAGTGCTATCACCTGGAACCTGAATTTCTGCACCATCTCTAGCAACCGAAATTAACAAGAGAATACCCATCTCATGAATGAAGGCAAATATACGTGTCCCAGGATAATGTTGCAGGATCCAATCTGAGTCGGTCACCGGGACCAGAAGTTTTAGTCTTCCAAGCTTTTGGACTTGTCCTGGAGCCAATCCTCAGGGAAAATCTCTCTCTCTACAATGTGTCTCCACATTCTGGAAAGAGAGAAGTTCCCTGAGGATGGGTTCCAGCATGAGTCCAAAAGCTTGGAAGACTAAATGTCTGGTCCTGGTGAGCGACTCAGATAGTATCTTGCAAATATTCATTTGGTTAAAAGCAATCACCTTCTTCAACAGAACTTATTTAATGAGACTTTGATACAATTTCCCCTGACAATTTAGTTCAGCTTTTGCCTTTGGGATGGCACGTATTGTTCTTCTTTGAAACTTCTTCTAGTTGCATCAATAAACTTTTGACTGCTGCTGCTCCACCAACTGCTAATGTTCTACTCCAACATGACTCACTGCAAGATCATTTGGTGATATTGTTTTCAAAATACAGGTAGTCCTTGAGTTATAACAATTCATTCCGCAACTATTCAAAGTTACCACAGTGATGAAGGAAGGGACTCACAACTAGTCCTTGAAGTTTGATAAGACTTTCTGACTTTGATAAGACTTTTCAGTAACGAAGGAAGACATTTGGGAAGCACTGGTCTCAAAGACCCCTTCCAACTCTATGCTCCTAAGATTTAACATATAAAAGATTACTCTAAGGTTTCAGGGGGACCTATATTTTTGGACATTAGCAAAATTGTTTGTAGGGGGGGCTTTCTCTCACGACTTGAAGAAGGTAAGCAGCACTGAGTATTCTGACCATGGTTGGGCGTCTCTTCTCTTCGTTAACCCATGGATGTAAGACAAGCTACATGATACACACTGGTACATTCTCCAGTGCCATGCCCTCCAGCCTTTCTTCCTTTTGTTGCCTCAGACCGCTCTCTCATGTTGTTAATGTAGGGCTACTCCTATGGGGAACCACAATACAGTGACACTTGAGAACCTGAACAGCTGTATGACAGAACTGGTTCAAATTCTGAAGTGTCTCCTCAAAATCCCAACATGGCTCTAGCAAAAACTTTGGGGAAATAATCAGCTTGAAAAGAATCTCGAGATTAGAAGACAAGCAAAGAATGTAGATGATCTTGACAGCGCCATTATACATCAGATTAATATTTACAATGAGCAGTTCAGTTTGAAGGGGTTTTTTTTTAAAGCATAAAATATTTTGAAATTGTTACAGAGAGAAAGAAGCACTGCAATTTTCAAGGGCTCCTCTCCCCTCTCCAACTCTATTCATGCAAAGTGATTTTCATGATGGCAAAACTCTAGCAAATTGTGCGAGGTTCATCGCGAATATTACCTGGTGAAAAGAAGAATGATGGCGATTAGATCTCTTAATGACAGTGCTAATTTCATTACAGGAGAGAGTGGAATATGATGAGGATTGTCTGTTATTCAAGGGGAAAAAAAGATTTTGAAGGAGGTGTCTTTGGTTTCACTCAGAGACCTTGAATTAAAAAGAGAAAGAGAATTAAGGAAAGGATTTTCCTCCCCCTCATCCCCAGTATGAAGTTAACTATTAGCTCTGATTACTGCAGAAGCCTGGCTGGTTAAGAGACAAACACAGAGATGTTCCTTTTTCTGGAAGATCGTATTGCAATGTCAGAAAACAAAATAAATAAATAAATGCAATTAGGCCAGGAAAAAACTGGGAAGTTGCTGCCCTGGTAGAGTTTGGGATGGTTGAAGAACATTCTGTGTTGCTACTTTGGATTGGTTATTTTTTAATCGTTTCATTCCTTATGTGGTTTTTTAAAAAAATTATTCTGTTGTTGATAATGTACACCACCCTACGTTATGTGCCAAGTGGGGTGATTGAATCAATCAATCCATCTATCAGTCAAATAAAAACATAAATAAATATGAATCATAGCTCAGCACAGCCTACTGATTTTGTTGGAATTGCCAATTATTATTCCTGTGGAAAATGTATAGATATTTTCATTTTCATTGGTGTACTGATCCCAAGCATTTTTTTTATTCAAAAAGGTAAAGGTGACCTTGCAGGATTTACCCCACTGGTCATGACTGACTTTAAGGGGCGGTGCTCATCTCTGTTTCTTAAGCCAAAGAATCGGTGTTGTCCAGAGATGTTTCCATGGCCATGTGGTCGCAGCAGCACAGAGTGTGCGGCAAAACACAGAAGGCTGTTACCTCCCCACATGTTTATATGCAGTACCTATTCATCTACTTGCATCTGCATGCTTTCGAACTGCGAGGTTGCAAAGAGCTGGGACAAGTGACGGGAGCTCACTCTGGCTCATAGCACGCAGGACTTGAACTGCTGAGCTAGAGACCCTTAATGGTCTAAGACTCAGCAACCTAACCACTGAACCACCAGGTCCCTTTTATCCCAAAGCAACCATCTCACTAACCAAAGTGACTCTGGGTAGCATCAGTATAATGAAAACATAAATATTTTTAAAAAAATGTTCAAAATTTACAAGAGTTAAATAAGGACTAAAAACCAAGAGCACAAACAGTATGGAGGTGGGATCTTCTCTATTACTTCACCAGCCACCTCCAGCATCGAGACCCTCCATTAAGCCCCCAGAGCTATGTTTTAAGGCCCTTCCAGAAGGCTAAAAAAGGGGCTGTTACCTCCAGCCGCAAGATGTTCCAAGTAATTAAGATCAAGTCTTCAGAGCAGTGGTGTGAAGAGGCTACGGGTGAGCAAACCTCCTTTTCTCTTTCTGTAATATGCCTTTGTTTCCAATCCTGTAGTCACTCCATTTCATTTCTAGAAAGGTAGTCAATGAAAGTACGTTGCAAACATGGATCTTTACCGGAATAACGGAAGCTCTCATAGAAGCTGGACGTTTTGTCAAAATGGTGAAAAATGTTTTGTGAAAAACATGGGAAACACTCCTGCCCTTAAATATGTGTGTACAATATCATGTCACATGTAAAAAAAAAAAAGGCATAGATTTTGTGACATTACTTCACAGTGTCATTACATCATTCATCCCCTGCAGAGGCCCTTGGTGAATATTTATAGATGGCTCTAACATCATCTTTATTCAGCTGGACAGCTGTCACTGTATTTTAGAGTCAGTAGGTTAAATTATGAGTTTTAGGTTAGCAGTAATACCATAATAGTTTCTTCTTTAAATTGCAGACGGATGCAGGAATGAAGTAGAAAGGGCTTTGGAAGAAATATTGAGGAAGTGAAACTGAAGTGGATTAAAAACAGACTGTTTGATGCCTACTCCAGAGGAAGCGTCTTCATGCAGCAGTGAGGTGGTAACTCATGCAGCAGTGAGAAGCTTTTAATTGTGATAATATATTGACTCAAAAAAAGGGAATGAAGGGGAGCGGAAAGCATTTGAAAAAGGAAAGGAAAAGAAAAATGATAACAGGACAATCCTCCTCCTTTCAAACAGAATTAAAAGCAGAAACACCCCCTTAATCGACCTCCTATAAAATAATTACACTTTAGTAAGAGGTAAGAATACCAATGCAGTGGTTTTGGGGTGTTTTATGTGAATTCTCCCCAACTGGAAGTCCTTTAAAGTCAAATTGCACTTCAAAATTTCATTTGCACGCTGCAAATATGATATAGTTCAGTTTTCAATGGGAGATGAATTATTCATTAAGGGAGATAATGGTTTTAAACTAACCAAGGAGCTATAACATTAGCATAAAGAATGCCTTATGTCACATTAATTTTAAAAAGAGGAAACACATAACATGAAAGACACTGAAGCACAATCTTTTGTGCATGTACACACAGTCCTGTTAAACAAAAAGCAGTTATTTGGGCAACAACCACTTGGTTGCATGTTAATCACACACAGAAGTTGTTTTATAACCCCATTTGATCTTGGTTATTAATTGCGTTGTGGCAGTTCAATTGGCTACTTTCCATTCCACAAACTTTATCTCTTTAATAGGATGTTATAAACCCCAAGCTCCAAATACACAGAATTAAAGAACTGATGTTCTCTTCCTTGCCACCTTCCCATATTTACAGTGTAAATATCTGACATTCTATTAATTCCTACTCAAAGCAAAAAAGCAAATTAAAAATATTGATGTTGGCAACAAAAGACAACTGATCATCTTCAACAAAATCATTTAATTGTAGTACTCAGTATCCCACAAATAATAAATTGCGCAGAGCCAACTTGAATTGCCAATGGAAAATTATCTCCGGCAAAACCAGACTGCAGTCAACATTTACGAGTAAAGTCACAATTGTCTTTTATTTATTAGCAGGCAAGGTTGTTAATAATAATAATCTGTGCATTGACAACGTTTCTATTTGTCAGTTGCAAAAGGCCACACAGGTTTGATCCGCACATAGACTGTGGCAAATGCATTACAACATCCTAGGTTCTTGGGAAGAACTTGATGCTTGTGAAGGCCAGCTGCAGCTAAGAACTGGCAGCTGTGATTTTACATTATTGTGAACAGAATAGATGGGGGGGAAAACTAGAGAAGATAACAAAACACAAAGACCTGCAAATAGAAATCGAACAATTGTGGCAAAAGAAAGCAAAGGTAGTAGCAACAGTAATAGGTGCCTTGAATGCAATCCTAAAACAACTGGAGCACCACTTGATCATCATCGGCACTGACAAAATCCCCACAAACAACATCTGCTTATTCCCAGGTCCCTACCCTGCATGGGTTGTCATGTTGATGTCATGATGGTTTGTTGTGGACTTTGCTGCAAGGTGTTCTAATAACAAACTACATCAGATATTGTCAAATCTACTGTCCAAACTACCTCATTCAACAGTCCCAAGATTTAAATTCCATGCCTCTTTCCCCCATCATAATATGCTGGTGGACATATTACTGCTTGTTTCTCAGCAATGAATGTGGAAGGCACCTGCACTGTGCTTTTAATGTAGACACCTGGCTGTCAGCCTTGGCAGCTTCATACCTTCTACTGAAGGAGTCACCCTTCCATTTGTGGAGCCTCAAAGCATCAAAGGACTTGAAGAATGATCCAGATTGTAAAGATATGTGATAATTAAAGAGAGACCCAACCTAAAACTAAGGAGACATTTTATGACAGTGAGAAAAATTAGTCAATGAAACAGCTTGCCTCCTAGAGTTATGGATGCTCCATTATTGGAGGGTTTCAAGAAGAGATTGGAGAACCTTTTGACTGTGGTGGCATAAGGTCTCTCGCCTTGAGCAGAGAATTGGAATAGGAGATCTCTGAAGTCTCTTTGAACCCTACAATTCAATGTTCTATATTCTGTGTTCACCCCAGTCCCTAAACCAGGACTGGGGGTGACATGATAGCAGTGTTCCAATAACTAAGGGACTGTCACAAAGAAGGGGGGGGGTGTCAACCTATTCTTCAAAGCACCTGAAGGACGAGAAGCAACGGGTGGAAACTAATCAAGAAACTAGAACAAAGAAGAAATGTCCTGACAGTTAGAACAATTAATCAGTGGAATGAATTGCCTCCAGAGGTTGTGGATGCTCCAACACTGGAGGTTTTTAAGAAGAGATTGGACAGCCATTTGTCTGAAATGATACAGAATCTCCTGCTTGAGCAGTGGGTTGGATTAGAAGACCTCCAAAGTCCCTTCCAGCTCTGTTATTCTGTTATTCTGTGAATGACCTTGGGAGACAGAAGGAAGAGTCATGAATTAGGCAACTTTCAGATAAGAAGCAGTTGGGAATGGGCATATGTTAAACATCTCTGAAGGACCCTGCTTAGTTACATCACTGTAAAGGAAGGAGAGCTGTCCTTTCAGACTTGCAAGATTCTATTAATATAATCTTCCAATAAAGTTAGAGCTAGCACTGGGTGGACTTCTTATCTAGGCTGATATAGATAGAGGACACTACAGCTGATAATGATGTTTATTTTCAGACTCTTCCATCTAATTAAAACACACAGCAAGTAATATGCAGGTTGCTTTACGCCCAGACAGATTCAGTGATTTTAGAAATGACTTATTATTTCCTTAATAATACAACAATCAACACATAAAACAACCCAAAGGTACACATATAAATTAGTGTGAAATTAAGGTCACCGATTTGATTAAAAGGCACAAACTTCCATTCGGATTAAAGAAATAACGTGAATAAAAAGGCAGGATGTTGACAGTTGGATCGTTGTTTCTAAATAAACAGACAAATCAATAAATAGCACCATATAGTTGTGTTGCAAACTCTTTCTTGTATGTGTGCCATGACATTGCATATACATCCAAACAGGGTGTAGCTCGAGGTGCAATTGTGCGTTATTGCATTCATCCTGACAAAAGCAGCAACATTCTAGGAACTCCCCCTCCTTTTTTTCCCCCTTCAACAACAATCTTAAGAGGTAGGTTGGACCGCTGCCCAGCAACCAGTTTCCTTTTCATCGTGTTAAAAAAAGTTTTGTTGGCTTCAGTGTTTGCAATACACCCTTGAGTTGCTCATTATTTCAACATTGTCCTGCAGCTGCTGTTCTTAGCGGTCCCAGTTGCTCAGAATTTTAATTCCTGGTTGTTTCCATTTGGCTGTCAGCCATTACAGAAAAGCAGCAGGGAAATTTTAAATGAAGGTTTATTTGTTGTTGGCAAACTCATTCTTTGAACCAAATGAAAACAAATATTGAGACAGGAAAGGGGAAGATCTGGGCTGATATTTCCAAAAGGGGACAGGAATCTCTTTGATTAAGGCAGCCAAATGGCAGAATTTTTAGTCTCACTTTTTAAATATCATCTCAATATCCACATTTGCAGCTCTGACCCCAAAGATCTTCCTGGAATGAGCATGTAACCGTGTGACTGTTGGACTTGATGCAAGCTCAAATGCAGCTTATCTCCAATTTGAAAATAGGAAAAGAAATGCAGTTTTGCAAAGATTCAAGATTTGAGAAGGAGGGGAAAACAGGTCTCAGATTTCTTCTGAATATGAATCATTCTTTTTAAGTTTTAGCCCCTGCCAAGTTTGGCAAGCAAATGCATTACCCCCTTCCAAAAAGAGAGGAAATGTTTGACCCTCTAAAAAAAAAAAAGAGAGAGAGAGGCATATTTATATGTCTGTGCATGTGCTAATTTATGCAAAATTGTTGGAATTTAAATAGATGTACCCTTCATCTCTCCCAAATGATTTGTGAGCCTGCTGCTCAGTCCCACGTTTACATCCTAGTTGCTGAATGGAGAAAAGGTAAGATGTCTTCTCCTTCTGAACTTGAACTTGGTCCATAGTTGGGTGACATCTCCATTAAGAAGGTTCAAGCTTCTGAAATTCTTCATTTAGAATGAAATTATGAAAAAACAGACTAAGGCAAGAAACGAAACAGTTAAAAATTAGGCCTGGGGTTCAATGTAGACATAATACTCAAAATCAGTCCCAAGATGGAAGTTATGGAGATCTTTCAATGCATTCAATTCAATACCATCTGTAAAGTCAGATACACAGCTACCCTAACAATGACACATACACACGCGTGCATATATACATACTCCATCTTCCTGTTTCATTATTAGCTTCCCAGGGGCCAATTATCACTCTAGCAGGTGGAGAGGATGTGAAGAGAGGAAGCAGGCCAAATGTTTTAATTAGCAGATGGGAACCCAGGTTTAGTGTAGCACTTCTCTTTGTCGTGAAACTGAAGCACTCCTGCTATCAGGATCCATTAAAATGCATTTATTTTATATTCTTTCATAAAGCACTCAGCAAGGAAACACATGAATGACAGGTGCATATTGTTGAATGATTTATAAGGAAGCATTACAGATTTATGATGTGACCCCCACTCATTGGTCATAAGAAAATGGCCCTATTTCTATCTAGAGTGGATTGGCAAATTTTACACACACACATACAGACAATGAGATGATAGATAGATAGATAGTCCAGAAGAAGAATCCCAGATTGACTACCAGTATCATTGCCACTCCTTGAACAGCAAAGACACCTAACAAGCAAGTACTGGAGCACATAATATCAGACATGTCACTGGAAGGCAAAAATCACAAAGCTGTGTCTCACTTACTTTGGCCATGTCATGCAGGGGAATTCACTGGAGAAAGCAATTGTGTTTGGAAGAGTTAGCGGTAAAAGGAAACCAGGCTGCCAAAGAACATAATGGCTGGTCATCGTCAAAGCTGACAGCTAGCCAGAGCATAGAACAACTTAAAGCATTAGTGCAAGATTGGAAGGTGTGGAGAGACCAGGCCCATAGAATCGCAAAGAGCTGGAAACAACTGAATGGATAACATCATCATCTTTTTAGGCTTTAGAGCAGGTCTTCAAACTTGGCCCTTTTATGACTCGTGGGCTTCAACTCCCAGAATTCCTCAGCCAGCATGCCTGGCTGAGGAATTCTGGGAGTTGAAGTCCACGAGTCATAAAAGGGCCAAGTTTGAAGACCCCTGCTTTAGAGGAAGAGGTGCTATCTCAAAGAGTCAGACTTTTAAACCATACCACTTCTAGAAAGTTAAGCAACTTTGGGGATTGATGGATACATCTGGAACATTGAGAACCTATGATAGATGCTCTCACAAAATGCCTGCTGTGCTGGTTTGTCACAAATTATTCATTTCCCAGTGATGTTTACCCCCCTTTCTGCTAAATTGTTGTCTTGAGTTTTCTTTTTTGCTCTCCTTTTTAGACTAAGTGGGTGCATTTTTTTGTTTTAACTGATCTGATATCACTCTCCATGTTTTGTTTTCCCAAGAGGTTTATTAAGTCCACTAGAAATTTGAAATCCTTCTGGAAATCAAAATTATGCTAGAGGCCAGCCGTTTTCTTTCCAACCTGCCAATATCATCATCATTATTAAGATTAAAATAATCTGATCCCATGAACTAGTATCGCTTCCCTCTTTCAGTCTTGAAAAATGTTTTCTGCAGCAACTTCATCTGCCCTGCCTTACAACCTTGGTAGGTTTTGGCAGTTTATTAATAGTAAAAATATACTAATTGAAATGCTGATTTGAGCGGCAATTAGGAGAATTAAAGACATTAATCTTTTGCACATTTAATGCATGTTGCTAAAATGGGTATCTATATATATATTTAAGACTGGAGTTATAAAGTAAAGTGGAGCTAAAAGGGTCAAATGCTTTTATTATCAAAACGTTATATTATCCTACTGTTTTCTACAGATAGCTAAATTACCCTGCCTGCTGGAACAAAGGAAGACGTTGGCTGGGTCTTATAATTCTGCAACTGGCGCGCTGAAAATTTAGTAAGTCTTAATAACCAAGGGTCAAGAGGTGTGCAGCAGAGTTTAATGGAGACTTCAGGACAATTTATTAGGTGACAAATGACAGCTCCCTTCATCCTGCCTCTTGTCTGCAATCACCTTAATTGAAAGCCACTGAGTGATAGTTCTCTGCAGTTGGTCAGTCTTTTTTCTATGTACAACCGATGCCCCATGTGGAGAGCTCTCATTACTGCACGTTGGAACCTGAATTACAGTGTTTCTTAAGTAGAGCTTCAGAGGAGATGTCCATGGACTTATCTGAAAGGATCAGACATTTTCTCAAATTGCAACTGGCTAACCACATTGGCCAGGTTCAAACAAGGCCAACCCTGTGTTGGGCAATGTTAAATTGACCTAAACTGACCATTGCAATTTTGAGTCAAGCTCTTCTTCTATAGTCAGTTGTGATGATTGAACCCCAGTCAACTATGGACAGAATCCATAGTTCCCCATGGAAGAGTACAGAGAAGAGCAGCAAAGATGATTAGGGGACTGGAGGCTAAAACATATAAAGAACAGTTGCTGGAATTGGGTATGTCTAGTTTAATGAAGAGAAGGACGAGGGGTGACATGATAGCAGTGTCCGAATATCTAAGAGGCTGCCACAAAGAAGAGGGAGTCAAGCTATTCTCTAAAGCAGGGCTTTTCAACCTTTTTACCAATTGTACCACTTTTAGGATATGGCAATATTCGAGTACCACCTAGCAAGGTGTCAAAAACTTGGTGACAAAGAAAAAACCTGTTCAAAGTTGAAATTGCACTGAAATGACTTATGACCATTTTTCACACTTATGACCATTGCAGCAACAGGGTCATGTGATTTATATTTGGATGCTTGGCAACTGATTCATATTTATGATGGTCATGTGATCCCCTTCTGCAATCTTTTGACAAGCAAAGTCAATGGCAGAGCTGCTGGTGGCCAACTGCTAAGGCGGGACTTCCTTCCCTGCCTCCCTTTTTCTCATTCCCATCTCCTTCTGAAGGAAGAATTTGAACCCCCCCCCATATTTTCCCTCTTCCATATATTGATCAAACAAGGAAAGGCCTCCAGAGACAGAAAAGACAAGGTGCTGAGTGAACTAGCTTAAAAAGGCACTTCCCCTTTAAGAATTAGCTACTGGCTAGAAAGGAAAGTAAGGAGCCCAGCTGGCACTTAAAGAAGAAAAAAAATGTAAGTACAAATGTACAAAATGTAAGCCCAAATGGCTCCATTCATAAGTAAAATCTGCAGCTCCAGAGGACTCTCTCACTGTAAGTCTTTGCCTGTGCTGGCTCTTTCCCTCCCCCACTACACTTGGTTAGGCAGGGTTGCGTACCACCTGCCACTCATTAATGTACCACAAGTGGTACGCGTACCACAAGTGGTACGCGTATCACAGGTTGAAAAGCCCTGCTCTAAAGCACCTGAGGGCAGAACAAGAAGCAATGGATGGAAACTAATCAAGGAGAGAAGCCACCTAGAACTAAGGAGAAATTTCCTGACAGTTAGAACAATTAATCAGTGGAACAACCTGCCTCCAGAAGCTGTGGATGCTCCAACACTGGAAGTTTTTAAGAAGAGACCGGACAACCATTTGTCTGAAATGGTATAGGGTTTCCTGCCTGAGCAGGGGGTTGGACTAGAAGATCTCCAAGGTCCCTTCCAACTCTATTGTTGTTGTTGTTGTTATTATTAAATATGGTGGATGTGCAGAGTAGTTGAAAAAATGAGGCATTCAGTTGTGAGGATTTTCTTAGCCAATTAAATTACCCCATATCTAACCTTTGTTGCACGCTAGCAAATGTTATAGGGAACTGTTAGTTTTTCAAGGTGGCCCAGACAAGAAGTACTCCTGGGAGCAATAACTTTATCTTTATTGTAGGGTTATGTTAACAGTATCTTTCAAGTCTGAAAGTACATCCCTCTCCCCCCCCTTGCCTTTACAGTTCAAGATACTAGGGAGGGTTCCTTCTAAGAGGCTTTCTCCAGCCCTCCTCTTTCAGAGTTAAAAACAGGCACTATATGTATTACTAGGATTGAAAATCTTTTCCTTCACTCTATTTGCCCGCCCTATCTGTGGGTCTGTCTGGCTGTCCTGGAGGCAGATGGATGAGAGACCGACAAAGGATTGTACTCTTCCACTGCTGATCTCATTAACTGGGGTAACCATTGCAGGTTTATTCAGAACTATTTTGTGAAAAGGTAAATGGAAAACACAAGAGACCAATTCATAGTGAAGAGATCAACTCTCCATTTCAGCCACCTTTATTTTGAACGTTGCTAGTCAGTTTTAGAGCCGAATATACTACATCATTTATTAAATTTAATAAGAAAGCCTTTGACCTGGAGAAATTGAAGTGGCAATCCAGAATGCAAATGGCTATTTCTGTTTACATTTCTTTTCGAACTACAGTGAGTAGTGGAATGATGCTTCCAATGTACTTTGATGGCTCTGTTCACACAACTTACTAAATCGCACCACGGTGATTCTTCTTTATTCTGATTTTCGTTCCTTGTTTTTTTGTTTTTTCCCCACAGTTTGCAAATTGTTTAATCATAATGACTTCAATTAATTCAGCCTCAGTCAATCAACAGGCTGTAAAATGAATGTAAACAGTTACGAGCTGTGTTTTGTGTTTTGAGAAATTAAACCGGTATTAATTGTGACTTTATTAGAAAACCTGAGATCAAGGAATCAGGCAAATTCATACAGCTGGAGCTGTGATGTTGCTATTGGTAATTTACGGCCAAATAAAATTTAATGTGATATCATTGAAATTGGTAGCGGTTCTTTTCCTTTATTCCTTTGCTCAAAAGTAAAGGAAGGGAACTACTTTGAGGTCACGGCCCTGGTCAAGACAGGGAAGGAATCATTAACTTTTTGCTCTATATTACATTAATCTTAAGTTTCTGGAGGACATTTTCATGCCAGAATAGATAGATAGCCTTTATTATGGTCATAAGCCAAGAACAGAAAATATCACCATACAGTAGTAGTAAGACATTGCATGGACATTAGCAGTTAGAGCTCAGAGCAGGGCAGAGTTTATCCACCATATAACAAAACTTTGTAACATTTAAGGACATGGAAATTGTCTTTGCTATCTAATAAATAATGTAAGAAAAATAATGCAAGGATGGTTTAGGAACTGAGAAAGGAGAGGGGAGATCAGCTGCAAATAAGCATCCCTGTAGAATTTGTAAGTTAGGGGAAAGTGGCTTCCACTATATCTGCAGCACAAGGGCAAAAAAAGGGATACACATGTAACATATCTTATTTATTATATTATGTATTATTTCTAATTTAATTGTATATTACAGGTCGTCATCGATTTACAACAGTTCATTTAGTGACCGTTGTAAGTTACAACGGCACTGAAAAAAGAGACTTATGACCGTTTTTCACACTTAGGACCATAGCAGCACCCACAATTTCTGGAGGCAAATCATTCCACTGTCCAGTTCTTTTCACCATCAGGAAATGTCTCCTTAGTTCGAGGCTGGTTCTCTCCTTGATTAGTTTCCATCCATTTTACTTCTTGTTCTGCTTTCAGGTCCTATCCTATAGCACTAGCAATAGCACTTAGACTTATATACTTCATATTGCCTTCTCTAAGTGGTTTACAGAGTCAGGATATTTGTCCCCAACAATCTGGGTCCTCATTTCACCGACCTCGGAAGGATGAAAGGTGGAGTGAATCTTGAGCTGGTCAGGATCGAGCTGGTAGTGGGATTGTTTTTATAGTAATAGCATTAGGATTTAGATTTATATACCATTTCACAGTGCTTTACAGCCCTCTCTAGGCAGTTTACAGAGTTAGCATCTTGCCCCCAACAATCTGGGTCCTCATTTTACTGACCTCAGAAGGATGGGAGGCTGAGTCAACCTTGAGCTGGTGAGGATCAAACTCCTGGCAGTGGGCAGAGTTTGCCTGCAATACTTCAATCTAATCACTGTGCATCATGGCTCCTATCCTATCCTATCCTATCCTATCCTATCTTATCCTATCCTATCCTATCCTATCCTATCCTATCCTATCCATTATTCCTAGCATATATGTCCAGGGGCTTTAGTACTGTACACTAAACAGAACCAAAAAATAAATAAATCAGGATTCCTTCTTAAATCCCCAAGTTCACTTAGGAATAGGTAGGTAGAACCTCTAGTTCTCAAAATAAACCAAACAGCAGATTGGACACATGGCCTGCCTACAATCTCCCTTCAACAGCTGGGTGCCATAATTCCCCACCCTGACAGCCATTAGCAATGATTTTTTTAAAGCCTTGCCATAATTGATGTAGCCTTTGGAGAACCTAAATCTTTAATAACACAATTTTAGTGCCAGCATGAGTTTCATTAGGAGAGGAAATGGGAAGAGACAACACCTTAAGTGCAAGCAAGATTGGGATATGGTGCTAATGAAGAAACGCATACATCAAAGGAAATTACAGCAAGGAAGCAATTAAAAAGTGGTGTGGATCCTACGAGGTGTGTGTGTGTGTGTATTTATGTGTGCATATATGTATATTGTATGTTTATAGGCCAACTTTTCCAACTTGGTGTCCACTACACCATACATATATAATGCTGAATTATAATAGGTACAGGTAGCATTTGATAGCCAAGAGTTTCACTTCAAATGCCCAAAAACCAGAACAGGTCTTGTAGACTTTGTCAGACTACCAGATTTTATAAAAAGGCATAAAACTTCAGGCAATCTCAGTGGAAGCAAATAACATTTTCAAGCTGGACAGTGGCAGCAGATATGTCCCCTGGAGCTGGATGGCCAATACATCTGGCAGGCATCTGCTAAGAGATGACCGTACAAGGGTTTACTTAATTTTGAAGAACATGGAGTTGCGAAAAACCTCAAGATCTCAAAATAAATTAAACGAATTTATTTTTTAATAACAATGGATAGAAAAAAACAATGGATAGAAAATCCAATAAATAAAAACCTCTAGGATTGAAGACAGGAGGCAGTGTTATCCCCTGAGCTCTGAAAATACTAATATCAATAGAAGACTATATCTGGCTGCAAAGGATATTGTGACAAAAAAAGCTTTGCTTTTTTTTAAATCTTTGACTTTGCCCTTTATGAAATGCTAGACATTTATTTAATGAACTGATGATTTTTTTAAAAAAATCTGTGGCTCTTAAACGAACACGATGGACAGAGTTTTCCTTATATTGGGCAATGTTAAAAGTCTATTTATAAAAGCAATTTATATTCTAAGTGATCTACGCTAGCCGACAATATCAACTCCCTCTCCAAGCGCAGAGAAAACGGTCAGAAATGTTTTGCCACAATAGGTGAAAATATGCTCCATTTCAGAGCCATGGCTATAATTTGAACTCTTTCTTCATTGGTGTTTGGAATAAAAGGAAATAAAGAAAATGCAATGTTGATAGAAAGCCTGCCTCGAATGGAGAGTAGCTGTGCATGGATGGAGTGAAATAATCAGAATCATAGTATAAACAACCTAGTATTCAAAGCAAATCCATCTTTATTACAGTCATAAACCAGCTTAATATAGTGCTCAAATGCTTTATGCTGATTGATGTTTTAAAACAAAAATATTCCATGGTGTTTTGGCCAATGATGAGATCTGGGTGGACACCCTTTGGGCACCTGTGGCTGTACCTTTTATTTGTGGTAGGTAGGTAGGTAGGTAAGTAGGATCAGAAGTGCCTGGAATTAGACAGACGTCATCTCAGTAAGAAGAGAAGAAATATTTTTGGCTCTGTGTTTGCCTGTGCGTGGGAGGGATTGATGAATAAATCAGATGCTTTCTATCAGAAACTGCATGCTTTTTTTTTAAATTCTTATTTGGCCCTTGAATAATGAGAAAACCTCTTGTGACTCTGGATATTAAGGGATTCTGAGTTCCTCCCCCACAAAGAGGATTTGTGGATCTATCATTCCTACATCAGGGGTCTTCAAACTTGGCCCTTTTATGACTTGTGGACTTCAACTCCCAGAATTCCTCAGCCAGGCATTGAACAAAGCTGATCCGGCTGTTTCAACATAACATAGTGAAAACAAACCCTGGCTTAAAGCAATGTATGAGTGCTAATTATGATTCATTATAGGCTGAGAAGTGGGAAGAGGAAAAAAAAATCAGAAACAGATGCTTTTTCATCAATCACAATTAATGATAATTTTCAATATTGTCTTTACACCAAATGCTTGTTGAAAATGGGTAAAATTTAACCTCGCATGTAGAGGATTCAGTTTCAAAAGATGCTATTTGTTCATTACCAGGATTTATGAGTAACGGGAAAAAAATGAAGTGTTTTGAGAATATATTGTAAAATAGTGACTTGAATGGTACAATTTTCATGCTTATTAACTCCCATGTTGCTCCTTTGTTGTGTTTCAGAACAGGCAGATCTGAATAGGAATGACAGTAGCATTTTTCTTACCCCTAAAAAATGAGAAAGAAAAAGAAAATGGAGGTGCCTAAATAAATCGTATGCCATTATCGGAAGCTGACATTAATGAGCTATATTAACAATGCAGGTTACTTCCACAAAGAGGGTAGAAAACAGATTCTTCCACTCTTGATGAAAAGACTTGGTGTGTGAATCTTACTTCTGGAAAACCTGAGTTTTCCAGCTGTCTTTCTATTTTTTAAATCTTCATAAAGGAAGCGTTTAATCTGTAGTGCAAAAAAACCTGGACTGATTGATCGTGTTGGGAGCGAAAGGATTCATCAGCGGCATAGGAGTCAAAACAGGAAAAGAAACTAACTTAACCACTGCACAGATTGACTTCAAAAAAATGTGGCAAGGAAGGTCATAAAATGGGGCAAAACTCACTTAACAAATGTATCACTTAGCCACCGCAATTTAAGGCTCAGTGGTGGTCATAAGTCAAGGACCTTGCAAGGCAATCCAGAGAAGAAACCCAGTCAGGACTAATAGCCTGAAAGTAACCCTCCAATCCTTCACTTTTACTCTCCTGAAACATAGGGTGGGTCCCTTCTGAGATACTTTCTCCATCCCTCCTCATTTGGACTCAACTTTGTTTATCAGTGCTCACCCCCACCTGTGCCCAGATCCTGTCAGTCAAGGAATTTCGACTGATGGGGTCCAGGAGAAGAGCTTTCTCTCCTGTGGCTCCTGACCCTGAGGTGAGATCGGCTCCCACCTTTCTGAGTTTCTGTAAGAGCTTTAAGACCTGGTTCTGCCAGATGACTTGGGGACCCAATGGAGGAGCTTCGTACTGGAGGTGGTTAACAGAATAACAGAGTTGGAAGGGACCGTGGAGGTCTAGTCCAACCCCCTGCTCAAGCAGGAAACCCTATACAATTTCAGACATAAATATTTGTCCAATCTCGTCTTAAAAACCAGTGTTGGAGCATCCACAATTTCTGGAGGCAAGTTGTTCCACTGATTAATTGTTCTAACTCTCAGGAAATTTCTCCTTGGTTCTAGGTTGGTTCTCTCCTTGATTAGTTTAATTAAGAGCTAATCCCCCCCTTCCTCCCCCCCCATGCATCCAACTCCCTCCTTCTCCATCTTGTGTCAATGAGTTTATTTTGTTTGTATTGTCATTTTATACTTGATGGTTTTAATGTTGTTCATGCTGTGAGCCACCCAGAGTCACTTCGAAATGAGATGGGCAGCAAATAAATTTAATAAATAAGTAATCATCCTCATCATCAAACCACTGTCTGTCTGGCAGCTCTTCCTCCTGTCTCCCAAGGTCCTTCCCAGATACCATTAAAGTAGGCACAAAGAAAGTATAATTGCAGGTGTTCCTCAAATATCAGTGGAGAGAGCATTCCAGATTTGGGTTGTTGTTTTTTTTAAAAGAAAATCTTTGCTTAGTATGGATTCCATGCCAACATTTTGGTTCGTGACATTGACCACCAATGTAGATATTCCTGAAACATACTGTCTTCTGATCTATGGACAAGCTATGGCCTCTTGATTGCCTTGATTACGTTCCCTGCCATCTATTTTTAAATGACCCAGGGATCACACTCTGCATTGGCATATGAAAAAACATCTTTTGATTTTGATTCATCCTGCTTTGCCTTGGGGTAAAATTGAGCCCAGAGACAGAAATGTAATGGTTGTCTAACTCTTTGCCGTCCTCCTATTGACCTTGAATGATTGTCTTGCCTTGGGGCAGAAGCTGTAATAGGAACTTATCTCCCAAAGCTAAAAATAAGCTAAGTATCTTTTTCTTAATTATTTATAGACCGTTGTCCTGCTTTTCCGTGTAAATTGGACAGTACCATCATTGTTACTGTACCATAAACTGCCAATAAGCAATTACTTGCGTGTAAGAATATGTCTGTTTTGGAGAAATAGCAGAGAAACCAGCTCCCAAATGTCAAGAAAAGGGGGGACCATGTATTTCCATTCAGTGCTACTTTTCCTTTCATTAGAATAGAATAAAATGATTAAAATTTCTCAATGTGAATTAACCATGCAATCCTAAATGGCATTAATCTCCTATATTAAAACCTATAGACTTTTCTCCAGAATGGAAGGTAGGAAGCAACACCCTATCAGATTACACAACAATCTAATCAAGCTTGGATAATTTTGAAAAACTGATTGGTATCCAACTTGATTTCTACATGGATACTAATCTAATTCCAACAGTTAGGCTAGAATGGAATGCTTTAAAAGCATTCCCTGATTTTTGAT
Organism: Azemiops feae; assembly: GCA_023970755.1. Lineage (NCBI taxonomy): Eukaryota > Metazoa > Chordata > Lepidosauria > Squamata > Viperidae > Azemiops > Azemiops feae. The sequence goes on from JALGBA010004163.1 coordinate 1,010,129, forward strand.
CTTATCCCAGAGGGGGAAGAAGTCATAGACTAGATTCAGTTGATAAAATAGGAGCACGGTGACTTGAGTGATTGGAATGCTTGGCAGGAGATTAGCAAGCCCGCGTTTGAGACCCGAGAGCTGCCATGGGGCGGGGCTGAGCTCTCGTCCTTCCCTCCGGCTCCTACCAGGGACATGAAAGGACCCCCCAACTGGGTGTCCCCAGGCCAACGGTGATGCCACTGGCTAATCCTTTCAATCTGGAAGCACCTCAGTGCTTCTGACACGAGTGCAAAAAGTTGATAAAATTAATGTCAGTTACATATATAACTTTGGGGTAATGAGACTGAATGACCAAAGGGGGGTTGCTTCAAACAACATGGAATTTGCTGTGAACATAAAATGAAATAAAATGCATCAACAATAATTGCTTAAAAGCAAATGTTAATGTTCATTGCAATCATTCTAAGGTTGGAAATGCAACTCAGAAATGGCAACATTAACTCATATGGTCTGGTCTTATCCTATTGCCACATTTTGAACTCTCCACAACAGGACTATTACCGTAACTGTGGATCAATTGTTGTTCAGTCATACGTTCTTTCTGGCTGAATCCCCAACATTTGGAATTTGTCAAGATATTAATAACTATGGTCTTTTTGGATATGGAGATTGCATTATCCTATAATATTGGAAGAAGAAGTCTTCATCTGATTTTCGGCAGCTACAAATATTCTCCTTTATCAGTACAGTTGTATGTATTTGTTACTTCTGTTAATTGATTGGGGCATGATTGGCTCAACAGTTAAAGACACTGAGCTTGTCAGCTGGAGAGCTGACAGCCCAGGTTCGAGACCCAAGCGCCGCTCAATGGGGTGAGCTCCCGTTCCTTGCTCCAGCTCCTGCCCATCTAGCAGTTTGAAAGTATGAAAATGCAAGTAGATAAATAGGTACCACTTTGGTGGGAAGGCAACTGCGTTCCATGCACCCCGGTCTATAGCCATGCTGGCTACACGACCACGGAACCATCTTTGGATAATGCTGTCTCCCTGGGCTAAGAAACAGAGACGAGCACCACCCCCTAGAGTCAGATATGACTGGAAACCTTTACCGTCTGTTTAATCAGTATAACATAAACTAGTAGTATTTTATCATGTTTTTGTGTTGCAAATATTCTGTAATTTCCCAGCCATCAAGGGTAGCAGAACATTCAATCTTTTGCAGTAGCCTAGTTGCACAATCCACTTTAATTTTTACTCTGCCTCAACATTAGCCACCTTGCTTGTCAGAATGCAGTATTCCTCTCGCTGTCATTCACACGACAACATTATCGCCGCTCTGCAATAATGAAAAACAAACTGGAGCTTATAACAATCAATATGGATCTTCTTCGTCCTTCCAAACACACCTTTTATTTCTTTCCCAGTGCAATTTAGAAACTAACATTAACAAGTAGCCTTCATGCCCTCCCATAAAGGTTGGCCATCCCTCTGCAGCAAATTAATCCCAATTAGTAAAGATATTTTGTCTCTCTATGTCATTACATTTTTGATTTACTAGATTTTCTGGATGCAAACGGCAAATGTTAATGACTTACTTTGCTGGGAATTTATCCTGTTCATTTCCCATTTGACAATTAGTTGCATCTCAGCAAGGCTTGGTAGCTTCCACTAATGAACTCAAGGTCTCCCAGGAATAATGGTGTGTTTGATAGGTTTTGTGCTTTTTTTATGACATCTGTAAAAATATAGGTTCTTGGGGGGAAACAAATTCTGGAGACCAGGAGGATTGATTATGTTCACATAAATGTCGCTGGTCATTTGTATTTTCCATTATTTAGTGGCAGAACAGCAAAATGGGAGAATCTCTGAAGAACAGAAATGAATTTTGGTAAATTCAGCATCTTTTGCTTTATGGCTGAGAAACTCAGGATGGGAAATACACCTTGTTCTGCTCATTTTTTCCTAAATTATTCTGATGGCACTGAGCCATTTTAACATAAGGATTTATCTACAATATAAATGCTGGCTAGGTTTGCTGAAAGTTCTATTTTAGCAACCACCCTATTTTTTTTTTAATTGCCAGGCCCACCTTCACACAATACCTTGAACTAGATCAGGAAACTGACCTGGCTGTGAATTTGGAATCAGCACAAACCACGTTAGTACGCAGGAGAAAGAAGATGAAATTGTACGGCAGCTCAAGGCTTAGAACAACAACAAAAAAAGAGATGTAGGGGAAAGAGGCAGGAAAAAGAAGATGGCCTCAAAGGACATGTTCCACGGAGAAGGCTTCATCTAAGGAAAGAAATATCAGAAATAGTCTTCTCCCTCTGCTGAGGTCATATCAAGCTCCAGCATTGCAAAACTGACACCACGACAGTTCTGAAATATAACTGAAACTTCAAAGCAATTTTACCCATCAAGCAGCTTAAGCTCCTGGGGTTTCCAAAACAAGTGGCATGACCTACTCAAGACATGAAAGCCTTCCGAGAAAATCTGAAGCCTTTGATAAAAGTACATTTAATTATGGTTTCTCTCAACCGCCGCTGTTCTAATGTTGCCTATAATGGACAACGCTACTTGGAAAAGGATACACTTGGTGAGGTTTTGGTCCCCTATCTTGCCTGGCATTGACAAAAACGTATTGAAGCTAACAGAGGATTAAGAAGCATAGACCAAAATAAAGGTTTGTTGCAGCAGCTCTTCAAGATTTCCTAGGATTTTCATTTTCTAATCTACAAAACCTTTCCCTGTTTAGGAATGAACTGGGATAGTTCTGGGATGTGGGAGCCACTCACAGAAACCTCTTGCAGAAAAGAATAAAGGAATACAATTCTGATAACATTCTGAATTTATCCACTGGGATATACTGCATCATGCTGAAGATAGAAGAAGGGATCAACCTTTTCTCCAAACCACCTAAAGGCAGGACCAGAAGCAACGGATGGAAACTAATCAAGAAGAGAAGCAACCTAGAAATAAAGAGAAATTTCCTGACAGAACAATTAATCAATGGAATGACTTGCCTCCAGAACTTATGGGTGCTCCATCACTGGAGGTTTTTAAGAAGAGATTGGACAATCATTTGTCTGAAAGGGTTTCCTGCTTGAACAGGGGGTTGGACTAGAAGAGCTCTAAGGTCCCTTCCTAGAACTAAGGAGAAATTTCCTGACAGTTAGAACAATTAATCAGTGGAACAACTTGCCTCCAGAAGTTGTGAATGTTCCAACATTGGAAGTTTTTAAGAAAAGACTGGACAACCATTTGTCTGAAATGGTGTAGGTTCTCCTGCTTGAGCAGGAGGCTGGATTAGAAGACCTCCAAGGTCCCTTCCAGTTCTCTATTCTATTCTATTCTATTCTATTCTATTCTATTCTATTCTATTCTATTCTATTCTATTCTATTCTATTCTATTCTATTCTATTCTATTCTATTCTATTCTATTCTATTCTATTCTATTCCATTCCATTCCATTCCATTCCATTCCATTCCATTCCATTCCATCCAACTCTGTTATTCCTTCTCCCCTTTTTCTCCTTCCCTTTCTGCTTGTCCTCTTACCAAAAAGCATCTTCTGGAAGGGGAAAAAAAATGAAAAGTTTTCTGATGTGCCAGAAAAGATGGGAAGTACTATTTTACACACCACCCCCACCTACAGTTTCAAATGGTGCAATCCATCGAGAATTAAGTCACAACATTCTGACTTCATAACAGTTGTGTTATGAGCCGGTTGCTTTTTTTTTCCCCCTTCATTGCAAGGTTGAGCAACATTGCTCTAGTCAGAGGGAGGTGTCCATGGTAAGCCATCTGGATTGTTCAGGCAGGTGAGATATTAAATACATTATTTTGAAACTTTCGGGGTTCAGAGGGCCCTGGGGAGTGTGGCTGTGATGCAACAATATCATTGGGGGAGCTGGTGCTGAGCATTTTGCAATTTTCTTTTCGGTTTATTTTTAAGTCTCATGCCCAACATTGCCAAAACTAACAGCAGAGAAAAGGTTTTTAGTTTGCATTCTATAATGCTATCTCAAGAGAGGGAAAAAAATTCAGATACACAGATAAGGTGGCACTGCTCTCTGTCTCTCTCATTCTTGCTTTCACTCTCTCTTCCACAGCTGGAGGAAGCATTGCCCAATCTCTCAGAAAATTTTTAAAAAAATCCATTTCACAACAGAATGTCTTTTTTTAAAAACCAGACTTTATACTGACATTCAAAGGAAGAGAAAATGAACACCTACTGCCATTGAAAACATACAATCTCTCTCTCACCTCATAACTTCAACAAAACTCTGTGTCAGAACAAAAATAGCAATTCTGATTTGGCTTTACATTCATTTTTCTTCTCAGAAATAAAGTTAAATTCCTGAGATAATTGCAGTAGCTATCCTTCCTTCCTTCCTTCCTTCCTTCCTTCCTTCCTTCCTTCCTTCCTTCCTTCCTTCCTTCCTTCCTTCCTGTCATTGTCATCTAAACCATCATCCTTGGAAAATTCCACAGGATTCCTTTGCTTAGATTACAAGCACCGAGCAACGAGAAAATAAGGATTTTCCTGTTTCTTTTCTATATGTAGCTGCTGCTCCATATTTAATAACAGTCTCCTGTTTAATTTTCTAACTACAAGAGAGCATAATATTTTGTTGCAGAGCTTTGGAATACAGCCATACAAGGACAGGTGCCAAATGAGGTGATCCATGAATCCATCCACTGAAGTTTTTTAAACATAGCTTATGGTTTAGCCTGTTAGATAAATCAGGCTTTTGTTGAGCACAAAGGCCTAACGCATCAACCAGGTCTTCACTGTTAGCCAGAAGACTTCAGATTGAAAAAGTTTAGCCCACTAGTTCTGAATGTATCTCTCTCTCTCTCTCTCTCTCTCTCTCTCTCTCTCTCTCTCTCTCTCTCTCTCTCTCTCTCTCTCTCTCTATCTATCTATCTATCTATCTATCTATCTATCTATCTATCTATCTATCTATCTCTAAATATATATATATATATATCCCACACTGTCAGAACTAATTACAGAACCTTGTCAATCCATAATTCTGGCTACTTAGAGATTACTCAGAGACTAATAGTCTGTCCCTTTGGGATAGCTGCCTCATCTCTATTCAGTAACCTTCTTCCCAGCCCTTATAATTTTCAAGACTTGAGTTCATTAGCAACATCAACCAGTCCCTCGTATTCAGTGCATCAAGGTCCTTGCCCTAATTTGGAGCTAATGAGAATAAAATGAAGTAGAAAATGTACTGGTTTTTTTAGAGACATAACTTGAGGTAAAAGGGAAGGAGTGAGTGTGTAAAAAGTCCTCTCCTCCAGATTTGCACATTTAGATAGTGATACATATTTTGAGTTTAGGACCAGGATTATGCAATTTAGTATCCTGCATATATTTTGAACTTTGGGTTTCCATGACTTGAGTTGCACAAATTCAGATGACCATCAGAATTGAAGGGATAAAGAAAAATCTCTTTATTGCCCTCTAGGAGTTGCCTGTATTTAACCCTACCAATAAACCCTGTTTGCTTCTTTGCCCTAAAGACTGAGTTAATCAGTGTTACCATTTTAAAAATCTGGATACCACTTAGGTCTGATTAAAATTGGACAAGTAGGATCATCAGAAAAATTCAGAAGTTCTGAATTTCAGCCATTTTTTCATGCATTCTGCTTCCTGTACTCATGAGTACCTAATACTTTATGCTAAGACCCCCCCATTATCTTTGATACTTCTCTTCTTGATGGTTTTTAAAACTTCTGCAAATCTTGGACTTCTCTCAAGTTTGAGATACCTCTCTATTTCAGAATGATGGGGGATGGTAGTATGCTTTTTGATCTTCCAGCTCATATTCTTGCATGCAAAAGTGCCAACAGATTTTAAAGGGAAGGAAGGAAGGAAGGAAGGAAGGAAGGAAGGAAGGAAGGAAGGAAGGAAGGAAGGAAGGAATCCACTCTAAAGGCCAGCTAGTTGCATAATGACAGCAGTAACTTAATATTACACAATCTTGATCTCCTTTTGTTGCTTTGGAAATCTTCTAATTGTATCTCTTGGGTCAAAATTCTACCCCATAGGCAGATTTTTAATGGGTCACAATATTTGCAGATCACCCCATGCAACTGAGAATTAAAGTTGTACAAAGTCCAGACCATCAAGCACAATGACAGATTTATGACCAATTGGTTAGATAGAGGTAGTAGAAAGATGGCCCAACATCTAGCCTTTTCGAACTCTAAATCTGATGTGTTGTATTTGATCTACCTGGCACGCAGGTACAGGACTCCTAATAAATCTTTGTGTTGCTGCTAACCATAAAGACAACCTTATGCAAATGTAGCACATTACTTATGAGGAGTTACATGGGTTGTCCCCTTGGTCTGGACTTCAGCTGAGTTTGTGTCCCCTGCCATTTATGCTGCCAAGGGCTGATTCATATCTCAGCCGTCCATTCTTTGTCAGAGAAGAATTGTTCTGCAAATTGATGAGAGAGGTGGTGGGAAATCTAGGTGTGAGCCAGGGGAACGTTTATCTTCACAAAGGTAATTCAGTCCAGGTGTTGCGAGATCTGGGAGAAAGTGACTCTGTCTTAATTAACTCATTGTTCATTAACTCATTAATTAACTCATTAAATCATACGCCACCTAGAGTCACTTTTTGTGAGATGGGCGTCCATTTGAGTGTGAGAAACAAATAAACACAATAAAATAAATAAGCTATATCTGGAAAAGTATTATGACAGTTTTCAAGATTCTTCAGTTAGTTCCAGACTGGCATTAAATAATATTTTTGTAGGAGGTGACCAGGCTGAGCCTGAGCGAGGGGTCAAACGCATCATCAGTCTCGCATCCCTTCAAGTCCCACTCACCTTGAGTTCCATTGACTCTTATCTACTGCCAATTTGCTTGGACTGTTAGTAGTTCAGAATTTTGTAGTGAGCTTAAGCTTGCAATAAATCTTTATGCCCATTTGAACTGCCTGGATTTCTGATTTCCCTGGCATGTGCCAGGGAACTTTCCTGAAATTGGTGTTACTTTTGTTTCCTACATTTTGCAAGTTATGTGGGGCCTTCAGGAGTATAGCTCTGGAGATCTCTCCTAAGGCAACAGGAGTCTCATGAGGCAGAAATTACTTGGATTTGACTAAGTCTAAACCTCTCCCGCTCAACCAGCAGCCCAGACTAAGACAAGACTAAGAAACCAATTGTCAACTCTGTGACAATGGATGTCCACGCTCTGACAACTGAGATTCAGCAGCCATTTTACCTTTGCTTTTAATGTGCCTTTTCTGTTCTTTTAGAGTTCAGATGTAGAAGGGGGGATGGGGTAAATGCTTGAGGGTTTAGCTAGCCATAACAATGTAGAAGTGTGGGAAGTCAAGGACATTGTCTGATAAGCTTTTGGCGGGCTGAGGAGCCGGAGAGAAGAGCCCAGCGTTTTGCTCTAATTGGGGAATGTGATTTATGACAGATTTTGTGGGGTGGGAATTGCAACTTGTTACTTTGTATCTGGGGGGAGGGAATCTCAGTCTTGGGTTCAACTACGTAAGTGCCGATACTTTGTTTCCTGAATAAAATGGTCTTTGAGGAAGAAACTCGTGCCTTGAAGTTCTTTTAATTGGTTTCATCTATCGGAACCATGACACCAATGTCATATAGACCCAGGACTACTTTTATTGTAGCAGCTATAATCGTACAAAACCAAAATGTCACCTTATCTTTGTGTGAACTTAGGAGTGGCTTGTCTGAGGTATTTGCTCAAGCTAGTTTATTGGAATGGGTCAAACGTCAGTTGTCTATTCATTGTCTTGGTAATGCTTCTTCCCCCTGTCCTGCAAGGCCATTCCCTCTAGCTCCAATGAGGGAATAAGAGGAAGAAAGAGCACGACAGTGGCTAAATTGAATTAACCTCAAAATTGAACAAGAAGGAGCCCAAATCTATTGGGAGCATTTGACCCATATTCTTACACTCCCTGCCCCCATTCTGGACCTTCATACACTAGCAGCTTCCCAGTGTAAACTCATCTTGAAATATAACTCAAATTATTAGACAATCCCCTTGGAGACGTGGAGTCTGCCCGTGGCCTTAAAAAACATGTACATAATTATCATTATATATGTCAAAGAGTTAAATAAGCCATCAGCAAATAATGAATATCTTGATGGGGAGAAGAAAAAAAAAGCAATCTGCTAAAAAAAAGCACTCGGTGGATTTAATAACAGTGTTCTTTACCTTTCCTTAACTGCCAAGGATGCTTTTTTCCATGTAGGGTTTTTTTTTAATGCCTCCTAATATATTTAAAAGAGGGAGAAATCCTTCGTTTGATGTTTTGCAGGAAAAACAAATATAGAAAGCAGATGCAAGTTAAGAAACTGAGAAATGAAGTCGAGAATACAGAGAGAAGAATGTATTTGTATTCTCTCTGTATCTCTTATGTTAGAATTTAAGATCATCACAATAATATTGACTGCCAGTGATTTCAGGCCTCGGTAATGTTGTAGCTTTGTGTACAGGTCAGTCTTTGGCATGGTGAGAAAAGAAATCTGTCTGACATTCTGGAAAGCGATCAATGTATTGACTCTCCAGATGGATCGATCTTCCTCCAGTCTTGTCCCTGCTAGATATATTGAGATTTCAACTCCCATATTTCTTTAGCTCGAAGAAAGCTAGCCCTCATCAATTATCACCCACTCTTTCAAGTTTCTCAACCTTCCCTGGAGATGCTGGAGACTGAAAGTAGATCTTTAGATTTATTTCTTCCCCAAGCAAGAATGCCACAGGCACTCGTCATGTGTCACTCAACAACAATAAGAAAAAGAGTAACCCTCCCCAGGAGTGCCCTATGCAGGTGCTGTTTTAATAGTCCTCTCTTTCCAGGCTGTGAGTAAGAACAGGAATCTCTAAAACAGAATTGCCTACATGTTTGTTAAAATGCAACCCATAATATTTTGAGTGACAAAAAAAAAACATCTGTCAACCCACCCACCATGTTCCTTTGGTGTGGATAAGCTATTAGAATTAATGGTCTACAGTTTAAAATGTTGCACTAGGAATACTAGGAAACTAGGATAGTATAGGGCAGGGGTTCCCAACCAGGGGTGCAAGACGATATTCCAGGGAGTGTGAAAACTTGGGTTTTCAAAATTATGGTGTATATGCATAATTCATTGCCATTATTTCGAACTTTTGTAAGGGGTGCGAGAATATATCAGAAGCGTTCTAGGGGTGCACGGTATAGAAAAGGTTGGGAGCCTCTGGTATAGGGTTTCCTGCCTGAGCAGGGGGTTGGACTAGAAGACCTCAAAGGTCCCTTCCAACTCTACTCAAAGGTCCCTTCCAACTCTACTACTACTATTACTACTAATACGGAGACTTAGTTTCAGAACAACCTTAGGCATGGAAGGTAGGGGATTGATATTGAGCCAGTCACTTTGTTTCAACCCTAGGAAGAAAGCAATGCCAAGTCACTTCTGGAAGTGTTGCTAAGACACCATGGATTTGCTCATGTAGTTGTCAGGAGTCGACATTAACACAAAGGTTATCTTCATCTTCATCTACATCTAAGGTGATTGGAACTCTCACAAACTTAAATGTGGTCAGATTTTCTGATTTCCAGTTGCCAACAACAGGTATCTCTGCACACCTTCAGCTTCTGGGAAGCTGTGGAGCAAAAGCTTCTTCTTCTTTCATTGAGCCAGTTCGCTCATTTTTTTTCTCAGCAAGGTTACTCAACGAGAAATAAGCATCAAGGAAAAGGAGAAGATTGAGGGACAAGGATATGCCTTTGTCTGGATTAGCCTTGGCAGATACCTGTACAGCTGAGTAGCCTTTCTCACAACTGTATCACACCGGAATCATTTGTTTAAAAGAATGTGACTGAACCTGCACAAGGAATTGTTCTCCCTCTCCATATCTGAGCAATGGGAGAGAGTTAATAGATGTAGCACTTGACAGAGGAAGTGACAGGAGTGAAGGGTGGATCTGAATTTGCTCAAGGTTATAAATGGCTTTTGCTAACAAGTTCCCTGACAACCATGGTCTATCATTCAGAAGACGAGGCTGTCGAGGTCACCTCCTACTTAGCTCTTGAAAGCAAGGGTTTTATAGCCTGCCGGCTTACCTAATGTGGTGGTATGTTCAGTAACATTCGGCACAAAAGGCACTGTTCTTGCTTTGTCTGAATCTTCAAATTGTTAGAGTACATTGGTTGTACATTTCTTGGGAGCCCTCTTTCAACAGCGCATTGTCCAATGCACTGAAATTGAACACTACTGCACTCAGGTGGAAAATATCGCCAGTCTTTTTGACGGTCTAGTTTCCTCTCAGCTTGCATTTTGGCTGGTAAATTTCATCACGGGTTTTCAGGCAATTCTGTGTCTTGCAGTTGGGTTATCGGGGGACATTTTGAGAAAATGTTGATTCTGACCAGTCCTAAAATGGCTGATACGTGATATATAATTTTTGGGGGGCAATACAAATCCAGTGCAAGAGATTCATCAGCATCTCCTGTCCTTCTGACCACAAAGGGACAGTAGGGTGTAAAAGGAGAGTTAAGTGTTGATTCTGATTCTCCTTTTTATCTATTCTTGACCCTGTGTTTTATTTAAGAGATTGGTAATCCAGGTTATTTCCTTCTTCCTTTCTTCCAAAGCACACATGGACAGAGTTTATGCTTTTTTGGCTTTGTTCTGAGTAGGATGTAGACAGATAGGTTCTAAGCTTTGGCTGCCCCTAGAATGTATGTCTTGCAAATATATGTCATTATAGTTATATGAATTGCTTCATAATCATTGCTTAGATCCAATTCCTGCACTCACAAGCACACTTCATCCCAGCAGTTTAAGCCCAGCAACTTAAATAAACACACAGAAAGATCTATTTGCAAGCTCTCAAGATTGATCCCACACTTCTTCCTGCATACCAAATTGCCACTCCTAGAGTGATACCTCTGTGTTGGTCTTCATCCATTTTGGAATCTGCATCTCTTCAGCGGCTCAAGACTGTCTCCATCTCTCCATCTCTCTCTCTCTCCCCCCCCCTTTTTCTTCCTTCTCCAACTTCACAACTCACCTCCTGCTAGTTTCTTAGCATCTTCCCATCCATCAAATGGCTCTCCCTGTGTGAACACCTCCTGGTTCTTTTCCCAGGCTATCACCGGTGAATATAGTTTATATTATGGTCTTCCTGATTGCCCTCAATCAGAGGCTGAAGAAGCAGACTAGATTCCCCCCCCCCCAAGTGCTAGCAGGCAATCAGGTACCTACAGCAGCTTCAAGAGACAATGAGTCTGTGGAGGTAAAATCCAATTCATATAATAATGGGAGGCCAGCATCTGGTAGGGCACCTAGCCTAATTACGTAATGAGAGCTATGAAGGCCTGAGAAAAACTGATTATGTCTGCTTAAGAGAAGAGGACAGCAATGCCCCTAATCAAAGCATACCAGCTTGAGGGTATATAAGAACAGTCTCCAGGCCCACTCAAACTCCTGCCTTCGGTGGCTTTTGTTCCTGGCCTGGCATTCAAATCCCAGGCTTGACATTTGGGTGGCTCATGACATTTTCTGGTGCTTGAACCCTGAACTATCATAGACAACGCTTGTGGTTCTTCTTCTGTCTTTCTCCAGCTAACCACTCAGAACACCCCACATTGCATGGACTGTGAACTTCCTAAGGCTTAAGTGCTCTTTGGCTAATTTCTCACCTGATTCTCACTATTGGTGGAAAGTGCTATTCCTGTAATCAAGCTATTTCAGATTTGTATTTGCCTCGTTTTCCATTTGTACCGGATAACAAGGGATAGTTTCAATGTCTGGGAGGTCACATTTAAGGACAGTAGAGAATGAAGACCTTCTCCGTTCTATTGCTGATTCCATAAAGCAGAAGAAAGGCAAGTCTTCTGAGCAGCTATAGGGGGGGGGGGAAACAACAGAAAAGAAAGTAGAGGACTTTCAGAAATCAAGTCAGGAAAGTTTCAGCCCATGGAAAAGTAAGATAGAGCAGGGTGCTGCTCTCTGTGGCCATTCAAAAATCTCAAGGTCACCTTTGTGAACAAAAAGAGACTCACAAAAGCAGGTTGCGCAGAAAGTTATCAAATCTGAGGTCCTTGAGCTGAATGCAGCTGTCCTCCAAGATGTATTTCTTCATTCATTTGTTAGATGTGAGTCCTAACTTTTCCCATAGAGGGCAAGGGGGCTTACTTAGCATTCCTTTCCCAAAACAAGATTGTGAGAATTTGGCCCAATGACTCCCATCTGAATGAACTTCTCCTCCTCCTCCTCCCCCTCCTCCTCCTCCTCCTCCTCCTTTCCTTCCTGCCTCCCTCCCTCCCTTCCTTCCTTCCTCCTTCCCTTCCTCCCTCCTTCCTTTCCTTTCTTCTCCTCTTCCTCCTCCTCCTCCTTCCTTCCTTCCTGTCTTCTTTCCTTCCTGTCTTCCTCCTCCTCCTCCTCCTCCCTTCTGACATACACAGAAAAAATTCTGGGAATCTTTACTGTAGTATCTGTTGCCTTGGGATAAATTTCTCCTGAGGTCCTTTTGCATTTTACAGTCATTCCCTTCCCAGCTATGTTCAACCCTTGGTAGCCTTCCATGAGGTTGCTAGCCAGATTTCCACAGCACCTCCTGTGAATGACACCTGTGTGGCAGATGGTGAAAATGACTTAGTATATTTTTCTCTGGATCAATATCTCAGCTGTCAGACCACTGATAACTCCAGACTTCTACCTTCTGGTATTAAAAACTGCTCTCAGTGAACTGCTTGCAGACAAAAATGATGAAAAATACTTGAGATTGTGGGCTTCATGACCCCATTATTCCCTCCCTTTTTTTGCCCCAGAAACACCATATTTGAGATAAAGATTTTATACTTTATTGCCATTCCCATTATCTGAGTTTAATTAAAGTCAAATTTTATTAGGCAGTAGGTTTTTAGCTGTTTTTTTTTTTTTTGGTCCTGTTAATATTATTCTTTTTTCTAGCTGCAGAACATTTCTAACACGTTTCTTGTTGGCATCTACCGACCTGCTAAACTTGCCCCCCAGTGAAAAAGGATCAAAAGTCAGATATTCAAAGTGCAAAAACAATAAGTTGATTATTTAAGAGAGACAATGAGAAGGAGGACTTCCAGGCCTTGGAACGGAAGATCTGCACCTGGCTGAACTCTCTACACGGTTGAGATGATTCATTTCTAGGTTATCATTAAATTACAAACAATTTCAAATGCATTTTTGTTCTTCCCATTCTCCTCAGCCCTTATTCTTTTTCCTTTGTCTTGTCCCCTATGCCAGATGTTTGGACTGTACTTTTCTCAGGCAGCCTCCTCTCTTGTGGTGTTTTGCAAACCTAGGAATGGGTAGAAAACAGATTTTAATCTAGGGATAGACCATTGGATGCTCTGCAAAATATCAGGGAGGGTTTGTGTGTTCCTAGTATTTAATAAAAGCAGCAGATTAGACAGTGACATCACCGTTGCCCAGGGGACACCTCATTGGGGTCCTTTCATACCCCCATTAAGTTGCCCACTGAAGTGGTACCCATTTATCTACTTGCAGGGGCTCGCTTTCAAACTGTTGAGTCAGCAGGAGCTGGAGTGAATGATGAGAGCTCACCCCATCACCTAGCAGCAGCACTTGAGTCTCGAATGCGGGATTGCTGACTATCAACTCAGCATCCTAACAATGTGAGCCACTGTGCTCCAGGCACATATTAGTTTACTGGTATCTTGCATTTCTATGGGAAGAAGAAGAGAAAAAGATTGTTGTTGCATTAACCGGAACAAGGGGATATATTACAAGCTATTGGGTAGGCAGTGTGTAAGTAGCAATAACGATCATTGTTATCATCAAACATTAACATTAAACAACATCTGCCAATCCCAGGTCCTTGGGAAGGACTCAGTGGGTGATTAAAAATGCCAAATCCACTCTAAACATCTGGATGACTGTGGGACAAATCATAATAACAATAAGCTAGCTGGAACATGCTCAACAGAATGTGTGTTGAGCTCAAACTGAGAGCTATCTGAGAGGCCCAGGGACAAAGATTCATCTGAACCCACTATCCCACAACAGTTTTTCCCACTGTAATCTATAGAAATATAATGTTATTTTTCTTTTGTCTTTTGGATTCAATAACCCCATAAAAGTGAATGAATGAAGAAAGCCAGAATATTAAAATATTCCTTGGGATCATGTTCTAATTGATTTTGATTGTCTTTTTTATTTAAAAATTGTCTTGTATTGCCCTGCATTTTATTAAAATACAGACTTCAAAACAGGAAAAAGAAAAAAAGAAAAACAAGTACAAAAGCAGAACAAAACTAGACAAGACTACATCAAAAAGGGCAAAAAAAAGGAAAAACAAAACAAACATATACATAAATGGTACCCCCTAGTTGAATACTGCTAAATATATTTCAAAGATAATAACCCCCCACCCTTGCAAAGCAAGCACACCATTTATAAATTTCTACAACACTGTTTACCCACCCTAACATCTATCTATGATATGGGGGGAAAACATAGTTAACAGGTAAAACCAACAGCAAAATTAAACAATTTGATGGTCTTGAATTACAGAAAAAATGGCAGCCCGTGTTATAATTATCAGCCCATCCTTTAGATGGGGGCCTTTCCATTGCCTCCCTGCTCCCCTGCTGCAAAATGCCAATCCATAATTATGATGCATCCTGAAAAGCCTATCTTGGAAGTTTATGATCCCTTGGGTTCATTTAAGGAATTCTGTATTCTGTTCTGGTAAGCCTCCAGATCACTTCTCTTTAATCCACTAACCTAGATTTGTAGCCCACTTTAGACAGTACCCTCCTTTCGGCATACAGATGCCATCCACAGATGCCTACAAGAATAGCTCTCTTTTCGCATGACAGCCCAGAGTGATTGTTATTGTTAAGAGCCTCAGTGTGCATAGCGAAATGTCTGTGCTGCTGGAAGAAAAGGAAGGAGTGTGCTAAATTCATCTGACTTATCCTCATCCCCGCCGCATTGGAAATGCCTCTCTCTTCGTCTCCAAAATATTCCCTTAAAACATTAGTCATGGAGATGAAGTTGAGCAGAAAAGCTTGAAAATTACTTTGAGCTACAAAATTATTATGATTGTTGCTCGGAGGTAAGGGAAGGCAGCTGAAATGACACAATCTGTATTCATTTTGTTGCTTCTCTATAACTCCCATTTAAAAAAAAAAAGACAATCCAAAGTTAAAATGGGTGGCTTGCTACTCTGCTTTACAACTCTGTTGTGATAAGGGAACTTTCTCAGGGAAGCCTTTAAGTCGCCTTTTGAAGAGGAATTCTGCAGTGGATTAAATTATGGTTGGGAAAATGCCAACCACACAAGGAAGAGGGATCAAAAGGGGAATTAGCTTCGAGTCTTTGTGCAGCTGCAAGAAGCATATGTTTGACTTATCCCTAAGTTCCATCAGATCTTATCTGCTTGTTCCCAGGAGAAAGTAAGCAGTCTGGGCAGATTCCTGTACTATAAGTAGAACACAATAAAGTAGTCAACTTGAACCCTTCACTCGTGGATCCGGTTGCTTCCACCTAACAATGACTGAAGTATCTTCTCTATGAAAGTGATCAAGAATAGAATAGAATCTTTATTGCCTCAATGACCGGCCCATAAAAATAGACTGATACCTCTGATGAAATCCATCTACAACCCACCAACGTTTAGACGACCATATTGCACTTCTTGATTGATTTTCCAATTGCATTAATCAATTGATGGATTTTGATTTACATCACACTGGTTGGCAGAAAACAGGAATAACCCAGAAGAAAATTGAAAATAAATGCAAAATTATAAAGATTGTGGGTGATGATATAGAGATTGATTCAGAAAAATTGAAAGAGAAATAAAGCCTTTTATGATTACTTCCAGTTTTTGGCAAAAAAAAAAAATATAGTTGTAAGTCGAGGATTACCTGCAAATCGTAAACTTAAATTAACAGATAATATTTCCTATGTTCACAGACCATGCTGGGTTCCAAGTAAGATCTGTAATGGCTGAATGTGATGGCCCAGCTCATACAACTTGCTAAGACAAAAGGCTGGATTTGCAAAACTCATTGTCCCATTATATCACCTAATTGTATTTGAGGCTGTCCTTTCCTTTCTTGACTTCCCTTAAATGTCTTTCGTTGGGAAGAGAACTTTCCTATCTGTTAAATAGGTTGAACAAATCTAATCAGTCCAGGATTCTATCACTAGACCCTTTAACAAAAAAAAAAACAAAAGAAAAAACCCTATCAACTCATCCCCAGAAAGACATGGAACAAAGTGCTATTAAACTCCACTGCATGGAATGCAGATATTGTGGTGCATAATTTATGCATATTATAATAGACTTTGCTCAGAATATTGGGACTTCTCGACATTCAAAGAAGTTGAAATTACTGTGATAAATCACTCATGTTCCATTAAACAAGGGCCTTTGGAGATAGGCCTTTTATGAAAGACTAATTATCTTCCCTAGCTGGGATTTGGCATAGAAGGGGTGGGGGGTGGGGGAGGAATGGAGCAGAGTGTGCATGCATGTAGATATACAACCCCATGCATACAAATGGGATTGTGGGATCTGCAAGATAAGGAGAGTAAACCCCTGGTCAGGATTTTCCATTGCTTTGGGCCGCGTTCCTAGCTTCTTTTTCCTCAGTGCAACCGTGCGTCAACCTTCTATGAGCACCAAGCCTGCTCAGCCTTCGTCGGTTTGATGCGAAGCCACAACACGTCCATCCTAAGAGACAGGCCAGGTCAAGGAACAGATGCCAAAGAGGACTACAGTTGGTCCTTGATTTACAACAGTTTGTTTAGGGACCGTTCAAGGTTACGGTGGCACTGCCAAAAGGGACCCATGACCGTTTTCACACTTGTAGCATCCTCGCGGTCACATGATCAAAATTCAGACGCTTGGCAACTGACTCGTATTTAGGACGATCGCAGAGTCCCAGGGTCACGTGATTCCCCCTTTTGCGACCTTCTGCCGAGCAAAGTCAATGGGGATGCCAGGTTTACTTAACAGCCGTATTACTTACTTAACAACTCCAGTGATTGGCTTAACAACTGGGGCAAGAAATGTCATAAAATGGGGCAAAACACATTTAACAACTGTCTCGCCGAGCAGCAGAAATATTGGGCTCAGTTGTGGTCTTAACTCGAGGTCTTCCTGTACTGGAGTTCGACTTTATTGTCACAGAGTACAAGAATGGAATCTCCATTACTTTTATCCCAGACAGAATCAAGGCACAGTTATTGGGAGTCTTACTCACGTTCCCAAATTTTCCAGGGGGCTGCGATGTCATCTATTGTCTCTTTTATCTGCCAACAGTTCTTGCATTCCTTCACCAACATTACCTGTATGTGCAAATGTATCTTTTTTTCACAAAATGCAGAAAACAACAAACGTGTGAATGCAGGACATAGTGATACAGTAAGGGCTAGATTTAGATGGATCTAGAATAGAATAGAATAGAATAGAATAGAATAGAATAGAATAGAATAGAATAGAATAGAATAGAATCTTTATTGAGAATAGAATAGAATAGAATAGAATAGAATAGAATAGAATAGAATAGAATAGAATAGAATAGAATAGAATAGAATAGAATCTTTATTGAGAATAGAATAGAATAGAACAGAACAGAACAGAACAGAACAGAACAGAACAGAATAGAATAGAATAGAATCAGAGTTGGAAGAGACCTTGGAGGTCTTCTAGTCCAGCCCCCTGCTCAAGCAGGAGAACCTATACCATTTCAAATAAGTAATTGTCTAGCCTCTTCTTAAAAACCTCCAGTGATGGAGCGTCCATGATTTCTGAAGGCAAGCTGTTCCACTGGTTAATTGTCCTCACAGGAGGTTAAAAATTAATGTTGGTGTTTCCAAGAGAAGACCGGACTCTTTTTGAAGACATCCTTAATTTTCATCTACAGAATACTTTCGGCATCTATTCAGAAAAGGAATTTCCATTCAAGCCCCTGTCTTGATTTTCCACAGTCAGGAGAGTGTCAGGAGGCAAAGTAGAAAACTGCACTCCATAAATAAAAGGACAGATATTTTTTTTTTAAATCGAGCATCTGCAGGAATCCATCAATACCTGAATTCTTTCAACTAAGTCTTGGTTTGTCTCATTACTGCCTAATGTATTGGATTGGTGAACTGGAAGCTGAGAAACCCACAGGGATCTCCAGGGTCACCAAGAGGATAAGTGAAGAATGGCGGTAGACTGTGACCTCATGCCGTTAGCTTTTACAGGTTGTTGCCTTGACATTTAATCGAGAGTTATCAGAGATGGCTGAGCATGGAAGGAGATTTAAAAGCAAACATGCTAACGTTGGAACAGCAAGCTTTTGGATTGAATTAGGATCGGGAGGGATCTAGGATGTTCAGCCGTGGCAAATCTTAACCTCCCTTAACCACAGAGTGGAGAGATGAAAGAGACAGGATTGCCTGGGCTTTGCAGCAAGCCAAAAGCCAAACTGACAGCGCCAGAGAGGATTTAGTGTTATCAGATCATGGTTAACTGTGCCAAAAATCCATTTTTCACTCTGAAAGATGCTTTTGTTTTCCCGCCCTATCATGAGGCTGGCTTCGACTTTATTTCCAAATATCTTGTCATTGCACTTTTGACATATTGGATCACTGCAGGAGGCAGAGAGGGGTTTCACTGAAATTCTCTTCAATTTTCAGAGGAGTTTCCAAAGTCAATTTTCTTCATTCAGGGCAAAGCTGGAGGAGAAAACACAGGGAAACGTTTCTGCATGGGGCTCTTTAGCAAGAGTTTGATTTTTTTTTCATATGTAACAATATTCATTCTTTCATTGTACAATTGTCCATCCATTGATTAAAATGACTCAGTCAGTGGTCTATGGATGACTGAAAATCTCCACAGACATTGAGCTATGCACTTTGGGATGAGCACCCTTTGAATGGTGAGGGAGTATGAATGGATTTCCAGAAAACATTGCAGACTACAGGAACCATTTGCGCTTCAGTTTGCGATGCAGACAACACAGACTCATCCCCAACAGCCTGCGCCTGTCTTCAACAATGAAGGGACAAAGGGCAGAAAACATCCTGCAGCCAAGAAGGCTCCACACATATTTGCAACACTCAGGTGACCCTGAGGACACAGGTAAACCTCCAAGTGGCCTCAATGACTCTCTAAAAGAATGCAAATGACCAGCTGTCAGGAAGGAATATAAATCCTTCCATTTTCCACCATCTAGTCAGAGCTGAAGAAGCTTCTTGGATGAGAAGCGAAACGTCTTCAAAGAAAAACAAGAAAGTCCCGTTGCCTCCTGAAAAAGCACCTTTGGGACAACCATGACCTGGATCACTGAGAATCTCCATAGATGTCCATCCATTGGTCTGCAGTCTCCTTGGCTTCTGATGGATGCGTTCAATCTCAGGGGTGGAATCTTCTCTTCCACTGGTCAATTTCCACTTGGGAAATTGAGAGCAGTGAGGGAGATTTGGGCATCACAGAAAAAATATATAACAAGTGGAAAGCCCACAGGCCATGCTCAAAATAAAATGACCTCAAAAATAACAGTGAAACTGCCGACCACAAGCAAGTTAAAAAACGGAATAGGAAGATGTCTCGAAGGTGCTTTTTCAAAAGGCCACCGGACTATGTTTTTTTTTCCTTTGAGGAAGAAGAAGATGCTTCGCTTCCCCTCCAAGAAGCTTCATCAGTTCTGTCAGTTCCTCAGAACTGAAAAAGCTTCTTGGATGAAAAGAGAAACCACTTCTTCCTCAAGGGAAACAACATCGTCCAGTTGCCTTTTGAAAAAGCACCTTTGAGACAAACCATGATCTGGATGTCTGAGAATCTCCATAGACAGAATAGGAAGGCATTTTGCAGGAGCACAAAACAGCGGAGAAATGGTGTAGCAGACTTCAACACAATATGATTAAAAAGATAGACTGGGAAAACCACATCTAATCCTTGACCAAGCTTGAGTTTAGAAGGAAAATGCATTTGGGGCCTCTGAGAATTTCAAGGGGTCTGATTGAAGCTAGGATGATATAAACAGAGCATGGGGCTTTGGGCTTACGTGTTTACTGAAATGTTTAGTGAAATGAGTGCAGTAAGACCCACAGGCTGAACAACTGAATGAACCTTTGGGTTGACCCAAAAGCATTTGAAGAAAATAACTCTCCTGAAAATTGCCGGCTTAGCAATCGCCGACAAATTTCAGGGCTATAATTTGTGGACTGGAAAATTGGATTGGATCTGTTCGTGCCCCTGGGGTGTGATCTTTTCGAACCCATTCAGTGCAGAAAATCTGATAGGAGAGCATTCCTGAACATTAGCCCATGCTTGAAAAGTTGGAATCCAAGCCTCTTCTGCCCCAAAATATTTGGCACCCAGGGAAGAAGAGTCCTAACCTTTATTCACTATTTACCTAGGTTTGGAACAAATAGCAATTTTATTTCACGATCCAAGAGATAGCAGCCCTTTAAATATGGGGAAATGGGCCCTGTCTTTTTAGTTTATCGTTGCATTTCTCTGTGGCTTTTTCACTCACCTCGCCCTCCTCCAAGCTTAGTTAAAAGCTTTTCTCTATTTTCTTGTCTTTTTTTCTTCTTCCTTACAGTCCTTTCCTTCAGTGTCATTTTGGGAGAGGAACTCCAAAGAAGCAGACAGACGGGAAACACATTCATGCAACAACGCATTTTACCCTCATTTGTTTATTCCCAGTATTGGATTCCGGAGGCTATTAAAAACAGCCACCCCAGAGCATTAAACACCTCAAATGAAAAAATCTGGCAAATGAACCCATATTCTTATCCGCTATTTTGTCTTTTTTCTTGCTGAGAAATGCAGGTGCCTGTGGCCTGCTTGAGCTTACATTAGCTTGCTTTTCTTTGGTTTGGATTTTTTGCAAATTGCGAAGGCTTTAAAGATGGGGTCTCGTTCCCTTTGGGTTTGGGATTTTCAAAGTGAGAGCACACATGAGTGTTTGAAAATGGTGCCAAATGAAACCACTGTGTGCACAACCTTTTCAGAGCAAACAACCCAGCCACAGTGCAATCTTCCCCTCTGCAGTTCTGCCAATGTCTCTCCAACCATTACAGAGCAGTTTCCCCCCCCCCCCAATCTTAGCAGTTTCCAGGTGTGTGGACTTCAACTCCCAGTATTCGTATTAATGGAATGTGGAAATTTATACACCTGGACACTGTCAATAATTGACCTTGAATATCTATGTATTACAGACAACCGATCTCACCACTTTCCCCCCCAAATCTGCTAATAAGAGAAGTCAACCAGATGCGGAGGCCCTAAAAAGAGTGCAGAGAAGAGCCACAAAAATGATAATGTCAAGTTTTGAAGCACAGTTTTGCTGGTGTGACAAATATTGCTTCTCAACTTGCCAATGAACTTGGGGGGAAGGAAGATGTTTGGAATGCAGACTTCAAAGATTAAGAAACCAGACCGTGAGACTCAAGGACGTTACACCAGATGTCTGGCTAGACCCAGAGACGCTTTCTCATAACAATATTTTTCTACTTGATTGGGCAATGTGACCTGACCAAGAGGGAGAAGAAAGAATTCAATGCTTTTACTATATGGGTTTGGGAGGGGTCTTGCCAGAGCTGGTTTTGCTTTCATTAAGTGCCGAAGTGATGTACTCAATAAAGTTTTGCATTAAGAGGTTGGAATGTCTTGAAGGTGTTTGCTTAATTGGGTTTGTCAGTCAGAACCTTGACAGATAAAGGGTCTGTAAGCTAAGCAGTACAATGAACTACGTATGTTTAGCTTAACAAAGAGAAGAGGTCTTTTGGCAGGATTGTCACAGAGGAGAGGACCTCAATTTATTCTCCACAGCACCTGTGAGCAGAAGCAATAGATGGAAGCTCGTCAGAGGGAAACCCAACCTGGAAGTAAGGAGGGATTTCCTGACAGTGAGAACAATTAATCAATGGAACAGCTTGCCTCCCAGAGTTGTGGTGCTCCATCTCTGGAGGTTTTCAAGAAAAGATCATCTTTGTCTTGGATGGTATAAGGACTCCTGCCTTGGACAGAGGGACGGACTAGAAGACCACCAAAGTCCCTTCCAGGCCTATAATTTTGTGGTGGAATGAAATCTTGGGAAAGAGATAGACTCCAACAGCTTCATCTAATAGTCATAGCCCAGAGTCACTCTTGACGTTATGAAATGCTGAGAGTGGTCCTTATCTGCTAGAGCACAGGTGGACAAACCTTCCCATCAGCAAATACTATCCTACACTGAGTGAAGAATCAGGTCCACTAGATACTTCCTGGAAACTATAATTGGCAATCTTCTTTCTCTTTAGTTCCCCCATTAGAAGTTGCCATATCAAGGTACGTACAGTCTGCTCCCAATTTTTTTTTTTTTTACTAATTGCTGAATCTGCTGAGCATCAAGGAGGACCCCAACCTCTCCCCCCCCCCCGGTCAAAATCTGTGCTCTTCTGAATTTTGCAACATCGTTGACAAAGGTTTGCAAAACAAAGCCCCTATTGGGGAAAATATATTCCAAATGTGTGCAATGCCAGAAATAAAGTTTCTTAATTCAAATGTGCATTTCCCCCCCCCTCAAATGTATTAAATTTATCTTCATTTGGGAAAAAATGCTTATGAAGAAGCTAGCAGATTAGGAAAAAAGAATCCTATAAAAGTAATTGAATATTCATGAGTTTGGGGGTGTCAGGCTTTTTTTTCTCTCTCTATTTTGTTGGTCCCGTTGAAGGAGCCAAACGAAATTTGTGTCTAGTGAGATGAGAAACCAGTGAAAATATAATGAAAAGAATTAACTACCGCATTGTTCTTTTCCTTGTTAGGCAAAAAACTCCAGCTTCCTATCCAGAAATCAACCTCCTTCTCCAATTTGCCTTAGCTCTTCATATTTTATGACCCACTTTGGGTGAACCTGGATATGGGTTGTGAGCTCATATGGGGGGGGGGAATACTCTTATGCCTGAGAGCTAGTTAAAATCTTAAACTTGACCCATGGAGAGAGAAAAAATCAAGTTTCCACTTGACTATGGCGTGCACTGACATTCTCTGAGCCAATCAATCAATCAATCAATTGCAATACTATCTACCCTACCAGGTTGTTGCTGTGCAAATAAGATTAGACATAACCTCCATATAAGTCACCTTGAGCTCTCAGGAAAAAAAAAAAAAGTCAGGATGCAAGAAATAACATTTTTTTTTTAAACTGTTTTGCAGGGCAAATATTTTAAATGGATAACTTCATTATCTCTCTTCCAACTGCCTGGGCTGCCAGCCTGCACTGCAGATTCAAAGCAGCTAACTACAAGAAAATGTAAGTGATGAATTTATTTATTTATTTTTAAAAAAGGTATGAAAGTAGTAATAGTAGATAACAGTGGGGAAAAAAATGAGTAGATAACCAACATAAGCAGGATGAAAATAGAAGCTAACTGAATGGAAAACAATCTGCCGGGAGCAAAGGAACATAATCACCACAGCCAGCCAAAGACCTGTCTAAACAAGAAGGTACCCCAGAGGAAAACCGTGTTCAAATACTACATTAATAGCAATTTCATCTGTTATCTGACAGCCCGAGGCTTTCAAAATATAATAAATCTTTAGGGAGCCCACCCAAGAGAGAAAAACCTCTCTTTCCCCACTTGGAAAAAGCTGTCTGAGCAAATTTAATAGAGGGATTAGTAGGAATAGAACATAAAAGGTACCGTAGAATAACAGAGCTGGAAGGGACCTTGGAGGTCTTCTAGTCCAACCCCCTGCTCAAGCAGGAAACCCTATACTGTACCATTTCAGACAAATGTCCATTCTCTTCATAAAAACCTCCAGTGTTGGAGCACCTACAACTTCTGGAGGCAAGTTGTTCCACTGATTAATTGTTCTAAGTGTCAGGAAGTTTCTCCTTAGTTCTAGGTTGCTTCTCTCCTTGGTTAGTTTCCATCCGTTACTTCTTGTCCTGCCTTCAGGTGCTTTGGGGAATAGGCTGACACCCCCCCCACCCTCTTCTCTGTGAAATGGTATGTCCTGAAAGAGAGCATGTTTGGGGGTGGTCTTCTATCCTGCCCCCATTTTGTTGCAAAGTTCATTTGCCCTGTGTTTTAGAAGCTTTAAATGAGTCAGTGGCATCACCACCAGACCAACAGACAGACATGCTACCATTATGAATGGAGTCATTTTTATATCTGTGTTGTGTTCCATAGTGATACCCATGCGTTGTCAACAGTGCCATTTTTAGACAAAAGGAAGCCCCCCTCCCCCCAAAAAAATATTTTATTTGAAAGAGCTTCTTTGCAAAGATTCCAGAGGGCCGGTTGTGTTGTGAGATCACATCAAACCTACTTTCATCTCTTCGCATATCCTTGTTCATTTATACTCTTAATTATTTCTGAACCAAATGCAAGCACCTCATTCAGAAAACACACACATACACACATTTGGCTTCATCTTTCCATATGTTTTATTAGTTCTCTTGCCTCCCCCCCCCCCGCTCCTCTAACTTCCCAGTTTGAAGTCGATAAAAAGTTATGATTGAGTAAAGCAATAGGCTGAATCTGTAATCTGGACTGCTATTTAATGAATATTGAATTTTGTAAAGGGAAAAAAAGGTGTTAAAGCCTTGTGCTTGTGGCTTTCAGCATTTCTTGCTTGGACTGCAATAGGCTCTTTCATAATTTAAATTGATCAGACCTTTCCACATAAACCTCGTTCTTTGTTCTACAGTAATTACAAAATTCCACATTATGGAAGGGTGAGCCAATTCTGCCTACATCAATAGGTAAATGAACCCAGGCCTAAAGGGAGCCTTCAAATATTGGTTACAAAAGTTCGTGTGAGATACAAACGCACACAGAAAGAGAGAGAGAGGGAGAGAGGGAGAGACAGAGAGGGAGAGAAAGAGAGAGAGAGAGAGGGAGGGAGGGAGAGAGAGAGAGAGAGAGAGAGAGAAAGAGAAAGAGAGAGAGAGAGAGACTCTGAATCATTAGCCATTCAGAAGAAGCCACAATGACATTGTGTGTATCATGACATCATTGCATAAGTGACACCAAGTATGAAATTAGCATCCTTCGTACCATGACATCATGATGCAAATGAGGTAGGGTTCATAATCCATGTCATGCACAAAATTGCATGTTTGACATCCCTTGCCCCCCCCCCCCAACCTGCAGAAATAAAATAATAACCCTCTCAAATAATTTATGGACTCGAGGGCTGGAACTCAGAGGTGACCAACAAACTGAACTGAATGGGGGGGGGGGGAAGAGATAGATTTCTCACTTAATATTTCAAACAGCAATCTGAAAGCGATAAAAGAACTTCACGTCTTTCTTCTTCTCCTCCTCTTTGTCATTCTGATCTTCCAGAAAGCCCCCCCCCCCAAAAAAAAATGCATAATCTCCTTATCTCTAACTTTGGATTGGTGGCCAAAGCATCAAAGTACAATTCATATCTTTTGTGGTTTTTGTCTTTTGTACTGCTTTGATCAAGGTGGGAAGGAGCGACACTTTTCCTATAAATAAATAAAACAATTGTCTTGCAAATCAATCCCCATCGTGCCTTGATGAACCTCCTGGGGTGGAGAGGGGGGGGGGTTCCAGTGGTTTTTTCAGTATCTTAAAACTGCTACGTTTAAAATAATAGCTTACAAAAATGAATTGTGTATATTTAAGCCTTTTTGTTAGCCACTTCAGATCCACTTTTTTTCTCTCTCTCTCATATGCGCTCATGTGCACTCTAGAATATATAAGCAAATTATCTATTTTAGCTGTGGGGGGGAAAGAAACACTTTTTTTTTTACTCATGAGCAATCATGCTGCCTAAACCACAAATATCAGGCTTCAGATTAAATACCGAATGACAAACAGTCCCCATACAATGGCTTGGGGTTGCTCCCCCTCCAGGTGGCCACTGCTGACTCCATATTTTTTCTGGAAATTGAACAGTGTTTGCTTCAGGCTACATCTACGTCAGTAATCAAGAATCAATTGATTCTGTCTGGCGGTGGCAGCTGTTGCTGGATCATTCTCCAGAGATGACAAGTACTCCATCTTAGCCAGATACTCTTAAGTCGACTTTAAAAAAAAAAAAAAAAAAGCCTTTGTAAGCATATCCCTGATCAAAGATGGGTCAACTTCTAATGTCAGGATGCAGGATATTCTTTGCAGAAGTTTGCAAGATGTACAGATCCCTTTGAGAGAACAAATGAATGTGTTCTCTCTCAAACCACAGATGTTTCTGGAGTGGTAGAAATATCAAAGGAACGTCCTAGTGTCACAAGGCTGTGGTAAAAACTTATTGGTCACACACACTTGTTTGTAAGTGTGTGTGGCTCTGCTTAAATAAATCTGGTGCTTCCAAACTGGTGCTTCACTCTCAGATTGTCTTTACCACTACAAAATGTCTCTCAAGTTCAGTTTAAATATGCTTTCTTGCAACTGAGAAGAATTGGGTTGAGTTGCATTAGATTAAACGGTCTAACATTAGGTAGCATCCAGATAGATGTATGCTAATACACAGTAGTCCTTGACATTCACAGCTAATAATAAAGTTGGAAGGGACCTTGGAGGTCATCTAGTCCAACCCATGCTCAGGCAGGAAACCCTACACCATTTCAGACAAATGGCTGTCCAGTCTCTTCTTAAAAACTTCCAGGGTTGGAGCATTCACAGTTTCTGGAGGCAGGTTGTTCCACTGATTAATTGTTCTCACCGTCAGGAAGTTTCTCCTTAGTTCTAGGTTGCTTCTCTCTTTGGTCAGTTTCCATCCGTTGCTTCTTGTCCTTGTAACTTCAAATGGTCACTAAAAGAACAGGTGTAAGTCAAGGAGCACCTGTAAGTATGCAATCCCAATTCAGACTAGTCTGCTGAAATCCGGATCAAATGTCCACGGAGAGTGAAGGTGATGCTGAATATTCCAGACTGTGAAGGTTTCTTCAATAAGAAATTGTAAAACTAATTTTGGAAGACTAATTAGACAAATCACTGTAAAAAAATGTCACAGAATGGGTTTAAAATGATGTTGCAGAAGAGAAATTCTTATCTTGGCACCCACTTAAAGACATTTCATATATGAGGGATCACTACGGAGAAGTGGGCAAAAACAGCTAGAATAAACCAGCCATGTACTTAACAAATATATATATAAAAAAAGATGTTGAGACTCTGGAAAGAGTGCAGAGAAGAGCAATAAAGACGATTAGGGGGCTGGAGGATAAAACGGTTATAGGAATTGGGTATGTCTAGACTAGTGAAAAGAAGGACTAGGGGAGACATGATAGCAATATTCCAATATTTGAGGGGCTGCCACAAAGAAGAGGGGGTCAACCTGTTCACCAATGCATCTGAGGGCAGGACATGAAGTAATAGACAGAAACTAATCAAATAGGGATACAACCTAGAATTAAGGAGAAATTTCCTGACAGTTAGAACAATTAATCAGTGGAACAGCCTGCCTCCAGAAGTTGTGAATGCTCCAACACTGGAAGTTTTTAAGAAGAGACTGGACAACATTTGTCTGAAATGGTATAGGTTCTCCTGCTTGAGCAAGGGGCTGGACTAGAAGACCTCCAAGGTCCCTTCCAACTCTGTTATTCTGTTTGTTCTATATTATTTTAATTATGCAAGAACATAGATATGCAGCTTGGCAAAAGTATACTAAAGTATACGGTTAGAAGGAATACTAAAAAAAATGATGAATTCCTTCTGCATTATTTTCCTTTTTCTTTAATTCTTGGATGGCAGGGTGGGGGGTGGGGAGATGCATTATAAAAACATGCTCCTTGTTCTTTCTCTCTTTATGAACAATGCCATCATATTCACTCTGGGGAAGAAAATTGATGTCTGTAGGAATGTACGGCTGACCTTTGGTTCCAAAGATAATTAGACTGTGGGAGGGATCCTTTTCTTCAACTTTCCATATCTCTGCCCTTTAGATGTTGGTGGAAAAGGAGATTGTTCTGGCTATACCCCTTGCATATCAAAACATGTATACCCACTTTTTTGATTGATGGCGCATGCTAGCCGTATCCATAGAATGAGTACAATTGAAAAGAAATACGGTGGTGCTGCTAGATTATAAGAAATAATCTAATTTTCTGAGCATTTGCAATCCTGTCTACCGAGAAGGAACACAATTCAAAGTTCTCAATGAAGATTTAGTTTAGCAATGAGTAGGGGTGAAATTGAAGGGGTAAAAATCTAAAGCTGTAACAGTTGTAAGTCTGAAAACGGTCATAAGTCATTTTTTTCAGTGCCATTGTAAATTCAAACAGTCGCTAAATGAACTATGTTGTAAGTCAAGGACTACCAGTAATTCCAAGACTAGACTGATAGAAATCATGGTTTAGAAATATTCAAAAATAGCTGCCCATGTTTGTTCTTCCATTAAAAGGAGAACTACAGATGACATCATTGGTAATCCGTGGATGTAACCATATATAAATGTTGCTTTGATTGACTAAAATCTCCTAAGCCTACAAGTGTTAACCGTGGAGTCAAACAAAATGGATAATCCAATTAGCTCCTGCATATGCTTATTGGATACAACAGCCAACTACCCATGTTGATGTATTCAACCCTAGCTTTACAGCTTTTCTACAGAAATTCTATCCACACTTTTGCCGTTTTGTATTAAGTAATTTGCAATGTAATTTGTGGTGTAATTTGCAAACAGATGTATCTGGTTCATTTGCAGCACTAGAAATATTAGATGTTGTGGAAGTTGTAGAATCCATTTTAGCTTTTTTTTTTAAAGGCCATAGAAATGTATACTGCTACAGGAAGGCATTAGTTTTGCTTGAGCTATAACAACAGGATGAAAGAGAAGAAGAGGAGGGGGGGGAAACCCACCGTAATGGATGAATTCTATCTATGTGGTCACTCACCGTCAGTGCTGACTTGATGGCAGGCAATCAATCAATGGCCCCAAGAAAACCCAACAGTTTGAAAGTGCTCTGTGATCAAAATCAGTCCTGGGGGGGGAGCCCAAGAATATCTAATAACATGGCTTAGAAGGGTCTAGAGAATATGGATGAAGAGTCATGTGGACATTGGCAAGTAGGAGGACCAAAAAACAAAAGGATGCTGATTTTTAGAAAAATGACAGATCTATAGTCCGCTTGCTATTTGATAGTCTACTTTGAGGGCTTGTTCTCATAATTTTTTGTGGCTCTCTATTATTAACACAGACTCTGATGGAAAAACCCTTCAAAGAGAAGATGCTTTTAGTTGGATAACAATCCTTCAAAGAAAGTAATATTCTCTTTGAAGTAGAAATATGGTTGCCTATAAAGAAACCTGGGCTAAAGAGCCTTCCCTGGAGACAAACTCTGAAGCACACACCTCCTTAAAGATTTTCTTGGGAGGATAGTCCAGAGCTCAGCAGTGCCTTATGTACTAAGGGGAAAAAAGTCCTGCCCTTCCTCTGATTCAGCACGCCCAACATTAGAATCTCCTGCAGTGTTGAGGAACATTCCACGTGTGGAATCAAGAGATTCCCTAACATGCTTTGACCAGGACTTTAGAATTAGGATATATCTTCCCAACAGTTTTCCTTAGAGGGTACAGAGTTTGACCCACTAGAATAGTGGCTGAATGGCTGAAGTTCTCAGATGGTTCCAGGTTGTTGTAGAAGCAATGATCTTCTCTCTCCTGACCCAATATTACTCACAACTGCCTGTGCAATTGTTTGGCCCTCTCAGATTTTTGCATCATGTGGTTAATCTGCATGCAGCTTCAGGTCTGCAATAATGCAGGAGGTTATAGATCAGGCATGTCAAACTCACAACGTCACGTGACGTGTCGCGACGTGTCGCGACTTTTTTTCCATTGCCGGCAATGGGGTGGGCACGGTTTCGGCATGACACATCCGGCCTGCAGGCCGGCAGTTTGACACCCCTATTATAGATGAAATGGGAGAGATACCTGGTAGGGTCATAGTATGAATAACAGTATTCCTGCTGCCTTCCTTGAGAAATCTTGCTTCAGAGATCACCAAGCCCTCTTGATTATGAACATTCCTTTCCAATGAGAATTGAAAAGCAGATAGAAGTTGGAAAATGCAAACCACATGTTATCATTTTATTTTATTTTTGGCTTGGAAATCTATACAAGGTCACCTTCAACTATATGGCACTACAAACAGCAGGTTTAAACATAACTTATGATTGTGCAAGTGGGACATGGTGTTTTCACATTGATCAATGACACAAAACAGATTATCCTTACCTAAAAAGCCAAACATTTGCAGTAAGATAAATGTTGTTCCCTCTCCATATCTTTGGGTTGCTGTTTGGGGGGTGGGGAGGTGCATGCATGTGTGTGTGCTTGTGTTATAACATTTTGAGGTGCTTAATTTATTTTTATTTTATTTTTTAGAAGGGTTTGGAGCTACAGAGTGATTCATAGAAAACAGACTCTGATCTTTCAGAACATTTAGAATTTAGAATAGAATAGAGCTGGAAGGGACCTTGGAGGTCTTCTAGTCCAGCCCCCTGCTCAAGCATCTCAGACCGGTGATTGTCCAGTCTCTTTTTAAAAGCTTCCAGTGATGGAGTGCCCACCATTTCTGGAGGCAAGCTGTTCCACTGGTTAATTGTCCTCACTGTCAGGACGTTTCTCCTTAATTCCAGGTTGCTTCTCTCTTTGATCAGCTTCCAACCATTGTTTCTCGTCCTTCCGTCTGGTGCTTTGGTGAACAACATAACCCCCTCTGCCTTGTGGCAGCCCCTCAGATACTGGAATACTGCTATCATGTCTCCCCTATTTCTTCTTTTCTTTACACTGACCTTATGTTATTTTATTCTCTTTTTTCCTCTTCCAATAAGGTGACTCAATGATATAAAACTGATATATATTGTTAACTAAGAATGACCAGGGATGGGTGTCCCCTCCGGTCTGCTCAACAATAAGATAAGATAACCTTTATTGTCATTTTTTTACTGTGGGCACAACGGCACACATCAAAAATGAAATTTAGTTGCCTGCTGTCAAAATGAAACACATACATGACACACACCTAAACATACTATATATAACATGTATAGACCCACATCCCTACATATACATAACAAATAAATATTAAATACTGTCCATCTTGAATATATAACGGAATGCTCTAGGCATCAGCTTCTAGCTACAATGATACTAAAATAAACACGTTTTATTTATTTATTTATAACATTTATATAGCCACCCATCTTGTAAGAAGCTCAGAATGGCCCCCAATGAAAAAGAGACAAGTGATGTCACAACACATAACCCCCGGTAGATAGGTTGTCACTTCACACACAAGTCTTTAAAGGATGGAGCTTCTATGGCAACATCGCAATGCACATTTCGTCAGTGCCACCCATTCCTCCTGCATGGGCCCATAAAGACGGTGTGATGTTCTACAGATAACCGCAGAAGGAAAACTGGGATAGCCTGCAGAGCACATTTTCAAACAATTTCTCTTTCACTTCCTAATGCTCTGTCGATTCTGAACCTTCCCTTATCTACGTTATACCGTGGCTCATCAAGTTCTGCATTGCACAGATATATTCCTTCAATGAAATTGCCATATTAAGCATTACCTGCTGCTGCTTTGAGACTCCTTTTTACTGTTTGTTGATTCCTTGAGAGTCATGCAACAGTAGGGAGGGTCAAAAGAATCATCAGAGAAGCAAAAGGAACTTGGGGGGGGGTCAGGACCTTGGATAGCTCCCGAAGCAATCAGTGACCTGATTAAGTGAAAGGCTTCAAGGTGATTTAGGATTGCTGCAACGGTCAAATTTCTCCTGGTAATCAGGTGGATTAAAAGATTAAAAAGTGTGTTCACATAACATGGAAAGCTTGGGATGTTTACCAACTATAGGGTCTTTTAGGTGTTTGTATGTGTGTTTTAGCAAATCCTATAAATTACAGATCTTTTGGGTAATGTTTATGCTCAAAGGTCAGCTCTGAAAGTGAGTTGATTCAGTAATCAGGTTAAGCTGGTGACTGAATGCATCTGAATGCAATCTCTAATAGCCAGGATCTATAATGTAGTCAGTACTACTCTTTCTGGAGGAGATCTTTGGAGGGTTTGGGAGTTGTCACCTCTGTTTGAAGTCCAAGATTGCTTCAAGACTAGAGGTAATAGCTGCTCTGCTGGATAAACAGTGTCCCAGGGTAACATCAAGATGGTATCTTCTGACTAGGATGGCCCTATATATGGAACTGATGGACCTTCCTCTATGGGCTCCTCTTTGTAGACCTCTGCTGCTTGCTGCAAGGATAACAAAAATAGGAACTGCACAACATTCCCTAAGTAGAGAACCACTGCAGTGTAATGGTTAAGGGCTGGGTTGGAGCAACTTCTGATCATGAGGTGAGTTTGAACCTTCTCCCTTGCGAGATAAAATCAGGAATGACAGCCCCTCCCTGTATATATGATTTTGGGCTCCTGGAAGGAACGTATATGGTACCATCAATAAGGAAAATAGGTTTACCCAGATGTTCATCTCAGTGAAGTCAGCAGAAGTCCCAGCTGGAGTTTCTCCATCCTTGATGGAGTAATCGTTGAAATGAGTTCTGTATACAGAAGGAAGCATCCATAGACAGGATGGAACTAGTAGGGAAACCTGCCTGGATTATTGAGAAACTCCATAGGCATTTAGCCAAGAAGGGAGAAAGAGCCTCTAAAGACAACTTGTTGCCCTCCAGATGTTAGCAACTTCAAATCCAGACCCAGAATGGCAAACAGAAAGGACCTATGGGGAGCTAGAGGCCAAAATGACACACTGAGCTGCTTATTTTTGTGTGAAGGTCTTCTTATTTTTCAGAATTGCTAGTCACAATAAATGGATTTCATCCTGGCTGTGTGTCAGCATCCACCCACTTCCAAAAATGAGTGTTTTAAAAAAAGATACAGGAGAGAGTTAAAATTATCTGCATTATATCAGGCAGGAGAAAAAACCAGAAATAAGAAGACAGTGGCACAATTAAGCTATTTCAAGTGTTTCTTGTTCTATTAATGAGAGATTCATGCAGCTACATCAAATTATACCGGATCTCAGAGATAATGAAACAATCTTAGCTAAAGCGAGACTAATTTTGCCTTCAGTTCTGCCAGTGAGATTGTTCAAAAACCAGTGCAATGAATGCACAGCAAATGGGCAAAATTTTAAAGCTAAATGGAAGTTTTAAAACATTGAATACAGTTTTTAACCCAATTTCCATGGAAGAAATCAGTACATACATTACACGGTGTGAGAGTTAGTTTTTTTAGAAGTCTATCAGAAGTTGATATTAAAGTGTAGCCTATGTAGAAAGCCATTTAAGTGCAGAAAAACTGGGTCTGTAACTAAATAGAGCCTGCTGCAAAAGTGGTATTTTGTACAGCCATCTGATTTTAGTAAAAACAGAAACCGTGAACAGCATCATATTATTTTATTTATTAGTTAGATTTACGCCCTATCCTTCCTTCAAGAGCTTTGTGGGAATCACCAGAAGGCTATGAGTTCTAGTCCTGCCTTAGGCATGAAAGCCAGCTGGATGACTTTGGGCCAATCACCAGGAGACTCTAAATTCTAGTCCCACCTTTGGCATAAAAGCCAGCTTGTAACTTTGGGCTAATCATCAGAAGGCTATGAGTTCTAATCCCACCTTTAGCATGAAAGGCCCTTATTATTCTTTTATAAACAACTCAAGGTGGCAAACGTATCTAAAACATCTTCTTCCTCCTGTTTTCCCCACACTGTGAGGTGGGTTGGGCTGATAGAGAGTGGCTGGTCCAAGGTCACCCAACTGGTTTTCATGGCTAAGACAGGACTAGAATTCACGGTCACCTGGTTTCTACTCTGGTGACTTAAGGACTAGGCCAAACTGGCTTCATGTATGCTATTCGATTCCATTTGTGGCA
This sequence comes from Azemiops feae, assembly GCA_023970755.1. Taxonomy (NCBI): domain Eukaryota; kingdom Metazoa; phylum Chordata; class Lepidosauria; order Squamata; family Viperidae; genus Azemiops; species Azemiops feae. Next base: position 1,043,965 of record JALGBA010004163.1, read on the forward strand.
ACCTACCTCTGCTAAAATGAGGTTATTTGAGTAGATTATACCAGCTTCTTCCTGTTGAAATCTGTGACCCTTTGTTTTAAATATCTTTACTTCTAAGAAAATAAGTGGTCTGAGTTGTGGAGTTGTGTCCATCCTCTGTGAATTTGTCTTAACTGCATGCAATAATGAATACATCTTGCAACTATATCCCATCTGTCAAGTAAATATCTCGTAGGGAGTTTAATTTGCAAGCATTAATTAATCATGCTTCCCCAGATCATTGTGAAACAGCAGCAAAATATAACATGTAAATAGATGTGAAAATATTATGTTTGCCAACTTAATTTATGCCTTGTAATTCTGAAGAAAGGGTCTGTGTACGCATATGTGGCTTTTTTTTTAACAGCTGGATATAGGATTCAGAAATGTCCTTTCAAAATGCTGACATATTTTTCATTTTCGTGCAGCTAACAAGTGCTGTTGTAATTTATTTACATTAAAAAATTGGAAGGAAGCAGTCATTTGTTTTTATGTACTCTGCCCATAAATAGAAGCAGGGGAAAAAATTAAACCATGTGAATAAAATGTTCCTTGCAGTTGATATATTGGACTTTGGGCAACTTTATTTTAAGAAACTTATAATATTTGGGGAGTGGTACTACAAGGAAACCACTGAAAAAGTAAAGGAATTCCTCTTCCTGGGCTCTTATTATTATTTATTTAGGGTATGCCATATTATACATGGACTAGCAATTTCAACTAGATTAGTAGAACCCAATAAAATACAAATGTTAAAAAGATCTATGTTCAGATATCAATGTCTAGGCCATCTAACCATTGAAGTGCAGATCTTTTATATTAAAAAAAATCAGATACCGCACCCGTATATGCCCTCAGCTTACAGCTGGTCATGATGTGATCTACAGTTTGAGGTGGGACCCCACAATCATACTGAGGGGATGATACTAGGCTCCATTTTTATTGAGGGTCCCGGCAGACGCCGTGTGAGGTGCCAATCCTGTTCAGGATGGTCCATTGCTGAAGTGGTAGTTCAACGTCTTGCACCTTTTTTCGGTGGTCATTTATATTTAGAATAGAATAGAGCTGGAAGGGACCTTGGAGGTCTTCTAGTCCAGCCCCCCGCTTAAGCAGGAGAACCTATACCATCTCTGACAAGTGACTGTCTAGCCTCTTCTTAAAAATCTCCAGTGATGGAGCACCCACGATTTCTGGAGGCAAACTATTCCACTGGTTAATTGTCCTCACTGTCAGGAAGTTTCTCCTTAATTCCAGGTTGCTTCTCTCCTTGATTAGTTTCCATCAATTGTTTCTCGTCCTTCGCTCTGGTGCTTTGGTGAATAAAGTGACCCCCTCTTCTTTGTGGCAGATACTGGAACACTGCTATCATGTCTCCCCTATTTCTTCATTTCTTTAGACTAGCTAAACCCAAGTCCTGCCGCCGTTCTTCGTATGTTTTAGTCTCCAGGCCTTGGATCATCTTAGTTGTCTTCCTATGTCTGGGCATTCAGTGACCCATCTGGTTTTGCACTGGGAATCAAAGTTAAAGTTGTTGGGAGGATGTTGTGCAAGTGTCTGTGTGGGCTTCCTGGATTTGAGTCTTCCGGCTGATGAATGGGGAAGGTTGGCATGCTCCGATAGCAGTGAGTTGTTGATAATTTTTCTCTATTCTCTCATTAGTGCATCTTCCTGGGCTCCAAAATTGACCGATGTGGCGACTGCAGCCCTGAGATCAGAAGATATAAAGCCCTTGGAAGAACTGCAATGTCCAGCATGAATAACATCTGGAAGAATAAAGATATCAGCCTACCAACCAAATGCAGATTAGCCAACACAATAATTTTTCCAATGGCTACTTATGGCTGCAAAACTGAGACTCTGAAAAAGGCAGATAGGAGAAGGGTGGATGCTTTTGAATGGTGGTGTCGGAGATGCCTGTTACGCGTCCCATGGATTGCAAAAATAACAAAGAAGTCCTCAACCGAACCCCCACCAAAAATGTCACTTGAAGCCAAGAGGGCCAAACAAAAGCATCATACTTTGACCATGTCATGCAAGCAGATTCACTTGAAAAGTCAATCATGCTGAGAGGGATCAGCAGGAAAAAAAGATAAGGGGCTACCCTAATACCCAGTGGCTGGACACTATAACGGATGACACCAGGATGACCATGGCAGATCTGAAGGAGGTGGGGCAAGACAGAGGGGCATAGAGAGGGCTGATCTGTAGAGCGTCTATGGAGATTCTCAGTGATCCAGGTCATGGTTGTCTCAAAGATGCTTTTTTACGAGGCAACTGGACTTTCTTGTTTTTCTATGAAGATGTTTCGCTTCTCATCCAAGAAGCTTCTTCAGCTCTGACTGGATGGTGGGGAATGGAAGGATTTTTATACTCCTTGCAGACAGCTGGTCATTTGCCTTCTTTTAGCGAGTCATTGAGGACACTTGGAGGTTTGTCTGTGTCCTCAGGGTCACCTGAGTAGTGCAAATGGGTGTGCAGCCTTCTTGGAACTGCTGAAAGGACTGTGTTGTAGACTGGCAATAGATGATGTCGTATCCCTCCCCCTCTGTTGAGAGAGGCTGTTCAATTTTGACACAGATGGCCTCTTTGACCCCTCTTTCAAACCAGTGGTCCTCTCTGTCCAAAATGTGGACTTTGCTGTCTTTGAAAGAGCGGCCTTTGTATCTTAAATGCAGATGGACTGTTGAATCTTGTCCTGATGGGTTTTTTCCCTATGTTGTGCCATGTAGAGTGGTCAAGAGTTGGACATGACTGAATGGCTGACAATAATATTAAGAGCAAATTCAAATTCATTACAGCCTGCTAAGGCATTCACCTTCAGTGTGGTTACCTATATCTCTTGGTTTGGAGGAAACTAATTATTAGTTACTCCTAGTTTTAAGGAACATTAATTCTGGTGGCAATAAAAGAACTGTTCTGGATGGAGGGAAAATGTAAACACTTTAGTCCTGTGCCTGTAACATAATTAGCTCAGTCAGTGCAGGGGGGGCATTGTTAATGTGACATAGAAACCTCTATTAACCCAAGGATTCAATTTAACCCTGAACAGATCCAGTGTTACATAATATTAAAACTCATCTGTTTTGTGAAAACACCAACACCATATGTATCTCCCATTTCTCCACCAGAATCCATATCTCATTTTCTACATTCACACATTGATCAGAACAGTTGCGTTCCAACAGGTTAAATTTGGCTAGTGTTGAGAATAGAATAGAATAGAATAGAATAGAATAGAATAGAATAGAATAGAATAGAATAGAATAGAATAGAATAGAATAGATAGTTGGAAGGGACCTTGGAGGTCTTCTAGTCCAACCCCCTGCTCAGGCAGGAAACCCTATACCATTTCAGACAAATGTCCAGTCTCTTCTTAAAAACTTCCAGTGTTGGAGCATTCACAACTTCTGGAGGCAAGTTGTTCCACTGATTAATTGTTCTAACTGTCAGGAAATTTCTCCTTAATTCTAGGTTGCTTCTCTCTTTGTTCAGTTTCCAACCATTGTTTCTTGTCCTGCCCTCTGGTGTTTTGGTGAATAACGTGACCCCCTCTTCTTTTGGCAGCCCCTCAAATATTGGAATACTTCTATCATGTTGCCCCTGTTTCTTCTTTTCTTTAGACTAGCCAAACCCAAGTCCTGCAGCCGTTCTTCGTGTGTTTTAGTCTCCAGGCCTTTGATCATCTTAGTTGCTCTTCTCTGAATTCTTTCCAAACTCTCAACATTTTTTTTGTGATATGGTGACCAAAATTGGCTGCAGTATTCAAGGTGTGGTCTTACTTAGCAACATAAATGTTGGGCTCAACTGAGGTCGTAAGTTGAAGACAACCTGTATATGTTTCCCCCTCCTCCACACTTAAATATCGTTTGCAGGCATTAAAATGATCTCCTTGTTTGCAAATGTAACCTTGAATCTTCTCGTGACATTAGCTTTCCCTCATTATTTTTAGAATCTGATCCGCTGAAGACAAACACAGGTGATGGATTTTATCAGTCAAGCTGCAAATTAGTTAATCCAATTATTATCTTTATCAATCACATCTATGATATCGAAAGTAGCCCATTGTAAGCGCAAACTGTGGAGGCTGCTTGGTGAATTGGAAACAATCAAAACTCTGGGTGCAGTTCTCCTCTCTTGAAAGATCTGATACGAGAAAGTTTGAATGAAATGAATGAAAATGGAATAGAATTTTTCTTAGAATAGAATAGAGCTGGTTCAGCTTTCACCGAACTGTGGATTTTCCATCCAGAATGACCGTTCCTGACAACTCTTGAAGACCATGCCTCTTGAAGACATCCAGTTTGGAGAATCCTGGCCTAACATCTGGCTTTTTGTTCACAGCATCTGGAAAGGAAAGAGGAGTGAACGAACCATCCATTGGAAGAAAAGGTAATGTTTTGTATACGTCCCTCCCCCCTTCCTTTATTTTAATGAAGTTGGTTGGCAGCTGTGACAACCGGACCCGAGGTCATTTCTGCAGTAAGCAAAACCTATCTCCCTTTGGGGAGCATGAAAAAGTAATGGAAAATGCTTCCTTTAAAAACTCCGTTTTTTGAATTATGGCTTTGCACTATTTAAAATGAAGCCATTAATAAAAAATCTCCATGATAGATAGCTGCTCTGCTTGCTCCCACAAAGCACCCTACATTGATGGACTCTTTGGGATTTGGGGAGATTAATTTGCAGTGCGTTCAACTCCATGTGCCCCCATTTTTTTTAAAAAAAGGAAATGTTTGCTCTCGAATTCAGTTTACAGATGGGTAAAGAAATCAATATGGATTTTGCAGGGGGATAGAAGCAGAATCACTTTCAATTTTAACCTGATGAAAGAGGATTTGCTTCAGAGGAAGAAGTTGGGCAGAAATGTTCATGGACCAAAGATGGTGTTCTTGCATTCATATAGTGACCAATTGACCAGCATCCACTGTCCTTTTTTTAGTACAGTGGTCTCTCCGATGTTTTTTAGGTTTCTAGCTATCCTGGCTCTTCATTCCTGAAACATTGATTTTAGGAAGGAATTTTTCCTTTGGCTTTTTTCGTATTAGTGCTACAGTCCCCTTTTTCTAAAGACATCACCTACAATATCTTTACCCAATTTTTTGGGGGAAGAAATTCAAAAGATGATGGTTCCCTACTTTCAACTGAGTTTCTTTAAGCTAATGGGCAGTAACAGCCAACCTATAGATAAGATCTTGCTAAATTTATGGGTGAAACAAGGAGACCTACAGCACACTTGCAAATGCACGTCACAATTTTTGGATTAGGTCAACAGTGAGACAATTGTTTGAAAAAATCTCTGGGGATACTAACATTTAAGAAAACAATATGTTCTTTATTGACCACCTCATCATGGTTTGAAGCCATACAGGAGTGCCCACTCTACCGTTGCTTTACTCTGTCTGAAAGCATCTATTTAAATTCAATTTGGAGTGGCAAAGAGACCAGTTGCCTCTATTTCCCAGCTGTTTGTTCTCTTTTCAGCAGTCCAAAATGTATTTAAAATGGCAATTCCATTGAGGAGGGAGAAACCCAGCGCACACTGTAACTTAATTCCAAGCAGTAACATGTTGTATTGAGTTACCAGTATAACAGTCTGGCATCCATGTAAACTGTAAAAAAATAATAATCCAAGTGCACTAATATTTCTGGAGTTAAATGCAGAACGCTGCAAGGCTGTGCTTCCTTCCTCCTTTATTCTTGCTTTACAAATATCCTCTCCATCATCTGCATGATAGACAAGTTATTGATTTCCTTGTAAATCAATGGAGCATACATTTGTAAGGTTCTGTCCACTGTTTGGTTCGATTACCCAACCCATGGCAAATCCAGTGGTGGGATTCAAATATGTGAACAACCGGTGGTTCTCTGTGTGGATGCCGCTTCCGGAAGTCCATTCTGGGCCTGGGCAACAAAAAAATTAGCTACCGGTTCTGCCAAAGTGGTGCGAACCGGCTGAATCCCACCACTGGGCAAATCCCAGTAGTAACTAGGTCTACCCTACAAACAGATATGTGTAAAGCAATTTTGAATACCTTTTGGACTTCCAGACAGCAATGGTTTCCCCCCCCCTCCATCAACCAAATCTAAGTCTGAGAACAATGGCCCCACATTTTTGTTAAGATGGTAGACCTGTTTTCCTAGTTTTGATGCCAAGGATCAGCCAGTTCTTTTGGGCTATACCTTGCATAATCCTGAGACTTTATAACTAATTGTTAGAGATTGGGTGTTTAAAACATCTGCAGAGCAGAAAATTGCTTACCCCTGTTATACAGAATGCATGCAGTTCGTTCATAAAAATCTCTTGTTATAAGTTCTTTGGGGAAAATTGTGATCTATCCCTCCAGCCACTGAATGTAAGTTGCAATTTCCCATGTTATATTTTCTTACTCTCCTGTCCTCTCCTGTCCTGTTTCCTCTCCCTCTCCTTCTCCCTCTCCCTCCCTTCCCCTCCCAATCAGTCTTGATTCCTGGCGACTACCTGAACAAGTCCCCGAAGACAGAGTGATCGGTCCAAGGTTACCCAACTTGGTACTAAGATGGGACTAGAATTCACAGTCTCTGGGTTTCTAGCCGGGTACCCTAACCACGACCGGTTCTTTTCCTTCTTTATTACAATTCTTTGCAGCTTTCTTCACTGGACTGCTTTCTTGTTTGAGAAAAGACATTCAATGCAGGTCATAACAGAGGCGAGTGTTGTCTCTTCAACTGGCAGAGATGAGATCAAGTTTTCCCAGGCTCAAAAGTGTTGTGTTTCTTGGAAAGTGAAAAGTTAGCATGAGTTTTCATTTGGGTGGATTATTTTAAAACTTCCTTCCCCGTTCTTTTGGGCAAAATACAGCTGGGATTCTTTTCTTTTTTCTTTTTTCTTTTTTCTTTTTTCATTTGCAATTGAAACTAATTCCTTGTTCATTCCTCACAGTGTGAAATCTCAGCGTTGGTTGTTATTGCAAATCACGTATGGAATTTGAGATCAGCTGTTGGCAAGTGTGCTTGGAAGGTTAGTTTTTCAATTAAGTTTTTTGCCAGCTAAGCTTGAGCATGGGGATGTTCGAACAGGGGAGCCTTCTCTCTCAGTGCCAATGTGCCACTGTAGATTGGGCAGGTGCCATTCACTCCGCCAACGAATTTTGGTTACTCCTGTTACAGGGTTCTCTATGTCCAGCTGGAAGAAACATAATTAAACCTAGCCAAACATCTTTAGCATCTCAACTGTAAGTTGGGGCTAAACAACAAGAATAACCTTACACAAAAGGGAAAGAAACTTGCCCTCCTGAGACTAAGGAATGAATTCAGCCTATAAGTCTGGTGTCTATTTTGGAAAAGTCTTTATTGTCTCAAAATAATTTGAAACAATATGTTGCCAGATAGTCTACATTTCACAATGACTTCATTAATTGGTATGAAATGCACTGTATATTGTATGGATCTTTTTTTCGTTTAGAATTTTATTTCCCCCTCTTCTTTTGGTTTATTTTAACCATTACAATGGATGTGGTTTGTTTATTTCATATCGCATAGCGAAATGCAACATAGTGCATAAAATTCACAGGAACAACATATAAAATGTGCGCCAAAATATAAAACACCAGGGCAGCGAACTATTTTAAAAATGCACAGTATGAGCGATGAATAAAATTATGAATAAAGTTAAATTATGGAGGGTGCAATGTAGACTAGTCACATGTCACGGTGAATGTGACTTTGTCACAACTAAATAGTCTACACCAGTGTTGCTCAACCTTGGCAGCTTTAAGAAGTGTGGACTTCAATTCCCAGAATTCCCCAGCCAGCAATGGGGAAAGCCAAAGGTCTTAAAGCAGCCAAGGTTGAGAAACAATGGTCTACACATTTGGGCTGCTGGACCTCACAAGAATTTCCCAGCAAGAAGAAGCAACATGAAAATTGAAAATTAAAACAATGACTCATTTCAGAACCAATAGATAAAGGACATAGAGATGTCTTGAAATTATAGAAGGGATGAATCATGAATAGAAGAACATTTCAATTTATTTTGTGGTTTTGAAGGCCACAGAATGGCTTTAAAGGCCAGGGAGGCACCGAAGTTCACATTTCTTCAACCTGGCTACCAAGCTGACTTCCTTCAAGCAAAGCTTCTGTCAATCTGGCCTCTGCAGCCAATAAATAACCGGATTTTTCTTGCCGTAACTTCTGTTGCTCTCCGTAATTTGTGCTGATGCATTTCACACTCCACAGGGCATCCGTTCATTCAGAATATTCTGTTTGACATATTAATCAACACCTTGGCAAAAGTCCTAAGGAAATCAAGACAAGGGAAAGGAAGGGGAAGTGCTAAATTCAGCATCTGAGATTCAGCGATGTTGATGTGGGTGCAGAACATGCTTGGCTTGGATGCAGAACATGCTCTGCATTACAGGGATGGGGAAAAACAGTGATAAATGTGCACATCTTTGAGCTCCTTCTGCTCCCAGGCAAAGAAAGGAAATTTAGTCAGCCTTTCAAGTAGCCGAGAATTTAAATTAACAGGGATTCAGCCCCCATTCCTTGAATCTATTTATTTTGTTGTTCCAGGCTATGTCTTTCCATGGGAAGGTGAGAAATAATGTAATGCAGAGAAATTCTGTGGGGTTTTTTTCCTAATGGTTTTCATTCAGTTGGATGGAATAAAATTGATGGAGGAGGAGGAGGAGGAGGAGGAGGAGGAGGAGGAGGAGGGAGGAGGAGGAGAGGAGGAGAAGAGGAGGAGAAGAAGGAAGAAGAGGAGAGAAGAGAAGAAGAAGAAGAAGAGAAGAAGAAGAAGAAGAAGAAGAAGAAGAAGAAGAAGAAGAAGAAGAAGAAGAAGAAGAAGAAGAAGAGAAGAAGAAGAAGAAGAAGAAGAAGAAGAAGAAGAAGAAGAAGAAGAAGAAGAAGAAGAAGAAGAAGAAGAAGAAGAAGAAGAAGAAGAAGAAGAAGAAGAAGAAGAAGAAGGAGGAGGAGGAGGATTTTCTTGTATTTATACAATGAAATAGTCTCCAAGGGCTGTGTGTGAATATCCTGTCTTTCATTTCTTTCAATAGAAGAAGTGGCCAAAATTATTAACCCAACCAAACCTGGGCAGGTTGCTGGCATGTGGCACCATTTGCATTCCTCTCTGTGCTCACACCTCCTTCTGGGAAGCTGAATTCTTTACATATATCAGAATACTTTTTCGCTACCCCAAAGCCTCAAACAGTGACAGTTCTTTACACCATAATTCTAATTGTCTCAGTGTTTGCCAATATTCTCAATGAGCTGGCCCACTATAATTATTTTCTCAATCATTCTTCATGAATGAAACACTCCAGGCAACACTCAAAGTAAACTTAATCACCAGAAACAATATAAATTCAAAAAGCAGATCCTATTAGGCAGCCATTTTTAAAACTGATTTCCCAATAGTTCTATTTCTAGCAGGGGAAAAAAAAATAAAATCACACTGTGCTTCTGCAGAAGGCAAGCAAAGAACATCGGTGTTTTAGATGAAGCGGAAAATAAAATGATGTACTTGGGAGGTTTATTATAAAGTGCTTCCAAATGAAGTTTTCATCAGTCCACGACACGTGAGCATTTCGCACTGGCAGGAGAGTGGTGGGTAAACAGGTTGATTTCAAACAAGGCAGCCAAGAATGCATATTCCTGAAATATTTATAAGGTGAACAGAGAGCAGCTTGCTGAAATGAGAAAGATGTGTTTACTAACTACATTGTTGCAAGAATGTGCATTTCATTCAACAGCATTTCATCTCAAAGCTATATTTTTACAGGGTCCACATCGTAGTAGCTTTTGGCGATTGATTGGTGCTACAAGGCGTTAGAATCCATGTCACACACCACTTTGTCTGAGTGGAAGGCCAGTTGAAGAGAGGCAACTTCTGGAGGCAAGGAAAAAGATGGGATTATCCCATCTCTGTTCTGGAGTAAGAATGGACCGAAGACAGATTTGCATCTGCCATGATTTCTGAAGATGAACAGAACTTTGGAAAAAAAATGAGTCAAGGTCCATTGACTCCAGTTATGGCATCAATGAATAAACCCAGATTAAGGGACATAAGACATTCTTGCAGTATTGTAGCATCTTAAATAATCTGTTGCAATGCTCTTCTAAATTTTCTGGCAATGCCAGAAAATCTAAAAATAAAAAACCTCATGAAATAAAGACTAAATACATGGGGGAAAATGAAAAAAGAAATTGGAACTTTCTTGTTATGGAAATATACATCAATTCCCAGAATGGATGAACGGTTGGAGATATTGATGGAACTAGCAGAGATGGTCAAATTAACTGCTTTAATCCACGAGAAGAATACATCTAACTTGGTTTCTATCTGGAAACTGCTTCCGGAATTTGTGCTTGAGATAGAAAATAAAATAAAATGTTGAGGGGTCCTTGTTGCTCTCTGAGCTGGTCTAGCACTGATGATGTTATCTAAGTTGGGTAATGAAATGTCTGCAAGAAAACAACCAAGCTCAGAGAGCACCAAGGACCCCACAGATGTCTTCTTCCTCCTCCTCCTCCTCCTCCTCCTCCTCCTCTCCGTTAATGCTTTTTTCTCCCCCCCCTTATTCCTACACTTCTCTCTTTCCCCTTTTCCCCATCCCCTTTTCCCACTATTTTCATTTTTCATTTGTATGTAGCTTACTTTCATAAGTTTCACAAAATTATATCGTAGAAGATACCTGAGGATGAAGGTCAGTTGAAACCATCTCCGTTTCTGTGATAGATTGTGTCTACAAAGGGGAAAGTGATGTGATGTATTACAGTAACACGGCATGTTCCCAGGAAGGAGGGACCACACTCCAAAGAGGCAGGCGAGACAAGAGGCAGCATAGCCTGGAGCTGGATAGGAGACAGAAAAAAAGATTTAGGATAGCCACTCCTTAGAATCTCCCAGGATATAACTGTTAGCGTTATAATAATATAGGTTTAGTCCGGCAAGATTCTGTCTATCTGCTGTAAGCAAATGAAGAACTGAACTTTGGCTGGATTGTGTTACATCATTCTTCTGACAGGTCTGACAGTTTCCCATTGCTCAGACTATAGTCTTGCTCTTCCTTTACCATCTGATCTTACTCCCCTCAAGGCTGACTCCTTACTTGCTCCTGATGGCAGCTGTGCAATCTGAAGCAATCAGCTGGCACTGCAACCAGATATGGCTCGGCTTGAACTTCTAGCTCTGCAAGAAAATGACTTGCAATGGCAATCTATAAAAACTCTCTTGGCAGGCTAAGTACTGTGCTTAGTGTCAGTGCCAAGCATGGTTCTAGGCCAGGAAGAGATGCATCTTTTTTTCCCCCCTCAGCTTCCATATTTGGCTTTTAAGTGGAAGCTAGTAGTTGCACTCCAAGAAGTAGGTGGGGAGGGAGAAGAAGAGGGGAATGGTGTTAGGAGAAGAGCCGCAATCATCTGGATTTGGAATTTCAAAATAGACTGCTTAAAGAAGTGAATTAAAGATCAGACATTGGGGGTGCCTTTGTAGAGACTCTGCAGATAGTGTCCTGAATCTGAATCTGAGGGGGAAAATGTCAAGTGCCAGGGAAATCAGGACATCCAGGAAGTTCAAATGGGTATAAAGATTTATTGCAAGCTCTACAAGAATCTGAACTACTAAGGGCCAAGGGAAAATGGTGCTAGATAAAGGTAGAAGGAATTCAAGGTGGGCTTAGATCTCTTGTGGGCACGAAGAGATTCAAGACTGATGATGTGTTTGACCCTTCCCTTGGGCTCTGCCTGGTCATCTCGTACAAAGATAATGCGATCTGCTTTAGGCCTTTTTCTCATTTAAGCTACAAACCCTCATCCAAGGAGGTGAAATAAAGCAAGCAAACACAAACCTTGGTTGGAAGTAAGTACATCATTTGAAAGAGCCAAATGCTTAAGTCAACAAGGAATCATTATTCCCAGCCATTAATATGACTTTGGTGATAAACCGAGAGAGTCATAAGGATCGCTCTTTGCTGCCATTATCAGACTATAAAACTGTCCAGTTTCGGGACGGTTTATTTGCTACAGCTTTTGTATTAACAATGCTGTATTTCTAACCTCACAGATTGATAAACTCGCCACATATTCATCAGGCACTGATTCTCTAGCCCGGTTTACAGTTAATCAATACAGGAATTAATAAAGAGCCAGCAATGAAAATCTGCATAGTTCTCCTTCAATTAAATGAAAGAGATTTTGCTATAGGAATGGTGAGAAAATTCTCATAGTTCGACTGTGGTATCCATCACTTATTCACTTACCGAGTGCCCAAGGGATGTGCAAATGGGAATGCCATATCTCTTCTGGGGCAGAAATTTGCAAGTTGTAAGTCCTCGGCTTACGACCACAATTGAACCTAAAATTTATGTTGCTAAGCAAGACATATTTTAAATGAGTTTTGCCCCATTTTATGACCTTCCTTTCCACCGTTGTTAAGTGAATTGCTGCAGCTGTTAGGTTAGTAAAACAGTTGTAAAACGAATCTGGCTTCCCCATTGGCTTTGCACAATGGGGAATCACATGACCCCGGGACACTGCAACCGTCATAAATATGAACCAGGGGAAAAACATCCGAATGTAAATCACGTGACCCTGGGCATGCTACAACGGTCATGAGTGTGAAAAATGGTTTTTCAGTGCTGTTGTAACTTTGAACAGTCACTAAGTGTACTGTTGTAAGTCGAGGATCACCTGTATTCCTATTTTGCCCTCCTAACATATCCCAAGGGGGTCAGGTAGGAACTGTTTCATCAGCAGGGGTGTTATATTAGCATTCAAGCTGAGTGCAACCCTTGCAAAATTGCTGGAAAACGTGTTTTTTTTTTCTTCCAGAGAAATCATCCATCTATTGGTACAGAATTTGGAAAGGCAATTCATCCTCTGTTCTGGAATAAGCCACCGATTCTTATAGGACGGAGTCTTTTTCAGAATCCCATAGTTCCAGAAAGCTCGTTCTCCATATTTATCTGGCTCTGCTCTGTTTTTAAAAGTGCTGTGCTTCCTGGCATAGCTTTCATTCATTACATTGTTTACCATGAAGCTGGATGCCTTATTTCAAAGGAGGAAATTAGCTGATTATATGGGGAAACAGAGATGCTGATTATACCCAGCAAGTCACCACCCATGCACAAATTACATAGGCTGAAAAGAAGAGAAATTGTCAGGAGATGTTTTCTTCTTTAATTATTTTCATTTATGTATCTCTTCGCGGGTAGGGTTAAAAATCACGAAATAAAAAAAAATAGTTAGAAAGAAGCATGCGTTCATTATGAAATATACAGCTGGGGGCACCCTTCGTCAATTAGAAACATAAAGATTTTAAGGTTCTTTTGAACTTGTCCTATCAATGAACACTAAACAGAAATTAGAATGTAGCAACTCAATTCATGCTAGTAAGAAACTCCTTTTCCCGTCTCAAAGAGAAGACGGCACTTGGAAATAGACCAGAGCATTTTGCTCTTCTCCAAAACAAGTTTGGAGTTTCCAGAACCTTTTCCAATTCCTTAACAATAACTCTGTTTTGAGTCACATAACCCAAAAAAAAAAGAAAAAAAAAGACAAGGGAAATGGCTTAGAATGGAGGTGTCTGCAAACTTCTGAGTCGCTGCCCATCTCTCCTCTATGAATTGGGGAAATTCCCCAACTGCAGTAAAGGTTATCTTCTTTATTTATTTATTTAGTTAAATTTATTGGTCGCCCAATTCTAGTGCACCCTTGTTGAGCAGGAGATCACGCAGAGCTTAAACTCAGATGAGCAGGTCTGAATGTCAGCCTACATCCCAAAGGGAATTGTTCAGCAAAGGGTACATACAAACATTAGAAGAAAGGAAAAGTCTGGAGGAGTTGATGGGGAATTGGGACTCTTTACTTATTTATGAATTACCTGTAATTTTCATAAGTTAATTCTCATCTGTCAAATGTGTAGCGTTTAAGGCTATTAAATGTCCTGGACCTTTTGATTTAGAGACTCCTTATTTTCTATTATGATTGCCACCATAGGATGGGATCATTTCTTTGGTTCAGATTATTGAACCAAATGGAATAATCTTATAGAATAGAATAGAATAGAATAGAATAGAATAGAATAGAATAGAATAGAATAGAATAGAATAGAATAGAATAGAATAGAATAGAATAGAATAGAATAGAATAGAATAGAATAGAATAGAATAGAATAGAGCTGGAAATGACCTTGGAGGTCTTCTAGTCCAGCCCCCTGCTCAAGCAGGAGAACCTATACTGTCTCAGACAGGTGAAGTTTCTTCTTAAAAACTTCCAGTGTTGGAGCATTCACAACTTCTGGAGGCAGGTTGTTCCACTGATCAATTGTTCTAATTTCTAATTAATTGTTAACTGTTCTAACCTGGGAGATTCAGACGGTTCTGTGCATATCTAAGTGCAGAAACGGCTTTTTCCAAACTGACTTAGGAATCCGTGCCTGTTCTGTATCTGTGCTACCACCTTGACCAAACTGGATTTTGGAAGGAAGGAATGAAAAGCAGAGACAAGTCATATCAGAGAGAAATTCCTGAATGGATTGAGGAGCATCTAGGCTGGTCCTTCCATCAAAGTAGAAAGTAGTCTGATTTTCATGGTTATGAAAAGAAAAGGGATTCCCTGTTTTATTTATTATTGCAGTTCATGGTCAGGGAGGGGAGAAATGCCACTTAAGACATTTTCTGCCCATGTTACAAAAAAATAACATGACTGGCCTTAGGCACTGAGTTTGAATTGCAATTGCCATTTATTGTTTCACCTCCAGCAACCCTGGGGGAAGGCACGGAACTCCAGAAGGAAATGTGTTTTTAATTTTAATTCTGGAAAAAAAGAAAAGAAATACCACTATCCGCAGGACAGATTTGCAAATGTCATCCAAGTTGGAATCAAGTAGGATCCGATTACTAAGACACATTAGCTCCCCCCAAAACGCTTTCTGGATTGTCAGTGATGCAACAAGATTTTTGATCCTGAAAAAGCTCTTTACTTTTGTTTCTTCCTCAACTCCCCAATGGTCCTGTTCAAAACCTCCTCAAAGGGAATTTGTCCTCCTTTATATCTAAGTAAAAGTTGAGACTTTGTCCCGCAGAAAGGTTGAACTCAAGAAGGAAAGATCACATAATTCTAGAATTCTGCTCTTGCTAACATTCCATCAGGCAGAATTTGGAAACTTGTTGAAGTGGTCAAGAAGATCCTGATAATACTACTCTCATCTTGCTTGCTCTGATTCAGAGGCATGACCGTTTGAATTATTGGTTATTCTGGGCCACAATGAGCCGGGAATTCCTTATTTTGGCTGCCATTTATGGAATTTCCTACCCATGCCACCTTTTGCTGGTACATGTTGGCTCTTTGAAATGCTATTCTGCATGGCTTTTGTTTATCATTGTCAAATCTCTCTTATGAATAATGTTTCCGTGAAATTCATGCAAGGTTAACAAATATATTCTTGCTTTCTAGGGGCGATGCGGTGGCTCAGCAGTTAAGACACTGGGCTTGTTGGTTGGAAAGCCAGGAGCCCGGGTTCAAGACCCAAGAGCCACGCAACGGGGTGAGCTCCCGTCCTCATCCCAGCTTTTGCCAACCTATAGTTCGAAAGCATGCAAATGCATGTAGATAAATAGGTACCACTTTAGTGGGAAGGTAACAGTGCTCCGCAGCATCATGCTGGCCACATGACCACAGAAATGTCTTCAAACAGAGATGGCTCAATGGCCTTGAAACCAAGATGAGCACACACACACACAAACACACTCACACCCCTAGAGTCAGCAATGACTAGCGGAGTAAAATCTGCAGGGCCTTCTTTACCTTTTTACTTTTCTAGAGGCGTGGAAGTTTGGGAGAGGGCAACTCCATTAAACTGATTCCTGCAAGATGCCACCAGGAGGCCAAATTACATTATCAGTTGGCTGGTGGTGGCCCTTCAGAATCAGTAAAAAAAAAAAAAAAAAAGGATTTTATGGAGGAACTATAATTGCAGCTCCAAGTTAGGTAATTTTCTACGCGTGGCATTGAAGCCTAAGGCTACATTCAGATTAGCCTCTGTACTAAGTCACTACAAGAGATGAGATGGGGGAAAAAATGTAATCCAGCACAAGGCTATGATTTCTCATTTATTGTTAATGTCACTGTCAGCTGGAGAGCTCCCAAATTTTGCCCTGATCTAATCCAACTCCGGTTAAAATAGACTGGTGTCAAATTGTTAATATAAATTAGAATCTTTTGCAGGTGGCTGGGAATGACATTTTATGAGCTTCATGGTGACACAAACATAGAAAGCCATTGTGCTGGAGTCAACAGGCGACTTCATTCCAATTTTTGCGATGGGTGGTGAATATTGCTTTTTTGACCGCACAGGGGATTCAATGCATTTTGGAGCAATCGGGTGTAGATTAAATGTTTCTCATATATCAAGTCCCAGTTTCAGCACCTGATGTCTCCAGTTAGAGATTGACAGGTAGCATCGCTGGGAAAAACGCATTGACTTGAGATGCCCAAAGTTGTTGACTGTTGAATTAGACTGTGCTCGGAGAGATGGACCTTTGGTCAAATGTAGTAGAGGACCACATTGTAAAACATAGCAATCCTTTCTGACTTTTAAGCAGACAGAAGTAATTATGTGCTGTCAGGTTGGGTTGAGTGCTTATCGTTGCAGATATGTAATGGTTTGTGTGTAGTTCAGGGCATTGCTTTTCTAACCATTTGTTCCATGCATACACCTGTATGAAAGTTCTGTGAATACAGAAGGAATTGCTGGAATCCATAGGAAACCAGTCCATTTTACAGCCCATGTCATTAAGGCAGTATAATCATCCATCTATCGAGAAATGTTATCTATCTGTTCACCATATTACCAGTGACTATGCAGTTATTTATATTGATTTGTAGTTATTTATATATTACAAAGACACATACACAATACTTATGTGATCTTTACTTATTGGCCTTGTGAAGTGCACCTGTCAGCTCTTCTTCCAATGGGATTTTGCTCTGTAACCTTAGTGTCGTTGATTTCATTTTTTTTTTCATCCAGGCAACCCTTCCCGTAGAAGGGTCGATCCTACTAAAATGTGGGACCTTTCCAAGCTCTACTCCTTTCTTAATATGAGACCTTTGAAAGTGATATCTCTACGTTAGAAAAGAACAATCATTATTATAACTCCTCAAGGATTTGATCAATGTTGACAGCTCACCTCTCTGACTGAGGATAGGGCCACAGCAGCCAGATTGGAGAGCATTTGAGCTATTGACGTTCTCTGCCGAACACACTCTTCTTTGACAGAATGGTCAATAATGTCTCCTGAAGACAAATGTCCCTTTCAATTAAGATCGAATTCTAAGTAAACTGCTGTGACATATGAGACATGACATAAGATGCCAGGTCTACCTGGTGATCAAGCCAAAGCTTTTTTCCCCCTTTCCAACTCAATACAATAGAGCGAAGAGGGGATGAAAAGAGTTCAGGGCTCCAAAAAGTTCAGGGCTCTGTCTAGCTGTCCATTAGCAGGAAAGCTCTTTGAAAAACAAACCGGGGCCAACTTTGGTGTGGATGAGAAGACAGAGAAAGAAGAGCTGACTTTGAAGATGCGCTGAATCCAGTTGGGCATCACAAAGAAATAAAACCTTTTGAAGAGAAGGACGAGGGGTGACATGGTAGCAGTCTTCCAGTATCTCAGGGGCTGCCACAAAGAAGAGGGAGTCAAGCTATTCTCCAAAGCACCTGAAGACAGGACAAGAAGCAACGGATGGAAACTAATCAAGGAGAGGACCAACCTGGAAATTTCCTGACAGTGAGAACAATTAACCAGTGGAACAACCTGCCTCCAGAGACTGTGAATGCTCCAACACTAGAAGTTTTTAAGAAGAGACTGGACAACCATTTGTCTGAAATGGTTTAGGGTTTCCTGCCTGAGCAGGGGGTTGGACTAGATGACCTCCAAGGTCCCTTCCAACTTTTGTATTATTATTATTATTATTATTATTATTATTATTATTATTATTATTATTATTATTATTATTATTATTATTATTATTATTATTATTATTATTATTATTATTATTATTATTATCATCATTATCATTATCATTATCATTATCATTATCATCATCATCATCATCATCATCATCATCATCTTCCCATACTTGAGGAGCTGTCACAGAGAAGAGGGGATTGACTTATTCTCCAAAGCACCTGAAGGCAGGACAAGAAGTAACGGGTGGAAGCTCGTTAAAGAGAGACCAAAACTAGGAGACATTCTCCGACAGTGAGAACAATTAATCAACGGAATAGCTTGAAAACCTGGAGCAAAAGAAGCAGGAATTCAAATCTCCTAAGAAAGAAACATAGCACAAGAAAATTAGTATATGCGTCCATTTCAAAGAATTAGACATTTGGAATGCAAATTATTCTTTCTGTACTGTCACCAAGTGGAGGGGGAAAAATAATAGCCAGACTGGCCTAAAAGAGTTACAATTTGAGTAGAATCGGTGCGCAAGGCAGTTTTTATTTGAGCAGAATTTTTCTTTTTTCGTTCCAACCTATCTTGATATAGTGCATTTTTTTTTCTCATATAAGGAGCCCGAATACCTAACTGCTAGCCTGAGGCAAAATATCAGAACAAAATTCCATTTTCAGAAATGAGAACTGAGAGTATCAAACATCCAACCACCTTAAGGATGGCCTGCCTTTGTGTGCCTAGAATCTGCCCACAAAAACAAGATGGATTTGCATCTTCTCCTGGGTCAATGGATTAAGTTTGAAGATGCACTTTCTCCGGCAAAAAAAAAAAAAAAATCCCCAATGTAGTAATAGAAGCTTAAAAGTGAAAAGATAGTGACCTTCTAATTGAATGGTTTCTTTTAAAAAAAAAAAACACCAATGAAATAATGTATAGACTGGAGAAATTTGATTCTTTCACTCACTGCCTCCAGAACTCTCCTTGGGGATATTCATTAACGATACAGAGATAGGACAGGTGGTCTATAACAGTCCTTAGTTTGCTAAAATTTATGGAAAGAGTCTGGCAAACTTCAGCTAAAGAGAACTGACTTTGATTGAATTAGCCTTCATTAAGTTCAGGGTGTTTTTATAGAGAAATATTGCCATGTTCTCTCACGGTGGAAAATAACCCCTTCAAGACACTTGCCAGGCATGTTGTTGTTGTTGTTGTATTTAAACTACTGTTGCCATGGATTACTCTCAGTTCCACTATGCTAGTTAGGAGTATGATAGGACTTGCACAGAACCAGCAGCAGGATTTTTACTGACCAGGAACAAGGGCACTTTCTTCATCCCTGTCTCATGTCCAGCATACAAGGAGCGAGGAGGAGGAGGAGGAGGAGGAGGAGGGAGAGGAGAGGAGGAGGAGGAGGAAAGAGGAGGAGAAGAAGAAGAGAAGAAGAAGAAGAAGAAGAAGAAGAAGAAGAAGAAGAAGAAGAAGAAGAAGAAGAAGAAGAAGAAGAAGAAGAAGAAGAAGAAGAAGAAGAAGAAGAAGAAGAAGAAGAAGAAGAAGAAGAAGAAGAAGAAGGGAGGAGGAGGAGGAGGAGGAGGAGGGGGGGGGGAAACTAGATTCCTCTGCATTTGCTGATTTTTGCATTATCATAATAACTTCAAATGTCCCCAGCAATTAGGCCAAAAATGTGAATGCAAACCTCTGCAACAAAGAAGTGAAGCTACTGGCTTGTTCAAAAGTGATACAAATAGTTTTTGCATAGATGGGTTCTTGATGGCTACAAAACCTGGACATTTGCTGGTGTGTTTTAACAAGTCATGGAGGAGAACTCATCTGGACCATCTCTAGATGTTCAGGTTCATCCTTCCTCTCCCCCAGCTCTCAATGCAAATGTTACATTCTCTGTCGGTTGGGACCAATCAAGGCCTTTCTCAATAGCTCCAGATATTCCTTTGCTAGATGCAGATAGGCCTTTTCCTTTGCTGCCTCCTCTTCTTCATTCATCAAAGAGGACCATCCTTTAGTGCTGCCCTAGATATGACTTTAGACTTTCCTGTATTAGATCCAAACCGACGCCTTGTACAGGATGATATCTCTGTAGTAACTGTGTCTCATGTGGTACCAACAGAAGAGAATAGTTGTAGCTCAGGGTTGAACTTTGGAGTCCTAGGTGCTCTCTGAGCTGGGTGGTTTTTCTCGCAGGTGTTTCATTACCCAACTAAATAATTTCATCAGTGCTGTGTCCCAAGTCTTATGCACAGGAGCAGTTTACTCTGAGATAAGATGCCCTGTTCTTATTTTGCATTTCACTAAATGTGAAATGTGTCACCACACACCCAGGGAACGGCAAGATTACCTGGACACTTGGCTAAAAGCTTGAGGTCCACCGTATGAGTAGATCTGAGTTTGTTTGATCGCAGCCCTTTTAATTAAATTGGAGCACGTTCTCAATCTCAGAATACTCTGACCTCTAGGATTTGGAAAACCAGATCCTTTGAAATGACACCTCTTCTCTTCAATGTCTCCCCAGGAGCCCAAGGTTGACACATTTACACTAGCAGCCTTGGGCACTCTTGAGACAACCGAAAGGAGTGTTAAGGAGGACACGAAAAAGCAAGCCGTGGTTTTAGGATCTAGGCTCAAAGCAGTTGGAGTTTATTCTTAGTCATCATGTAAATTGGAAAAAAGAGCTTTTGGCTGAGCAGGAGGGAGGAACGGAGAGGAAAAACGAGAAATGAAAGCAGTAATTGAGGTCACATTGGCTGCACAAGGAGAGGTTTCAAGGTGAGGAGGGGGAGCAGTGAGTCAGAAGCAGAGAGAGAAGAAGGGCAAGCCATAATCTCATAGTTGCACCGGCCTCCCTTCCCTGTTCTTGCTGAAGCACCAGAAATCTAATTACCGGTTGCCTCTCGTTAACGTATCCCCGGTGCAACGTGTATCCTATCACGAGGAGCTCATCTAAATTTGAAGCATTGCAAAATCAGAGGGGATACTGACTACAAGGAAAATGAAACAAACATATCCCCGAATTCATAGCCAAATGAGGGATCAGATTCTATGTGTGTTTAGGTAGTCCTTGACTTACCATCAATCATTCGAAGTTACAACAGCACTGAAAAAGTGTCCATAGTAGTAAAGATTTATCTTCAGCCACGGATCCTGGGATTGAGCTCTCCAGAGCAACAGAAGCATCCATAAGAACTGAGCATATAAAGTGGCCACTGAATACTGGAAGGAAAGAGGAGGCAAGGAGAGGAGAGAGAGAGAGAGAGAGAGAGAGAGAGAGAGAGAGAGAGAGAGAGAGAGAGTGCAAAGAATTGAATGATGCAAAATCTACAGAAGCCCCTTCCTTGCAAGTCCCATTTGTCACAAAATGATAACAAATGAAACTGTAAGAACAAATATGGTTGTTTCACACTGAAATGGACAACGCGCTCCTCTAAAACTCAGATATAAATATTTGATTGCCAATATCGGTCTGTCTTAATATATTTGGATGATGGTGAAATAGACACGGTAATAAAAGACAGTGGAGAATCAAAACTATTTTTTTTCCAAGTAGAAAGAATCCATATTCTTGGTCCTCAAATTGCATTCAGCTTACCGATACTGACAAACCCAATACATGAGATACAGGATTGGGGGGAGGGTGTACTTGAAAAAGAATAATATCATTAGAGAGAATTGGGGTGGGGGACATGAATTCTCCTGGCAGATTCTTTAATCATGTACAAGTCACTGGTGAACAATAAAATACTGAGAAGATTGCTTCAGAAATTAGGTCCTGACCCGAGTTGTTCAAAAACAGTTCAAAGCAAATTGAAAACATAAATGGATTCAAGGGTTATTTTTTTCCCCTCCCCCAGACTGTATTTCTTAATGAAGATAAAACCTGTTTGTCACACCAGTAGTGGAGATCAGGATTAATTTTGCTTTCCTTTCTTTCTTTCTTTCTTTCTTTCTTTCTTTCTTTCTTTCTTTCTTTCTTTCTTTCTTTCTTTCTTTCTTTCTTTCTTTCTTTCTTTCTTTCTTTCTTCCTTCCTTCCTTCCTTCCTTCCTTCCTTCCTTCCTTCCTTCCAGCTCCTCCTCCTCTTCTCTGCCCCCCTCTTTCTCCCTTTCTCCTTCTTTCCTCCTTCCTCCCTCTCTCTCCCTCCCTCTTAAAACATAAAGACAAATTGCCAGATGCTTTTGACTCTTGTGCATCTCATGTGGACAGCAGCAAAGTGCCAACCCAGAAGGGCAATGTTTTGAATGCAATTTTAAAAGGTAGATTTACAAGGATCCTTCCTGCAAGTCTTAACAGGATTGCTTTCCCCAACCTCTTCACTCTTCTTGAAATTACTGTTTTACCTGCTAAATATTAACAAGAATGAATGGGTAGCAATAGCCTTTAAGCTGCTCTATTAGAGCCTTCATTTATGAGATCGTGGAAATGGAGAATCCCTTTGCCCATTTGAAAAAGCAATTTAACCAGGAACGATGCACTCAAGGGGTCCGACACCTTATGCTTGAGGTGCCGAATTGTCCAATATGGTTCCAACCAGGGACTCCTTTGAGACAGTATGGATTCTTCCCATCGCCTCCAAAACGGAAAAGCTCAATGATACAGAGGTGGAGGTTTATTTGCACCACAAACTGTGTGTTCTTCTGTTGTACAACTATTTTAATCTCCATTAATCCTTTTTAAAAAACACAACCTTCTGAACTCTTTCATAACCGTAGCATTAGACAAGTAATAATCCATCACTGGGATGTCTGTCTGTGGGACTGTGATTTTTATGGCATCAGAGAGATGGATGGCAATTTTATGGCTTATTATGATCATCTGTATCTATTATGCACAAACAGCCCTTAAAGGGGAGAGAGTAAACAGAATGAAGGGGGGGGGGAGTCCTATGAAGATTGTTGGGACAGCAAAATAAAATCCAAGAGAATGATAAGTGAGACCACAGACTACACCAATGTTTCCCACCCTTGGCAGTTTGCAGGTAAAAGAGGACTTCAGATCCCAGAATTCAACAGCCAGGATGGCCTTGATGAATCTGGAAGCCCAAAGGGTACTTTTCCAAAAGGCAACAGGACTTTCTTTGTTTTTCCTTGAAAAGGTTTCACTACTCATCTAAGAAGCTTCTTCAGCTCCCTTCTTCAGAACTTCTTTAGAACTTCTTCAGAGCTGAGATGAGAAGCGAAACATCTTCAGTTGCCTTTTGAAAAAGCACCTTTGGGATCAAGAAGGACGCTACTTGGAATACTAAACAATACATTGAGAGGTACCAGAGTGGAGAGAGCCGGTGTAAACAGATCTGACTTAAATAGACTAAAAAATAAGGTTTGTGACCTTATCCATCTCTTTGTTGTCTTGCACTCATCTATATGAAGGGTCGGGAAGTTGTGAGTTTCTGGTTTCTATTAGAGCCCAGCTCCCAAAACCTCCAGTCAGTATGGCCAAGGATCAGGGATAATGGAATCCAATTAGATCCGAAGGCAAAGACTCGTATCTCAGGCTCTCATTCAGGGCCATATTACACATTGCTGTTTGAAGCATAATGGTTTTTTTTTTAAAATGAAAGCAGTCCAAATGAAGTCTGATGCAGATGACAAATGACTGGGCTGTTAAGGTGATAGAGATAAATCCCGATTTTAAATATTTAATTCAAAAAAAGCCAAGTAATTTCCCAGCTAGAAAAAGATTTGACATGACCCTGCTCATATTTCGATAGGATGAGCCCAATGTGAAAACGTAGATGATGAACATTTCATATGTAGGCTACAAAATTCTTGATGGCCACAAGATATTAACACAAATACAGGAAACTCTAACTCTTTGCTACTATCGAGTGATTGTCTGGATCATTGCCCCCCCTGATCTAGTATCCCTACCTGCCAAATTATTTTTCGGACCCTTGCAGAGTTGCTAGTGAATTGCTTTTAATGGGAACCTTGATTAAAGATGAAATTTAAACATTTGTTTGTAGGACCCCAGTGGAAAGTCTTGAGAATCAGTGTGCTCTAGAGAATAAACAATCAGAATAGGCTGACAGAGAAATCCTTGCTCAGCTCTGTAACCGTGATCATGGGGCTAGTTACTTTTTCTTTTAACCTCCTTCAGACAGTGCTTATAACTTTTATCTTTATAACATTCCCTGCTGGTCTTTTTATTGTTGATTTTTTGTTTTAGTACCTGCTTTGCATGCAGAAAACTTCAGGAGGTTCTGTCCAAGTGCATGCATCACGGAACAGGTGATGAGTAGACCCATCTTTGCTAAAATGGTTGGAGAACTGCTCCAAGTCAGAGTAGAGAATACTGAATAAATGGACAAATTGTCTCTCCTGTTTATAGGATGCAAGAGAGTGTTTCCTTTGGGCTCATATAGCCCTCAGATGTACCTTTCTCTAGCAAAATCTACACAGCCAGAAAAAGCCCAGGATCTGATGATTCCAGATTTGTCCTGAATTTTCTTCTCCAGATTTCCAGTCTTGGGTTACCTTTCCCAGACCTGAGCAACCGAAAACCACCAGCACCACCTCCAGCAACATCTCAATAGGAGCAACGTTCAGATGCAAGAAAGAAGGTCCACTAGGCATGTCACCATGATGGAATGGGTTGGGTTAGTTGTGGGAACTAATATGATCCAAGGTAACAGGCCTTCTCTTAAGAAGCCACATCTCTGTCAATGTGGTCATTTTTGCATCTTAGATTTAAAAACTGTGGAATAGTAGCACTTAAGCCAACCATTTTCCATCCGTTCCACCAGATGTGTGAACTTCAACTTGCAGAATTTTCATCAGTGGCCTTGTGGACTAGGAGAAGTGGGAGCTGAAATCCATATACATGGAGAACCCTCAGATTGAGGAAGCCGAATGAGGTCACCTAGAGTTAACACGTTCTCTCTCACAAGATTTCCAATATATATAGAGGCTCGGTGGCTTAAAGCCAGTCATTGTACAGATGGTCAGGATCCTGGACTTTCCCACATGCAACGCCCATTTGTGAGGCAGCTTCGGTGGAGGGAGAGGCACTCTGGGTGATGCTGCAAGATGCCATCCATGTTTCTTTCTAGTGCAGAACTAGGTCGTCCCCTGTGGTGCACCTTGGAAAGCACGCAACTGTGAACCCAATGGGCTAGCAGTCTTAAGCAGCCAAACTAGTACTCTGTATTAGCTTTGTCGTCTCCTGGCTTATGTAACGTCACCATACGCTAAATAACTAAATCCAGTATATATACAAAAAAGAAAAAAAGAAATGTTCTCCATGGGTAGGTTGAGAATATGGCTGGTAAGGTAATAATATATCTCATGGGAAGACTAACTCATTTGCTGTGACAGTTCCTAATGCATTGTTTTTCTTGTGTTCGGAAATAATGAAGGATTACGGATAAAGCATAAAAAAAAAATAACGGCATGCAGCAGGTGCACTTAATGCTTAATAAAAGCTCGTTATAGTTATTTTTAAGATCAGTGTACCTTTCTTTATCTGGGCAAAATAGTTATGGAAAAAACATAAAAACAGCTGATGAGGAATTATTTCTTATGTACTGTATCACAGTTGGCAACAACTCATTGAAGCTGGTAGGACTTGGGAAAGGACTAAAACTGTGATAGCCACTGTTGCAGCTTAAATTCAAATGCAAGACACAGCTGCAGTCTGCAGTCTGCAGACAATTAAGAAGGGCAATATCCCCTTGTCTTCAGTGGAATGCAAGCAGCTTAACTCTTTGCAGGATTGCAACCAACTTGGGGATAGAATACTGTTTCCATTCTTGGTTTCTCAATTCTCTGTGGTTGTCT
This sequence comes from Azemiops feae, assembly GCA_023970755.1. Taxonomy (NCBI): domain Eukaryota; kingdom Metazoa; phylum Chordata; class Lepidosauria; order Squamata; family Viperidae; genus Azemiops; species Azemiops feae. Next base: position 1,069,701 of record JALGBA010004163.1, read on the forward strand.
GATTAGGACAGTTGGCATTAAGGCAGAGATGAGTAACTCTTTGGTAAGTAGAAGCTGCACATTTTTTTAGCATTTTTGCCAGGAGTTGCCAGCTGTATCATCATGCCAGTGAGTGGGGATATATTTTTGTATTTTGGAAGTTATTTTTAAAAGATTGGTACTATGTATATAAAACAAATCCAAAATAAATACTGCTTTTTCCCCCCCTTAATTTTTATGCTGAAATAGAATAGTTTTATCATCCTATTGGGCTTTTGCTGTCAGAGTTCATTTTTACTGACTTTAGAAGGATGGAAGATTGAGTCAGCCTTGAGCCAGTCAGGATCGAACTCCTGGCAGTGAGCTGAATTAGCCTGCAATACTGCATTCTAACCACTGCGCCACCCTGGCTCAAGATGGTTAGATAGTGTAATTGATGCAATGAACATAAATTTGGGCAAACTCCGGGAGACAGAGGAGGACAGGGGAGCCTGGCATGCTATGGTCCATGAAATCACAAAAAATAGGACACAACAACTACTTTCATCAGTTCATAGTCACTGAGAATCTCTTCAGGTAGTGTGTACGCTTTCCATAAAACTATAATACTAACCTCCATTGTAGATGGCTATTTCCTGTTGGCCCTGAATAAATATATCAGCAAGAGGGCAATTTAATTGCCTTCAAGGTCAATCAGGAAATAAGATTATCCCTACATGGAGGGGAAAAAAAATCATAGCAGTTCAACCAACGGTAAAGTGTTAGCAAGGCAAGAGAATGGATTGCTACTAATGAATTACGTGCTGATGAAGAAAGCTGACAAAACGAAATGAAATGAAACCCTCACAAAGTGCATATGATGGGGTGGGAAGTTAGAATTAAACCTGAAAGAGGCCGGGGTTGAAGTGGAAAAACCACGGGGGGGAAAATAGCAAGAATTCTCAAAGGACCTGGCAACCAACTGTAAGTTGGACGAGCGGAATCTTGTTTTGTAAAGGTGTAAAAGAGACTTCAATGGCGGGGGAGAAAGAGAAAATGTAACAGAGGGAAAGATGCGTGGTGGGGAGTTAAAGGCCACACGGACGACTGACTGCGAAGCAGACAAAAGACTTGGACGCTGGACAGGGAATTAAATTAGCAGCCAGCATCAGTAGGATAACTTCTGGGATTAACTAGGATGTTTTAATAAGAAAAGGAAAGGTAGAACAAATTGGGGGTTGACAGCAGTTGCGGGAGGAGGAGGGGAAAGGCATTAAAAGTTATCGCTGTTTGATTAGAGGAAACTCCACAGAGGAAATTCTATCTGTAACATCAGGTCAAGAGCCATTTTTTTCTCATCTCTCTCTATTTTAAACCTCACCTTTGTTTGCTCTCTTTGATTCTTTTACCTGTGCATGTGTGAGTGGGGGCAAGTTGGTGCATAAGAAGGTAAGGATGCTTGTGACCTAACCCTGGTTCTTGTTGCAGATGCCCTCAAACGGCAAAAATATGAAGCGACGCTCTCTGATTCAAGTGAGTTTCCAAAGCTCCTTTGACGTTGCCCTTACTTCCCATTAGTGACAGTCAAGAGATCCCTGGCTCTTTAGACCTTCTCCTAGAGGTCTATCTTCTTTAGTAAGGATGGATGGCATCAGAATAGTCACACTACTTGGTGGTTACTTTGGCACTGAGTTTCAGCAAAATAAAACTGTCAATCACCATAAAAAATAAACAGAGTCCTTGGAGTGATCTAGACTTGGTATTGGTGGAAACATTGGATCTAGTGATCAATCCATCTTAATTTTATTTCCTTTGCTTTATTATCAATGGGGCATCACCAGCGCTGCTGTACAGATATTTTTCACTTACAGATATTGCCAGTTTCTCATGGGTTTAGGAGTTATGAGTTGCCTTCAGAATCAGAGGCAGTAGCTCTGGGGTCTGAAGGACTCAGTTCTGTCCCTCATTTGGGTTAGAAAACCAATGGATTGGGGACCGTCTGCATTTCTCCCCCTCTTTCTCAGTTGTGAGGATTTATCCAAAGGGGTTGTGATAATAGTAGTAAATAGTCCATTGTGTAAGATGCCCCAAAACCTTATTTTTCATGTGCATGAAATAGATATACAGTAGAGTATTATAAGATGGATGGATGGATGGATGGATGGATGACAGATAGATCTAGAGATGATGGGAAAATATGGATAGATAGATGATAGGATAGATGAGAGAGAGAGAGATGATAGATAGATAGATAGATAGATAGATAGATAGATAGATAGATAGATAGATAGATAGATAGATAGATAGATAGATAGATAGATAGATAGATAGATAGATAGATAGATAGATAGATAGATAGATAGATAGATAGATAGATAGGTAGATAGATAAATGTTAGGCATACAGACAGACTGACTGTCAGAGAGAGAGAGAGAATGATAGATAGATAGATAGATAGATAGATAGATAGATAGATAGATAGATAGATAGATAGATAGATAGATAGCTAGATAGCTAGATAGCTAGATAGCTAGATAGCTAGATAGCTAGATAGCTAGATAGCTAGATAGCTAGCTAGCTAGATAGCTAGCTAGCTAGATAGCTAGCTAGCTAGCTAGATAGCTAGCTAGCTAGATAGATAGATAGATAGATAGATAGATAGATAGATAGATAGATAGATAGATAGATAGATAGATAGATAGATAGATAGATAGATAGATAGATAGATAGATAGATATGCAAAACAACCAGTATCATTGTTCTGCATGAATGTAGCAATCTGAACATTCTATGAAAGTGTAGGCTTCATAACCACTCTTGTTTCATTTACATAAATTATTTTGTGGACATTTCTGGCTAAATGTGTGATAGTAGATCAAACACGATTAATTTTTCCTAATTAGAGGGCACTTATTACAATGATTAAAAGTAAAGAAGCTGCCTTTTTGGGAGAACTAAACTAAAAAGAGGAAAGGGCACTCCCGGAGACAAAGCTAAGCAGAGCTGGAGAACTGCCTTCAAAATTTCAGTTCAAAGCACCGAAGATGAAGAGAGATAGTTCATGCATTAAACATCCACCCCTCCCCCAAATCAAATACACTTTGGCATGGAAATTTGTTTTAAACATCGACAAACTTCTGGAAGAGCGGAGAACTTGTGGATTTTGCTCAGAAGTGGGATTTGAGCTGAATGTGGTATTAATCTTTTCAAAGGGAAGCGTTGCAAGGATAGATCGGGCCATCGGGCCTGGCTGCTGTTGTCAGCAGGCTGTGTTCTCAACTCCTGCAGGAGCTAGTTTTAAATGTTCCAAGGTTCCTAGGGTGCCAGGCAAACCAAGGTGCCACGTGACTTGATTCTTACAGTCGGTAATACACAAAACCACAATTTCCTGGTGCTCAGGTAAGGTTTGCCATCTCTCTTCTCTCCGTAATTGAAAGAAAATGTTTGCAGCCTTCACAACACAAATTAAAGCAAGGGGTTTGAAACGGTAACTAAGATCCACGGTGGATTGTGCCGAAGGCTATGTTCAATGAAGCTGGTCTCCTGGTACACAGCCTTTCAGCTTGTAACGCACTAATCTATTTTGTGGGGTGAGGCTCTCCGGCTTTTTACTTGCAATTTTCGCAGAGAATATTAAAGTCTTTCTTGAAAACTTGATCTTGCCTCCTCTTGTCTCTCTGTGTTAACCCAGAGTGGAAGAAGCTGTCAGATTTGGGCCTGAATTATTATTGTTGGCTGCAGAGTCAGCCAGATGTTTAGATTGGATTTTGGCATCTTTATTCACCTATTGAATCCTTCCCAAGGACCAGGGACAGGCAGATGTTGTTCACAATATTCAAGGTGTTGTTGCAGGATGTAAGCTGTTCCAAGTAAAGCTGCCTTTTGCAATTGACCGATTTTTGTCAATGCTGATGATTTTTAAGAGGTGCTCCAGGTGTTTTGGGATGGTGCCCAAGTTGCTATTCCTATTGGTACTACCTTTGCTTTCTCTGCCACAGTCGTTCTACTTCTACTTGTAGATTTTTGTATTTTGTTATTATTATTTTGTAGCGGTGACACTGAGATTAAATATCATCCAGTTTTGGTCACCCCAATATAAAAAAGATATTGAGACTCTGGAAAGAGGGCAGAGAAGAGCAACAAAGATAATTAGGAGCCTGCAGGCTAAAATTATGAAGAATGATTGCAGGAATTGGGTGTGTCTAGTCTATTTACGACGGTTGCTGTGTCCGGGGGTCATGTGATCAGTTTTTGTGACCTTCTAACAAACAACGTCAATGGAGAAGCCAGATTCACTTTACAACCATGTTCCTAACTGCCATGATTCACTTAACAGCTGTGGCAAGGAAGGTTGTAAAATGGGGCAAAACTCACTTAACAAATGTTTCACTTAACAACAGGCAAATGTAGCCATCTTTTTCCCTTTCGCTTTTAGAGTTAGATGATGCTAGGAGGAGGGGGGATGTGAATGAGAATCTAGCTAGACATAACAATACTAAACTTAGCGTGAGAATCAAGGTTATTGAGCCCAGAGCTGATAAAGAATTGGCTGGCTGGAGAACTGAAGAGGAAGCCTGCGCTTCAAGCTAATTGGGGAATGTGATTTATGACTGTTAATTGGAGGAGGGAATTGTGCTTTGATACTATGTGCCCAGGGGAGGGGAATTCAGTTTTTGGCTTCAACTATGTAAGTGCCGATATTATGCTACTCGAATAAAAGATTCTTTAAGGTAAACAATGCCTCCAAGTTCCTTTGAAGAGTTTCATCTGTCGGAACCATGACACGTGCACTGTTAAAACAAAACAACAAAAAGTGTGTGTCCATTTCATAACACGCCATGTGGAAAGGCATGGAGCAAACCTTATAAAATGTCAAGTCTGCTTTGCAAATGTTTTTATTCCATTTAATTGCAAGTGAAATGCTTTGAATGATGACAGCTCTTCATAGCTGCTGCTTTTTATTTAAACTCCATTTCAGGTTCTTTTTTTCTTCTTTCTTCTTCTTTTTTTTCTTTTTGTATCCTGCAGCTGCCAACTCCTCAAAAGAGTCATTTTTTTTTTTGCACATCCTATTTTTCCTCAATCCCGTGATTTATTTAACTCAATCACGGTTGAATAATAATTTGCTCCTTGCATTAATTAGGCTTTCCAATGTGTACCAGCGTAATACTTTCCGAGATTATATATATTATTTTATTTATTCATAATTGCTTTCCATTTATGCCATTTACTCTATGGGGTATATGCAAATTAATCATTTATAACAGTTAATTTTTTTCCCATCGTTCTCCTTCCATTTGGAGAAGGTAAAGTTCTGCGACTGTGGATGAGAAAAAATTAGCTCAGTTTGGGGGAGGAGGGCTTTCTGCAGAAATTTTTTATTGGTGTGGTGTTTGATCCAGTGTTCAATATTATAAAAGGGTTTAGGGCAGGGATAGGCAACCTTGGCTCTTTTATGACTCATGGACTTCAACTCCCAGACTTCCTGAGCCAGCCATGCCAGCTCAGGAATTCTGGGAGTTGAAGTCTACGAGTCATAAAAGAGCCAAGGTTGCCTACCCCTGGTTTAGGGCTATCTATTCCATTCATGTCTGGTTTAAAGAGGAAAAAATTGTGAGAAAAAAGAGAGTACAGATAATCCTCAACATACAATCACAACTGACCCCCAAATTTCTGTTGCTAAGTGAGACATTTGTAAAGTGAGTTTTGTCCCACTTTACAACCTTTTGAGTCAGTTGCCAAGAGTCTGAATTTTGATCCCGTGACCACAGGGACGCTGCAACAGTCATAAGTGTGAAAAAGGGCCATAAGTCACTTTTTTTCAGTTCTGTTGTAACTTCAAACGGTCACTAAATGAAGTAGAGGACTACCCGTATAGATTTAAAAAGGATCGGGCCATTGTTCACATCTGGACACCAAACTAAACAATTCAGCAGATCTCTAAACCATCTTCCTGACTATAAGAAAATGCATTCCTGTTTAATATCAAACATCTAATGCTATCCGGGGTTTGTGCGTGTTTGTGTGCTTGTGTGTGTGAATGGAGGTTAGATAAAAGCTCTGGACCCTTTTCTCTCTTTGGTGCAACAAAACGTCACACTCAAAGGGGGATGGGCTTATGACACCATGCTCCCATACGACCTTTGTCATTGTGTTGAAAGCAGCAGGAACCTGCAGACACAAAGGCCAACACGACAAGTATGTTGCAGACGTAGGTTGCATTTTGGAAGCTGGTGTTGGGAATATAGAATGTGACCTTGATGGAAATATGCTAGAACCGCTATCTAGGCAAAGGGGGTTGAAATATTGTTTTTTAAGCCCCGAGAAATTAGATAATATTTAGAAGCAATTCATGCGGAAACTGGAGTAAAAGAGAGGGAGGAGTGAGATCCAGCAGATCTGCAAGATTCTGTTAGTATAGACAGCCTCAATAAAAGTAATTCTAGTCTTCCTTTCCTTTCCAGTCCAAACACACATTCCTTCTTCCCCATGTCTATGGAGATTCTCAGTCCTCCAGGTCATGGTTGTCCCCAAGGTTGTCCCTATGCTTGTCCCCAAGAGGCAACTGGACTTTCTTTGTTTTTCCTTGAAGACGTTTTGCTTCTCATCCAAGACGCTTCTCCAGTGCCGATTGAAGGGTGGAGAATGGAAGGATAACTGCAAGGAAGATAAATCCTTCCATTCCCCACCATTCAGTCAGAAATGAAGAAGCTTCTTGGTTGAGAAGTGAAACGTATTCAAGGGAAAACAAAGGAAGTCCAGTTGCCTCTTGAAAAAAGCATCTTTGGGACTCCTTCCCCAGACACCCTCTCTGTAAGTCACAAGGACACTGGAGAAGATGAGAGGGCACTTTTTCCTCCACTTTCTCCATTCTTGCCCGCTATTATTATTATTATTATTTTTGCACAAATAGCGCTGCACTGTGGCACATTCCCTTCCCTGTGATAGAGGCTGTCATTCTTCCAAAGGTTGGTATTGATTGCAAGGGAGGTGAAAAAGAGACTCGGCTCCATTACATTCCGTGATTGCTTCCTAGCTACAGCTAGCATGCTTTTATTTTGATTTATTTATTATTCATTACATTTATTTATGACATTTACATTTCTTGGTTGGCTGGATTAATTAAAAGATTTCTAGGCCACCTTTAAGGCTGAGCTCTCCCAGGGAGGTTTACCTAAAAGGAGAAAAACAGTAACGCAACAAACATCGCAAGTGAAATGCCAAACAAGCTAAAAGACACCTCCCAAAAGCTAAAAGCTCAATTCCAGTTGAAATAGGAGGCAGAATTATCGGACTTGTTGGGGGAGAGTTTGTGTGAGTGACGGGAATAAATTCAAGGGAATAAAAATTGAATGAGTAAACTCTATTTTTCTCCCCCCAAATTAATGGGATGGCGTGATTCCACCCATCTTCACATATTCCACCTATTCTCAGTCCAAGAACAAGATAACAATGCTCTTGATAAGACTATCGATGGCCAGACATTTTCTTGTAACTCTATGTTTAACTCATTTGCTAGAGAGGATGGTAAGGAGAGATTTTTAAAAGATGGAGATTTTGTGAATCCATTTTAGATTTTATTTATGCTAATTTGGGTTAGGCAACTACACTTCCCATCATTTGAGGCTCTGGATAGTGCACAACAAAGTAGAATAAGAAAGGAAAGCTAGATCAACAATAAAATATAAAATAATATAGTAACACCCATATATTTGTGTTTCTCTCAACATAAAGCTTTAATATATTAGACCGATTTGTTTGATTTGTTATAATCAAGTTAATCTCTCTTAAATTAGATCAAAACTCTTGACTTAATGTCTCACAGGTGCTTTTTAAAAAGGCAGCTGGACTGTTTTTTCTCTGAGGGAGAAGATGTTTAGCTTCTCATCTAAGACATAATCTATATCTATCTATCTATCTCTATCTCTATCTCTATCTCTATCTCTATCTCTATCTCTATCTCTATCTCTATCTCTATCTCTATCTCTATCTATATCTATATCTATATCTATATCTATATCTATATCTATATCTATATCTATCTATCTATATCTATATCTATATCATCGATAGATAGATAGATAGATAGATAGATAGATAGATAGATAGATAGATAGATAGATAGATAGATAGATAGATAGATAGATAGATAGATAGATAGATAGATAGATAGATAGATAGATAGATAGATAGATAGATAGATAGATAGATAGATAGATAGATAGATAGATATCACTTGATTTGTAGGAAAACATCAACTTGATGGAGAAACCAGAAGGGGACAAGGAAGAAACTCAAGATAGCCCTACCTTGACTTTTTTTAGTATATGATGAAAGGATGGCATAATGCTGTCAGGCTTTCAAGATTCTGGGGAGTTCTTGATGCTTTTTGAGCGTGGTTGTTTGTTTGCAAATGTTTCATTGCTTGACTAAGTAACATCCTCAGTATTATTTGGAGAATAAAATGTTATAGTTCCGCGACTGTGCAATGCTCCTTCACAAACTGGGAGTAAAATCAAGTGCTTCCATCTGTCTCATTGTATCGGAAGGGACAGCACACAAGCTGTCAAAACATCCTTTCTCCATCATTTGTCCATACAAGGGTCACAGCTGTCTTTCACCCATTAAAGATAATTTCACCCTTTGTCAGTGGCTGTGTTCTCTTCCTCTGCCTCCCCATTTCTCCCTCGCCTTTTAGTTTTTCCTTCCCTCTCCTCTGAGTCTAACATCTACGTAACCTTGTCAGAAAACTTAAATATACTGTTTGTTGTCATAAGAAATATGGAAATTGTGAAAGGACGCCTCCGTTTTCCCATGAAGAAGAGACAGAGCTATCCTTAATAAAAAAAAATTAACACCAAGCGTGTTGTGGGAAATTTTATCCTCCACAGGTGGGAAGATTTATCCTTATCCATATTTCCTCATCCCTTCTTGCCTAGGAATCACGTTTCATGAATTCAAAGGAAGAAAGTTCTGAGGAGACACTGCAGGATGGACTCCAAAGGGATTTGACCAAACCTGAACTCAAATAATGAAGCTCAACCTAGCTTGAGGTTTACAGGAAGGGAGAAAAACCAGAACCAGGATTTAGGCTTAGAAGAATTCAGAGGAGTTATACTGAAATTTCCTGTGGTCCAGTGTATATGGCTTTAAGGAGCTGTGGGCACATGTTGACTTTTGAGTGCATGTAGATTTGAGTATGGACAGGCGCAATTTATACCACATCGCACATTCACTGATGAGGGACAATCCAACATTCATCTCATGCCAACAGGACTTTTGAGAGAACTAAAGAAATGGATGTAAATCAAGATGATGCTCGAGGCCAGGATTGGGTTCACAAAATACCACAGACTTTGGATCTAGGTTCCTGGAAATGACTCTTAGAAGTCCATACACCTAGCTTGATAGGCTTTTTAATTATTTAATTAATACAGGAATAAGCAATGGGATCTCTTCACAAAGTGGATGGGATACAACTTTGGTGGGAGGAGAGAAAAGAGGGTTGACCAGGGGGTTGGACTAGAAGACCTCCAAGGTCCCTTCCAACTCTGTTATTCTGTTAAAAATCTAAGTTGGCTTTGGGGAAACTCTGTGCTCAAACTGAGTGTAGGGGAATATGGGACAAAAAAAGAACCTTTTTGTTTTTTAAAAAAAAATCAAATATGTTAATTTTACGTTTTTTATCACTTTGGGTCAGAGTTGACTCCTAGCAGCTATCTGGGCTAGTCTGTGCTATTTTCTTGGCAGGAATTGTGGAATGGTTTGCCATTGCTTGCTTCCTAGGGCTGAGAGAAAGTGAATGGCCCGAGGTCATCCAGTTGGCTTCATGCCTAAGTTGGGAGTGGAACTCAGAGTCTCTTGCTTTTAATCTAGTACCTTAACCACTACACCAAGCTGGGTCTCTGTGTAAGGTAGGCACTCATAGATGTTTTCTAAAAAAAATAAAAATAAAAGAAAGTCATAATTCCCTCCTTCAAAAATGCTGCAGGCTTGTTTCCTCCTTAAAGATTCTTGCCCGTTCCCTCATTGACTAGATTTCCATAAGTACCTCAGAGAAGGGATTGTTTTATTCTTCCCATTTTTCCTTTGTGCAATTTGCTGGGCCCGTGGAGTGGGGTGATCCAGGGGAGAGAAAATCATTGAAATTTCTAGCATTTATCTTTAAATTTGGAAAGAGTGGGGTCAGCATTCAAATTCCCCAAGATTTTTTCCTCCCACACATGAAGTGTGAAGTAGCAAATTACAAATAATATCTTTCTGTAAATTGCCAGTTCCATCTCTGACAGATGCTCAATATGCAATGATACAGCCGCTTTGATGAATCCCCATTAACTCAACCAGCTTGGATAGGATTCAAAGGCCATTTCTGGTTGTTATTGCTTCCCTCCCTCGGCTGAAGGAACAAAAGCCTTTTTAGCCTGGGAAAAAAAAGAAAAAAGAAAAAGAAAAATGGGACTCAGTAACAAAGCTGACCAGATACGCAAAACACAAACAAAAGAAATTAAACGCAGCAACTGTGATGGTCCATGAGTTCAATATTCATCGCTGGTTGCATCAGCTTTGCAATTTCATGTGCTTAGCTGGGCAAAAGGGACTTTATGTTATCGCCATGATTTCCTCAGGAATATTCATGAACCAAAATACGGGGGGGGGGGATTTAAATTTAGACATGCACTCAGCCCCACAATACACGCAGAGAGATAAACTTTGAGATACAGGTAGTCCTCGGGTGATGGCCGTAATTAAGCCCCACAATTATGGTCCTACGCTATGACAATCGTAAAGCGGGTCACCATGTGACTGGACCCAATTTTCTGACCTGTTTTGCTGCAGTCATTAAACAAACACTGCAGTCATTAAATGAATGCTGCAGTCAATAAGCAAATCCCATTGTCCAGAAATTGGAAGTGCATGCCTGGTTCCAGGAATAAAGTCATAAATCACCGTCACATGAGTGCAGGCACTGCAAACCATTGTAAATATGGGCTGCTTGCTGACTGCCCAAATGTGGTCATGTGACTGTGGGCAGGGAAGGCCTCAGAATTACAAAACTGGGTCATATCCCTTTTTTCGAAGGTCTGTTGTAACTTTGAATGGTTGCTAGGCAACTCGTTGTAGGTCCAGAACTACCTGTAGTTTCTTCTTTAAATATTCATCGAAGATGGTGGGCTCATTATTCTTTCCTCCGTCCTGCCTATTTAGAAGGTAATAGCTATCGACAGCTTTCAAAATATAGGGGCTATCGGGTCTGCCAAATGGAAACCCAGATTACTGGCTCAAAGTCTAATGTTAATGACATCCCTGCCTCCAAATAAACACATTGATTGGTGGAAAGATAGGGTAGAGACACAATATATAAGTTAATTAAATCTTCTGAATTTGGACAGGCACTGGGAAGGCCCAAGTCCTCGTCTTACCTTCAAAGACAGAAAATCCCTGTGTTCCTCTCAGCCCAATTTCACTCCCAGGCAGTTGCGATAGATAAAAAAAAATGCTGGGTTATCAATCCAACGAACAACTATCCTGCCAGGTAGTAGCTCAACATCTGCCCCAAAATCTAATAATAATAATAAAGTTGGAAGGGACCTTGGAGGTCATCTAGTGCAACCCCCTGCTCAGGCAGGAAACCATATCATTTCAGACAAATGGCTGTCCAGTCTCTTCTTAAAAACTTCCAGTGTTGGAGCATTCATAGCTTCTGGAGCAGGTAGTTCCACTGGTTAATTGTTCTAAGTGTCAGGAAGTTTCTCCTTAGTTCTAGGTTGCTTCTCTCTTTGGTTAGTTTCCATCCATTGCTTCTTGTCCTGCCTTCAGGTGCTTTGGAGAATAGCTTGACTCCCTCTTCTTTGGGGCAGCCCCTGAGATATTGGAACACTGCTATCCTGTCACCCCTCATCCTTCTCTTCATTAAACTAGACATGCCCAGTTCCAGCAACCGTTCCTTATCTATCTTAATAAGGCTATGTGTCTATGGAGATTCTTCATCATCCAGGTCATGGTTGTCCCAAAGGTGCTTTTTCAAAAGACTAGGGGGCTAGGGATGACATGATCGCAGTGTCCCAATATCTCAGGGGTTGCCACAAAGAAGAGGGAGTCAACCTATTCTCCAAAGCACCTGAAGGCAGGACAAGAAGCAGCAGATGGAAACTAATCAAGGAGAGAAGCAACCTAGAACTAAGGAGAAACTTCCTGACAGTTAGAACAATTAACCAGTGGAACAACCTGCCTCCAGAAGTGGTGAATGCTCCAACACTGGAAGTTTTTAAGAAGCGACTGGACAGCCATTTGTTTGAAATGGTATAGGGTTTCCTGCCTGAGCAGGGGGTTGGAATAGAAGACCTCAAAGGTCCCTTCCAACTCTATTATCATTGTTGTTGTTGTTGTTGTTGTACAACTGGACTCTCTTGGGGTTTTGTTTTTCCTTGAAAACCTTGTGCTTCTCATCCAAGAAGCTTCTTCAGTTCTGAGTTCTGAGGCTGAAGAAGCTTTTTGGATAAGAAACAGAAGGTTTTCAAGAAAGTCCAGTTGCCTTTCGGAAAAGTACCTTTGGGATCATAAGGCTATGTTGTTGTTTTTTAAATTAAAACACACACACACACACTGTTAGCCAACAAGCAGGAGACACGTTCAATAAATAAACATTTTCCGCAATGATGATTAACCTCTCCATTCTTGAAAACTGTATTTAAAAAAAAAAGGAAACCTTTACCAAGAGAGGGGGGGGGGAGAGAAAGGGAATAAAGTCATTAAGCTGAAAAATGGGCAATCAAAGAAGCAATTGCATTGAGCAGATGGGAAAGCAGCAGGTGCCATCCTGATGGGAGTTGGCTCCCATCACATGCTTTCCAGAATGATGCAAGTTGACAGGGAAGGGAATTAATCTGTCAGTGAACAGGCACTTTCTGTCCATTAGCTTGCTTTTGATACATCCTTGCAGCCTCCTGGCTGCTCAAAACCTGCTTCCCTTCATCCTCTCCACCGGGCAGAAGGGCGTGCCAGGCCCCCTGGAAGCAAAACAAAATTTACCCGAAACCACACCGAAGAACCCATCGCTCTGAACCTTGCGTGACAACAGCTGAGCCCATGTGACCTGCTAAGAGCCGTCCTGCATTAATCGAGGTATGAGTGACCCAGTAAACATGTCTCCACCCTTGGCTGGGATTTTAGTTTCCAGCCCATGAATAAGTCATAAAAGTGCAGCTACTTGGAATACATTAGAAAATGCACCTTTGGATTAGACAATGGGATGGGGAGAACATAACAATGGGGGAAATATATTAGCGACTTCTCAGTCCAGTGCACAGTTAAGAAGGAAGGACTAGAGGTGACCTGATAGCAGTATTCTAATATTTGAGGGGCTGTCACAGAGAAGATGGGGTCCACCTAGTCTCCAAAGCATCAGAGGGCAGGACAAGAAGTAACAGATGGAAGCTTATCAAGGAAAAATTCCCCGACAGTTAGAACAATTAATCAGTGGAAGAGCTTGCCTCCAGAAGTTGTCGGTGCTCCATCACTGGAGCTTTTTAAGAAGAGATTGGACAGCTATTTGTCTGGAATGGTATAGAGTCTCCTACTTGAACAGGAGGTTAGACTAGAAGATCTCCATGGTCCTTTCCATCTTTGTTATTCCATTATTTTTCTTTTGGTAGTGTTTTTCTGCCTGGAGGAAAAATTGTAAGCACATGTTTCACACTCTCCAAAGCTGAAATGTGAAGCACTGTGACTGGGTCACAGTGTGTTGTCAGACTTCTTGAAAATGGTCTTCTCTCCTGAAAGAGGCTTCTGTTTTTCTAAATCACTTCAGAATGTCATTGGAATGTCTTTCAAGCTCATGTTTTTGTTTTGTGTGGGTGTACAGGATTTGGGCTATCCGGCACCTTCAGGCTGCTTGCACTTCTGGATCTGAAATATCCCCATTAGACCATCTCCTGATGTCTTCCCTTGAGATATACTGGAAGCCCAAGAGACTTCAGACTGCTGGAAAGGTATACCACAAGTCAGAACATTATCCTGTAACATCTTGTCACTGAAAAGCCCAAGAGTGCTTTTAGGAATTTTACCACTTCTTCTTTTGGCAAAGACAGGAAGATAAATTGAATGAGGGCGGTTGAAAAATGCAGAATAAATGTTTGGCACATTGCTATTAAGAATCCCCCTTCTTTTTCCTCCTAGTAATCAATGGATTTTATGTTTGTCAATGTGTGCCACAGTTTTCAACCGCAAAGTAGACATGAGCAAAATGAAGCTAATATGAAACAATAAATGAATTCTCTTCTCCTACACAACCTCCCCAAATTCTTGGCCTTTATACTGAGTGACCATCTGTGAAGGTTGGGATTTTAGCTGCTTGGCACCGTGCTGATCCAAATGACAATTGCAAGTATTAGACTTGGCAAGACTGCAGTGACACACTTTCAGTGCTTTACATCCAAGAGGTTGTTTCCTGAGATGTAGGTTTTGGGCCCCAATGACAGGAGCAAATGGTAGAGACAACTGTAATCCAGAACATTTGCAATTGTTTGTTCTATCTGCTCTATTCTGTATTGTTGGGGGATTGGTAGAGCCTTAAAAGATGTATGGATTCTCCTTCCTTGTTTCAACCTCACGCTCAAGTCCAACATAAAAGAAGCATTTCACAGCTTTTCCTTTGATACAGGTCAACTATTGTACATCATCCTCAAAAGATTTGGAGGGTCATCATATAGCTTGGCAGTCAGACACAGTGGCACCTGAAGGATGAAATACAGTTAATTCAGAATTCTTAATTTTCTTTTCAATGGCTGAAATTTGGCATAGTGGCCAAATCTTAGAGTATTTTTGGTTCTTACCTAAAACCTTCTGAGATCTTGAGTGACATTAGCAAAACTAGATAGGGTTTAATAGATATCAATTGACTTCTGATGGCCATTGCTAGAAGTGAACATTTGTGACCTTCTTGGATGGATGGATGGATGGATGGATGGATGGATGGATGGATGGATAGATAGATAGATAGATAGATAGATAGATAGATAGATAGATAGATAGATAGATAGATAGATAGATAGATAGATAGATAGATAGATAGATAGATAGATAGATAGATAGATAGATAGATTCAGAAGGCTATCCTTTAAAAACACATCATTCTATAAATCCCCAATAGACCTATATATCTCCAGAAGTCTTTAGACTTCTTTGATATAAACCCAAATTATGGCTATATTGAAATCTTTATTTATTGCTCTTATTTACTTGATTAAACAGAACCAAAAAAGAAAAAAAAACTGCAACATATGACATATAAGAGGTCCTTCAGTTCCACATATTGGAATTTTATGAGCTGCCTCTTCATAAGATAAGCACCATGATATGATTTCCTTTAATCTCCAGGTAGCTAGAGGTAATATTGGCAGAAAAAATATGATTCATTTGTTATGCAGTGCTGGCTGTCCAGAGCTCAGCCAAAATTGGTCTTCTTCTATTGTCCTATTCTGAGACTCCAAATCATAAAAATGTTTCCCTTAACTTGAAGGTACAAAAGGTGAGCACATCTCCTTTTTTCCCCTCCAGTAACAACCAGTATTATATTTCCAAAACCTACAATAATTGCTAGATATTAACAGTACAATGTTGCCTGTTATTCACAGCAAATTCAAGACATGACTGTGTTAAGAATGACATAGTGACACTTTTTGGTGTGGCTACTCCTGATGAGCTCATTCAGAATCTAATCACGTGTCTACAGTTCTTCCTCCCCCTCCTTTTATTTTTTTACTCTTATTTTCTTTTTTAAAAAAACCAAAGACTCCTGAATCAAATGCAATTGCTAAATGATATGCGTAATCACTCACCACTGTCACTGCTGGAAGGTGATATTGCAATGACATTGAGGAAATTAGATCTGTTCTTCATACAATTATATAGCTACTCTTTCACTCTCGTGCCATTCTAATTGGAAGGGAGCACTGAAATGTGAAACTAAGTGTATTTCAGTATCTAATTATCACCCAGTAACTCTTTCTTAAAATAGTTTGCTCAAAAAGATGCCCGCTATGAATGCTGGTCCAGGGTTGGAGATTTGAAGACTACTCTTCCGGGAAGCATCTTGTAGACAAGTGACAAGCTAGGTGCAATTAAAACCCACATTTCAGCTACACGATCGAGAAGCTGTAGAGTAGGAATGGAGGATCTGGTGGGGCTCCCCAAAGTTACCAAACTACATTTTCAGGCTACTGTTATCTCAGGTGCATAGCCTATGGCAATAGAATAGAATAGAATAGAATAGAATAGAATAGAATAGAATAGAATAGAATAGAATAGAATAGAATAGAATAGAATAGAATAGAATAGAATAGAATAGAATAGAATAGAATAGAATAGAATAGAATAGAATAGAATGGGACCTTCTAGTCCAGCCCCCTGCTCAAGCAGGAGAACCTATACCATCTCAGACAAGTGACTGTCTAGCCTCTTTTTAAAAATCTCCAGTGATGGAGTGCCCACGATTTATGGAGGCAAGCTGTTCCACTGGTTAATTATCCTCACTGTCAGGAATGAACCCTACATGCTGAGTTCAGGGTTCTCCTGAGGTCCACAGCTTTGTTATCCTTGCGACAGGTCATCCATTCTCAACTTTGGAACCCAGAAGATATGTGGTCTTCAACTTCCAGAAATGAAGACTATCTACTTTGGGGAAGACTGAAGTCCAGAACAATATATGGCATTGTAGTGTAACAGCTAAGTACATGCAATGAACCAAGATGACATAACAGCAAATTAGAGAACAGCCATAAAATGAATAGGTGATTTGAGATGACTGCGCATTTAATTATGCTGTTTTTAAGGCAATTCCAAGACTAATATGAATGTAAATGAAGGCCAGGCATTTGTTTGTTCATTTTAAAGAAGGAACTGCTTCTTGTTGGAATAATAAGCTCTGAACAAAGGGATTTCTTTTTTAAAAAAAACACCCTGATTTCTCAAGAAAATGGAACACAGCAGAATATATGTTCATTAATTTCCACGTTGGCAGCCTTCACTTCAGGCAGAGAGCTCATTTCCCCATTCCCTTATATATTCTACATGGCTTTGTAGAATAACAAAGTTGGAATGGATCTTGGAGGTCTTCTAGTCCAGCCCCCTGCTCAGGCAGGAAACCCTATACTGTTTCAGACAAATGGTTGTCCAATCTCTTCCCAAAAACTTCCAGTGTTGGAGCACCTACAATTTCTGGAGGCAGCCATTCCACTGATTAATTGTTTTAACCATCAGGATATTTCTCCTTAGTTCTAGGTTGCTTCTCTCCTTGATTAGTTTCCATCCATTGCTTCTTGTCCTGCCTTCAGGTGCTTTGGAGAATAGGTTGACCCCCCTCTTCTTTGTGGCAACCCTTTAGATATTGGAACATATTCTGGCATTTTTCAGAAATTAAGCAAGGATATTGCATGGATAAAACTCAGAAGGAATCAGGGAACCTGGGTGCATCAGATTCTAGATCCCAGAAAAGCTCGCCGACTTATGAGGAGCATCTTAAGTGAAAGTAGTTTTAAGAGGCATAAAGAGCATTTCTAGATGTGCATGAAAAGAAAGAAAAAGCATAATTGTGGCAAGAAATATACTTTTATTATAATCACTTATAAGTTCAGCAACAACAACAAAAATAGCATTGCGCTCCTTACATGGAAAAAAATCAACATATAGATGAGGCTAAATAGCCTTAATACATTTCTTAACAACCTTTATTATTCTTGCTCACAGTTTAATTTCTTGCAAATTGAAAAAAAAAATTCATTTTGATTGCAGGGTCTCCTTCTCCACCTAAGACATTGCTTTAAAAAAAATCATAAAGCAAGGAAAGGTCTACAGTATTAATATGGAGCAAAGGCTGTTTTATAATGTGAGATGTTCATTTTGCTCTTCTTAATAATTCAAAATCCCAGGTAGTTTCTCTCTTGTATGGTGAATGGTCAATCCTAACTCACTGTAGCTGATATTGATGTTGAAAGAGCAGTGAATAGAAGGGTTATGTTCACCGTTCAATAGAACTTATGTGTTGGTACTAGATTGGGAGAGAGAACTGAGGCTTTCCATTAGCTACTGAACTGTAAATGCCAACATTCTGAGCCATCCATGCTATTAAGTTGAGGTGATGGGAATTCACATCCAGCAACAGCTAGAGGCCACAAATTCCATTAGTAGAGGGATGGAAACAAGATCACGTGAAGTTATAGTACAGATTTACAAAGCTTTAGTAAGACCATACTTGGAATATTGCATCCAGTTCTGGTTATCACGATATAAAAAAAGATGTTAAGACTCTAGAAAGAGTGCAGAGAAGAGCATCAAGGATGATTAGGGGACTGGAGGCTAAAACATTCAAAGAATGGTTACAGAAACTGGGTATGTCTAGTCTAATGAAAAGAAGGACTAGGGAA
Organism: Azemiops feae; assembly: GCA_023970755.1. Taxonomy (NCBI): domain Eukaryota; kingdom Metazoa; phylum Chordata; class Lepidosauria; order Squamata; family Viperidae; genus Azemiops; species Azemiops feae. The sequence continues at coordinate 1,088,078 of JALGBA010004163.1, forward strand.
GACACAAGAGTAGTGTTCCAATATTTGAGGGGGCTCCTAGGGTTCAACCTATTTTCCAAAGCACCAAAAGGCAAAACAATGAATGGAAACTAACCCAGGAGAGAAGCAACCTAGACCTAAGGGGAAAAAATTCCTAATGGGAGAGCAATCAATCAATGGAAGAATGTCTTGCCTTCAGAAATTGTGGGTGCTCCAACACTGGAGTTTTTAAGAAGAGATTGGACAACCATTTGTCTGAAATGATACAGGGTTTCCTATTTGAGCAAGGGGTTGGACTAGAAGACCTCCAAGGTCCCTTCCAACTCTAATGTTCTACGTTCTATGTTCCTGCACTAGATAAGGATTCTGCATGAATACCAGGCTGAAATCTGTCTTCCTCTTTCCTAAAAGGTTTCATTTCTTTTCAAAAAATAGGTATCGGTCAGCCTACTTTATTCTGGATGGAGTGGAGATTGTTGTTTTAGGGAAATAATCAGATGCAAAGTCATCTCAAGTCCCCTTTTCCTTTTATGACTGTTCTCATCTCAATCTTTTTTTAACAGCACTGAAAAAAACAGGCAGCACAAGACTTTTCAGTGTTGGAGAGCTAAGATTTGAATACATCTCTCTTCCACGGAGAACTTCGGTGACAAGAAGAACAAAGAGTCAGTCCACTTGGCTGTTCTTTAGCGAACAAAGTAAAAACAGCTTCACCTGGGTCACAGTTTCTGTCACTTATGCTTTAAGCACAACAGGTACTTCTTGCTGTGAGAGCAAAGGAATAAAAAAAATCAAGTCACTAGAAGGATGTTCTAATGTTGCACCATCTTCATTTATTTTTATAGTACCACGTAGAAAAGAATGATATCAGCCACGTAATGTTCTAGCAATGACTTCTGGACCAACGGCTCTGGATTAGACCCAGGGATAGTAAATTGCAGGCCTAAAGTTTGTTGATTTTGCCAAGTCCCATAAATCATCTCTACTATGCTATGTTGGTTCTGTAAATGGGAATTCATGCTTCTTGGGCCAAGAAGAGAGTTGGAAGCTTTTTTGTTTTTGTTTTAGGGGCAAAAAAAAAGAAGAAGAATGGATAGCAGCCAAGACAATATTTCTTATTTTTCATCTACGATATCAAATTGGAAGTCAATTCATAGACAATGGATTGTACACTCTGGTTATTTTGTTTTGTTTTATAGAATCTGCTGCTATCAATATTCTGCAAGTTCACAGGTGTTTGTTGGACCATGTTTAATTTATGTGCTCATCTTTCTCAGCATACCAAGAAAGGTGAAAGATTCAACAACCAATCACTGCCTTATTTTTGAAGTCTGCAATTTTGTTTTCACATTAATAGACATCTGACCACCCAAAATTATAAGCAGGGGAAATCAGTTTCTCTATTCTGATCATCTATTAAGATGAATAAATGGCGAGCCTTTGTATGTGGGTGTGTAGAAAAGGATGTTGAAATATCTTTTACCAAGAAAGAAGACTTTCGTTTATTATAGATCCTTCCGACATTTAATACAGGTGATTGAATATTTCTCCCTTCCTTCTCTTTTTTTTTTAAAACTTTCTGAAAGAAAAAGGATGTTTTCTTGTAATGAGATATGACAGAAAGATGCAGAGATGTCCTTTTGTAGTTAATCTACTGGTTGGCCATCTTTGGTTCATCCAACCTATGTAATTCTCAAGTTCTCTTTCATCCTCCAAGCCTGACTGGTTAATGGTTAAGACCGTGTCTCTTAGGGCAATTGGCCTTTCCCACCTTGGGCAGGAAAAATCAAGGAGTCTACAATGGATTTGCTTTAAAGTCCTGTCTCTGAGAACTTAAAGGGCCAAATGTGAATAAATAAATCAGCCTCCCTATTCCTTTGGTGCATTTGGCATTTACCTGTCAAAACATGCTACTACCTGTCTGTTTACCTTCTCTCCCTCCAT